>OY982921.1:16017500-16418557 GCA_963891755.1 Pyrrhia umbra | reverse complement strand
GATAACTTTTCATCAAGGAGTCCGATTTTGAAGCGGTTTTCAGCGCTTTTGACGTACAACAGGCTTGTAGACACGCGCCAACCCTTCGTATTTGAAATCGCAACGGTGTGACGTCATTTTTTCGACACCCCAAAATTTTGACCTGAAAAATAAACAAAATTAATTAATTTTTCAAAATTCCTTCTTCTAATTGCAATTGTTTTTTCACATTCGGATACTTACCCATCCACCCTATCTTCCGGAGTGCGTTTTGCGTTTTTGAAAATAGGTTTGGACCTCGAAATTTAGCTTTTTAACGTAAAAAACACTAAAAATTTCGGTTTTTCCTGAAAAACTTTAAATTTTTCCTCCACTGAAATTCTAGTTTCAGTACCTAACGCTAGGGCTCGCCGAGACGCTTCTTTTGAGGTATCGCACGACCCTCTAGCTCACACGAAACGTCAAAAAATTGCCCACCCACCCGCCCTTTAGTCGTTTTAAAGGCTATATAGGAAAGGGAGACGACTTCGGGGACCATCATTAAAAATTTCGATTTTCGGATTTTGACGGAATCGAAGCCGCTGTGATCCCCTGAGTTCGTGGACGTCATCCCAGCTCTCGTAGTGGCTCCTGGACGCGACTAGAGACTTTTAAAGACTTTTAAATATACAAAACTGGACGAATATTAAACTCTTAATTTATTTTAAATATTATACTCTAAATCGACATAATTATATTAATGATACAATTTTAATTTCATTAGACAACTGGCACTTTACACCAGACTTACTATAATCTACATAACAGTCTCTTTTACCTGCAATCGTCGCATAAAAATTATAAAGTTATTGACCAATATATATTAGTTATATTAATTATTATTCTAAATTGACCTGACCAACTGAATGAAAAATTTTGATTTTGACTGACCCCTCTTTACAGGGTCTTACGCCGCAGCACCGATTCCGACCTCACTATACAAGGCCGGAAGCTGCTGTTGCGTATACTTACCTTGACAGCTTTCCCTGCCCACACCACACAGCCACATACCGCCGCTGCACCTGAAATTAGAAACATAGTTACATAAATACCCACAGCATGTACAGAACACCCGTCACTAATGCAGCCGGCGTACCCACCAGCAAAAAGACCTCGAGACGAACACCATCGCCCTCCCCTTTAAAAGATATTGCACAAGCCTTTATGCGTAGACCCGACCGGAAAAGAAGGTCTATCGATCTCATGGCCACCTATGAGACCGAAAAGGAGATATGTGCGCAGGTGCCCACGAACAGACTGCTCCAAATAATAATGACAATCCTCGAGGGAATTCCTGCGACATTGTCCCAATACTCGAATATGAGAAAGGACATCAAGAAATCCCTCGAGGAGGGAGCTGACACCGCACTCAGGGCCTCCTTCGAGCTGTGCAAGAGGGTTGAGGAGATGGACGTACAGACGAGCACCCTGAGGGCCGAGGCCAAATCGTCCATCCCCGGAGAGAGTGCTCCAACCCAGCTACCGGGTTTGGAGGACATTCTTAGGGAAAAGCTGGGCGAGATGGAAGAGTCCATCACCGGGGGTTTCAGGGCTTTAAAACAACACCTGAAGGATGAAATCGGGGTCCCAACGCGGGAAATCATACAGAAGATGCGATACATTGACCCCCACGAGGCGGACGGCATCTTCACCAGACTACAGAAGACAGAGACGGAGCTCAAACTCTCCCTGGAGAAGGAGTCGCAATCTGCCCAGACCCTCATCAACGGCCAAGTTCGCAACGCCGTTGATGTGGCCAAGAAGATTGGTGAGGATGCCGACCGCATCAAGCAGGGAATCGAGGATCTAAACGCCCTAAAGCTGGCGGGACCGCAGCAGGAGGCCCCGAAATCCTATGCTTGCGTGGTGGCCAGCGGACTGAAGCCCAAGCATCGGCCAGCCCTTCACTCGATAGCGGTGACGTCGCTCGATCCACAAGACACGAGCGACGAAGTGCTCACAAGAGTGAGGGTGGTGGTCGATGCGAAAGGCTCAGGCCTTAAAATAGACAAAGTCCGAAAGGCCAAAAACCAAACGGTTTTAATAGGTTGCGGAACGGAGGCAGAGCTCAAAAAGGTTGAGGACCGAATCAAAAACGGAGCTGGAGGCCTAGCGGTGACGCGTATGGTCAATAAAAACCCGCTGGTCGTTCTGAGGGATGTGGTGCTGGACAAGGAAGATGAAGAGATTGTCCAGGCGCTGCACCTTCAGAACGACAACATATTCCGAGAAATGACTCCCGAAGAACAAAATTGCATAAAAATAAAATTTAAGAAAAGGACACACGATCCCAAAACAGCACACGTGGTCTTGCAGGTTAGTCCCAAACTCTGGCAGAGGATGACGGAGGCTGGTGCACTCCACCTTGACATGCAGAGGGTGAGAGTTGAAGACCAGTCCCCGCTCATCCAGTGCACGCGATGCTTGGCGTTTGGTCATGGGCGTAAATTTTGTGCTGAGAGTGTGGACAGGTGCAGCCACTGCGGAGGGCCTCACCTGCGAGCTGACTGTACAGATCAGACCGCAGGAAAGGAGCCGCGGTGCTGTAATTGTGCGCACTCTGGACAGCCAAAAACCGACCATAACGCCTTTAGCTCGGACTGCCCAACTCGGCAGAAATGGGACTACCTTGCAAGATCTACAACAGCTTATCAGTAAGATATTCACAAGGGCGGACAACACACAGTATATAAAAACACCACAGCTCCAAACATATGCCACTACACAAAAACACACATACAACATACAAGGAGACGAATATGGAATATATATAATAAGTATAAATATTACCATATCGTATAAAAAACAACCACAACAACACAACACATACACACATATAAAAATTGGCCCCCAAAACCATAAGTCAAACACAACACATACACACATATAAAAATTGGCCCCCAAAACCATAAGTCAGAAACAATTAGTGAAGTAAATCTAGAGCAACATTACAATCATAATATATATATTGAATATATGTATAATATTGTATAAAAACAAAACATGAACAAAAGTAGAAACGACATTAAATCTTAGAAGTAACGATCAAATAAATAAAACAGTAAATATTACATATGTAAAAATGGAAAGTGTGTCCAATAGGAGGGGTATAAAATAAAATACATTCAAAAATTTTAAACATAACAAATATGCAAGATAGTAATAGGCAAATATAAGATTAAAACATATAATTATACAAAAACAATCCTTAACAGACTTATACCGCTGCAATAACACCAATAAAGGCATCAACAAAATAAAAATATTAAGTAAACAAATAATAAATTGACGTGCAAAAATAATGTATAAATAAAAACCTCAAATAAAACTAAAACTAGAGTATCTAAACAATATTAAGATTGGTAGGAAAATAGATAAATGAAATAATAGGAAAGTATATAAAAATAAGTTAAGTGTAAAGCGATGTAAAATAGTGTATAAATAAAAACTTTAAATAAAATTAAAAAACTAGAATATTTAAACAGTAACAATAAGATTTGTAGACAAATAGATAAATGATAAAATAGGAAAGTATATAAAAATCCAAGTTAAAGTGTAAAGTGACGTAAAACAAAGTATAAATGGAAACCTCAGATAAAATAGAAAACTAGAATAATTAAGCAGTATCAATAAAATTTGTAAACAAACGAATAAATAAACAACATATGATGACAGTATAAAAATCTAAGTTCAAAATGTATAGTGACGTAAAATAATATAAATAACAACCTCAAATAGACCACAAAAGTAGATTATTTTAGCAGCATTAATAAGAATTGTAGACAAAAACCCCTAAACAAACCAACGAGTAGTATACAATAAAGCAATACAATATAATTGAAACAAAAACAGAAGTCATAGCGGAATAAAGATAGCGGGAACTCCCACCCGTACTCGACCATAAAAATAAGAATACAAAGAAATTGTGCATAGAAAGTAAGCGCGAGAAGTATGAAAGGAAAAGAATGAATGAAAACACAGATTAATAAGGGCCAGGTCCACCCATGACCAGGGAAAAGCAGTCATACACCAAAAAAAAAAAAAAAAAAAAAAAACCTAACCTAACCTAACCTAACCTAACCTAACCTAACCTAACCTAACCTAACCTAACCTAACCTAACCTAACCTAACCTAACCTAACCTAACCTAACCTAACCTAACCTAACCTAACCTAACCTAACCTAACCTAACCTAACCTAACCTAACCTAACCTAACCTAACCTAACCTAACCTAACCTAACCTAACCTAACCTAACCTAACCTAACCTAACCTAACCTAACCTAACCTAACCTAACCTAACCTAACCTAACCTAACCTAACCTAACCTAACCTAACCTAACCTAACCTAACCTAACCTAACCTAACCTAACCTAACCTAACCTAACCTAACCTAACCTAACCTAACCTAACCTAACCTAACCTAACCTAACCTAACCTAACCTAACCTAACCTAACCCTTGATAACTTTTCATCAAGGAGTCCGATTTTGAAGCGGTTTTCAGCGCTTTTGACGTACAACAGGCTTGTAGACACGCGCCAACCCTTCGTATTTGAAATCGTAGCGGTGTGACGTCATTTTTCGACACCCCAAAATTTTGACCTGAAAAATAAAATTAATTAATTAATATTTCAAAATTCCTTCTATAGATTGCAATTGTTCTTTCATATTTGGATACTTACCCATCCACCCTATCTTCCGGAGTGCGTTTTGCTTTTTTGAAAATAGGTTTGGACCTCGAAATTCTACTTTTTAACGTAAAAAAAACACTAAAAATTTGGGTTTTTCCTGAAAAACTTAAATTTTTTCTTCTACCTAAATTCTAGTTTCAGTACCTAACGCTAGGGCTCGCCGAGACGCTTCTTTTGAGGTATCGCACGACCCTCTAGCTCACACGAAACGTCAAAAAATTGCCCACCCACCCGCCCTTTAGTCGTTTTAAAGGCTATATAGGAAAGGGAGACGACTTAGGGGACCATCACTAAAAATTTCGATTTTCGGATTTCGACGGAATCGAAGTCGCTGTGATCCCCTGAGTTCGTGGACGTCATCCCAGCTTCCGTAGCGGCTCCTGGACATAATTAAAGACATTCTAATTAATTATTTTAGACAAAAATTTAATATTTAACAAGAAAAGTTATTTTAACTTGAATTTATTGACATATTCTGACTATATTTGCACAAAGAATTGTGCAAGTTCATTACTAAGAAACCGTCTGGAATTCTTATATCAAAATATTTTAATTGGACAGGGTACAGTTTTCTGTAGTAAATCTGACCGGTTCAAATAGAACCAAAAATTTCTTAATTTAAATCTATGTAAATTACACAACATTTAATAAAAATAATAGCCCTAACAATTTATTTATTTATATAAAATCAATACCTGACCACTGGCTCCTTACACCAGTCTGCTTTTATATAATATATCGTCCTTATTGACAATTGGCACTATACACCAAGTTGCTGTTTTAACTTTACATCAACTGAGAAAACACATTAGGTTATTGATCAGTGTATATAATTTAATTATACTCCTCTGTACTTTTAGTCGTCCTCACACATTATATCTATCTATCAAATATTTTTAAATTTAGAATTGAAACAAAATACATATAGTTAGTAATCATTATATAATTATCATCTATTTACACAAAAATTATAACGACCACAGTTTTGTGACACGCTATAGTGTACAAGTTTGTTATTTATCCCCCAATAAAATCCCAGCATGTTTAGAACCCCAGTAAACTCGGCTAGACCCGCCAATCAAAGATCTCCTCAAGAAAAGATTGTTAAATTTCATCCTCTCCCAGTTAGGGATTTGCATAAAGAGGGGGCCTTCACTCAGGAAGATGCCTCCCCACTCTCCACCGCCTCTGGTGCTGCCTTAACACGACCCTCCCGCGTCTTCTCACCTGGTTGCGGCGCGGCCGGCGCGGGCAGCGGTATTCTTGGAGCCGATATCGGTGCCGGTATCGCCGCGGCTGGTCTGGGGGGAACGCAGACCAAACCTGTAGGTAAAAATAAAAATAAAGCAGTGGCGGCACAAATCCTGGATTATCGGGACTCCGTCGCTGAGGAGGTGTCCCACTTGCTGAGTCTTTCCTCGTCGGAGGATTTTCAGATAGATACACTCGCAGCGCGGGCTAAAGCAGCGTACGAGTCCTCCGACGAGGCGATGAAAAAGTCCGGTAATTTAAAAAGGGAGATAAAGGACACAGTCAACAAAAATCTGCGGGACATGTACCAGATCGTCGGAGTCCTGGTATCCCTAATCAAAAATTCCCCCAAGCAGGTTGACGAAAAGGGAGATCAAGCGGTGACAATGGGAGAAGTGCTGGAAGAGGTGAGACAGAACAGGAGGCAGGTGGAAGAGTGCGCGCTCTTTACACGCGCACTCTCTGAACAGCTTAAAACCTACACACCACCTGCCCCCCCTCCAACCTCTCCACCCCGCACACAGGATCTCACGTACGCGGGAGTTGCGGCTACCGGGCGACATGTTCAGCCGCGGCCACTGCACTCCATAATAGTCAGCTCAGAAGACGTTATGGACACCAGTGGCCAGGTGGTCGACAAGATCAGGTTAGCCGTGGACGCCAAAGAGACTGGCATTCGCGTTGAGAGGATGCGCAAGGCGAAAGACCAAAAAGTTGTCATAGGGTGCCAAACTCGCGAGGAACTGGAGCGGTTGAAGGAAAGGCTGGAGGGCTCCAGAACCAACCTGAGATTTGAGGAAGCGGTGAACAGGGACCCCTTGGTGATGTTGGCGAACGTGATGTCGTACAACACGGACGACGACATCGCCAAGGCGCTCCTAAATCAGAACACGCGCCTCCTAGAGGGACTAAAAGCGGAGCAGGTGAGGGTCGCCGTAAAATACCGGAGGCGGGCACGTAATCCCCACGAATGCCACGTCGTGCTGCAGGTATCTCCCCCGGTGTGGCAGCGGCTGGCCGGGGCCGGCCGAGTGCACGTGGACCTGCAAAGGGTTCGAGTATTCGACCAATCTCCCCTAGTGCAATGTTCGCGCTGCCTCGGCTTCGGCCACGGCCGGAAGCAGTGCACCGGGGTAGAAGACTCGTGTTCGCACTGCGGCGGCCATCACCTGCGCGCCGACTGCCCCTCTTACCGGTCTGGGGAGCCCCCCAAATGCATCAACTGCTCCAAGGCCAAAAACGAGAGCGCCGAGCACAATGCCTTTAGCGAAGACTGCCCGATACGCAGACGGTGGGATGCTATAGCGCGATCCACCGTCGCATATTGTTAAGGGCCCCTCCGCGGTTAGTGCAGTCCAACAGTCGCAAATCCCAGGTAAAAAAGGAGTCACATCAGGCACCCCCAGCCTGGCGCCGAGGGCGGCCCATGCGGCGGGTCTCCCAAACCCGGATGAGACATGGATAACTGTCGTGGAGTCAATCAGTCTGGACCACCACGGCTTAAGACGTGCAGTAAATTGGACCAAGCTTCGTGGAAAGACTGACCAATTTAAGAAAAAAGGATCACTTACCTTGCCGTGGTGGACCGAAGAACTCGACAACACGAAAAGGGTCGTCGTCACCGGGAGGGGGAGAAATCGCCGCGCTGCGCCGTCCCGTAGAGCTGCCGCGAATGTAGAGTGCCTGAAACTGGAAAAATCACTTAAAAAAGAGATTAAACTGGTGAACTCACAGGCTGGGATGTCCTCCCCGGAGGACCTTGTAGGCGGCCCCAAAACTTGCCACAGAGGAACACGAAAAAGAGCAGCCACATGAGTAATGGAAGACATGATGAACATGACCCCCCATTTACCCTGCAGGGATCCGTAACCTCTGGGGACAGGTCTAGCCATGTGAAGGCCTCGGGGAAGGACAGTCCAGCTACGAACTCAGTAAGCGAGCGCATCCTAAAAATCCTATGGGAGCTAAAACTGGGAAATAAATAAACAAATTAAAGTATACGAGAACTAATCCTATCTATAGGCATGAGATAACGTTAAAAATAGTATATATATATAAGTAATATATATAAGTAATATAGTATAATGTAATAGAATACATATAACATAAAATATAGTATACAATAATTTATCAAGCATAGTAAAACAATAAAACTACATAGTGAATATATAATATAATAAACATAGGGTATATACAGTATAAAATATGGTATGTTATAATAAATAATACAATAAATATAATAATAAAATATTAAAACGTATAAAATGTGATGTAATATAGCATTACACAATATAGTAAAACAAAATAACAAACTGCTAGAAACAAGAAAGGTCATTAGACAAAGAAAGGCTGCAGGAAAGCATATTCAATTATGCGACCCCTGCAGAAGGAAGTTGCAAAAATGGAAGGACAAAAATATTGAAAATAAGTAATTATATTTAAAGTAAAATATAAGTATAATATTAATATAAATGTATAGAATAATATATGTATAAAATTATTTGAACTATAAAAAATGAAGAAGTATACATGCTGTAAAACAAACAACGGTTGTTATATTATGTCCAAAGAGACATAAACCAATTTACACATATGGTACAATTGAGGACGGACAGAAAACAAAGGCTCTGATCATGTCAGAGGAGAAGAGATAAACACAAAAAAAAAAAAAAAAAAAAACCTAACCTAACCTAACCTAACCTAACCTAACCTAACCTAACCTAACCTAACCTAACCTAACCTAACCTAACCTAACCTAACCTAACCTAACCTAACCTAACCTAACCTAACCTAACCTAACCTAACCTAACCTAACCTAACCTAACCTAACCTAACCTAACCTAACCTAACCTAACCTAACCTAACCTAACCTAACCTAACCTAACCTAACCTAACCTAACCTAACCTAACCTAACCTAACCTAACCTAACCTAACCTAACCTAACCTAACCTAACCTAACCTAACCTGAGCAAACCTAACCTGAGCAAACCTAACCTGAGCAAACCTAACCTGAGCAAACCTAACCTGAGCAAACCTAACCTGAGCAAACCTAACCTGAGCAAACCTAACCTGAGCAAACCTAACCTGAGCAAACCTAACCTGAGCAAACCTAACCTGAGCAAACCTAACCTGAGCAAACCTAACCTGAGCAAACCTAACCTGAGCAAACCTAACCTGAGCAAACCTAACCTGAGCAAACCTAACCTGAGCAAACCTAACCTGAGCAAACCTAGCTTGAGCAAAATATTACTTTAGTTGAGCTGCAGATGAATATGGAACTCCGCTGCCTTACGTGTGAGAAGGGACACCGGAATGGTTTACAAATAACAAGAGTTTTATAGTTCCCTTCGCTGCTCTCCAGGAGCAAACCTCAAGTAAGAGCATTATCAATAGGGAAAAAAAAAAAAAAAAAAAAAAAGTTAAGGTTCGCTGTGGCTACGTTCACGTTCGTTAGGTTTTCAGAGGGTAGGTGGACTATAAAAAAAAGGTTGGGTTTGTTTTAGTTAGGTTCGCCGTGGTAAGGTTATCAGACTATAGGTGGACTATTAAAAAAAAGGTTAGGTTTGTTTAAGTTAGGTTCGCCGTGGTTAGGTTCACTTACGTTAGGTTTTCAGAGGGTAGATGGACTAAAAAAAAATAAAGAAAAGGTTAGGTTTGTTTAAGTTAGGTTCGCCGTGGTTAGGTTCACTTACGTTAGGTTTTCAGAGGGTAGGTGGACTAAAAAAAAATAAAGAAAAGGTTAGGTTTGTGTAAGTTAGGTTCGCCGTGGTAAGGTTATCAGACTATAGGTGACTATTAAAAAAAAGGTTAGGTTTGTTTTAGTTAGGTTCGCCGTGGTTAGGTTCACTTACGTTAGGTTTTCAGAGGCGAGGTGAACTAAAAAAAAGGTTGGGTTTGTTTAAGGTAGGTTCGCCGCGGTTAGGTTCACTTTCGTTAGGTTTTCAGAGGGTAGGTGGACTATAAAAAAAAGGTTGGGTTTGTTTCAGTTAGGTTCGCCGTCGTTAGGTTTTCAGAGGGTAGGTGGACTATTAAAAAAAAAGGAAAGGTTTGTGTTAGTTAGGTTCGCCGTGGTTAGGTTCACTTTCGTTAGGTTTTCAGAGGGTAGATGGACTATTAAAAAAGGATTGTTTGTTTAAGGTAGGTTCGCCGCGGTTAGGTTCACTTTCGTAAGGTTTTTAGAGGGTAGGTGGACTATAAAAAAAAGGTTGGGTGTGTTTTAGTTAGGTTCGCCGTCGTTAGGTTTTCAGAGGGTAGGTGGACTATTAAAAAAAAAGGAAAGGTTTGTGTTAGTTAGGTTCGCCGTGGTTAGGTTCACTTTCGTTAGGTTTTCAGAGGGTAGATAGACTATTAAAAAAAGATTAGGTTTGTTTAAGGTAGGTTCGCCGCGGTTAGGTTCACTTTCGTTAGGTTTTCAGAGGGTAGGTGGACTATAAAAAAAAGGTTGGGTTTGTTTTAGTTAGGTTCGCCGTCGTTAGGTTTTCAGAGGGTAGGTGGACTATTAAAAAAAAAGGAAAGCTTTGTGTTAGTTAGGTTCGCCGTGGTTAGGTTCACTTATTTAGGTTTTCAGAGGGTAGGTGGACTATAAAAAAAAGGTTGGGTTTGTTTAAGTTAGGTTCGCCGTCGTTAGGTTTTCAGAGGGTAGGTGGACTATTAAAAAAAAAGGAAAGCTTTGTGTTAGTTAGGTTCGCCGTGGTTAGGTTCACTTACGTTAGGTTTTCAGAGGGTAGGTGGACTAAAAAAAAAAATAAAGAAAAGGTTAGGTTTGTTTAAGTTAGGTTCGCCGTGGTTAGATTCACTTTCGTTAGGTTTTCAGATGGGAGGTTAACTAAAAAAAAGATTTGGTTTGTTTAAGGTAGGTTCGCCGTGGTTAGGTTCACTTTCGTTAGGTTTTCAGAGGGTAGGTGGACTAAAAAAAAAAATAAAGAAAAGGTTAGGTTTGTTTAAGTTAGGTTCGCCGTGGTTAGGTTCACTTTCGTTAGGTTTTCAGATGGGAGGTGAACTAAAAAAAAGATTAGGTTTGTTTAAGGTAGGTTCGCCGTGGTTAGGTTCACTTTCGTTAGGTTTTCAGAGGGTAGGTGGACTAAAAAAAAAAATAAAGAAAAGGTTAGGTTTGTTTAAGTTAGGTTCGCCGTGGTTAGGTTCACTTTCGTTAGGTTTTCAGAGGGTAGGTGGACTAAAAAAAAAAATAAAGAAAAGGTTAGGTTTGTGTAAGTTAGGTTCGCCGTGGTAAGGTTATCAGACTATAGGTGACTATTAAAAAAAAGGTTAGGTTTGTTTTAGTTAGGTTCGCCGTGGTTAGGTTCACTTACGTTAGGTTTTCAGAGGGGAGGTGAACTAAAAAAAAGGTTAGGTTTGTTTAAGGTAGGTTCGCCGCTGTTAGGTTCACTTTCGTTAGGTTTTCAGAGGGTAGGTGGACTATAAAAAAAAGGTTGGGTTTGTTTTAGTTAGGTTCGCCGTCGTTAGGTTTTCAGAGGGTAGGTGGACTATTAAAAAAAAAGGAAAGGTTTGTGTTAGTTAGGTTCGCCGTGGTTAGGTTCACTTTCGTTAGGTTTTCAGAGGGTAGATGGACTATGAAAAAAAGATTAGGTTTGTTTAAGGTAGGTTCGCCGCGGTTAGGTTCACTTTCGTTAGGTTTTCAGAGGGTAGGTGGACTATAAAAAACAGGTTGGGTTTGTTTTAGTTAGGTTCGCCGTCGTTAGGTTTTCAGAGGGTAGGTGGACTATTAAAAAAAAAGGAAAGCTTTGTGTTAGTTAGGTTCGCCGTGGTTAGGTTCACTTACGTTAGGTTTTCAGAGGGTAGGTGGACTAAAAAAAAATAAAGAAAAGGTTAGGTTTGTTTAAGTTAGGTTCGCCGTGGTTAGATTCACTTTCGTTAGGTTTTCAGATGGGAGGTGAACTAAAAAAAAGATTAGGTTTGTTTAAGGTAGGTTCGCCGTGGTTAGGTTCACTTTCGTTAGGTTTTCAGAGGGTAGGTGGACTATAAAAAAAAGGTTGGGTTTGTTTAAGTTAGGTTCGCCGTCGTTAGGTTTTCAGAGGGTAGGTGGACTATTAAAAAAAAAGGAAAGCTTTGTGTTAGTTAGGTTCGCCGTGGTTAGGTTCACTTACGTTAGGTTTTCAGAGGGTAGGTGGACTAAAAAAAAAAATAAAGAAAAGGTTAGGTTTGTTTAAGTTAGGTTCGCCGTGGTTAGATTCACTTTCGTTAGGTTTTCAGATGGGAGGTGAACTAAAAAAAAGATTTGGTTTGTTTAAGGTAGGTTCGCCGTGGTTAGGTTCACTTTCGTTAGGTTTTCAGAGGGTAGGTGGACTAAAAAAAAAAATAAAGAAAAGGTTAGGTTTGTTTAAGTTAGGTTCGCCGTGGTTAGGTTCACTTTCGTTAGGTTTTCAGATGGGAGGTGAACCAAAAAAAAGATTAGGTTTGTTTAAGGTAGGTTCGCCGTGGTTAGGTTCACTTTCGTTAGGTTTTCAGAGGGTAGGTGGACTAAAAAAAAAATAAAGAAAAGGTTAGGTTTGTTTAAGTTAGGTTCGCCGTGGTTAGGTTCACTTTCGTTAGGTTTTCAGAGGGTAGGTGGACTAAAAAAAAAAATAAAGAAAAGGTTAGGTTTGTGTAAGTTAGGTTCGCCGTGGTAAGGTTATCAGACTATAGGTGACTATTAAAAAAAAGGTTAGGTTTGTTTTAGTTAGGTTCGCCGTGGTTAGGTTCACTTACGTTAGGTTTTCAGAGGGGAGGTGAACTAAAAAAAAGGTTAGGTTTGTTTAAGGTAGGTTCGCCGCTGTTAGGTTCACTTTCGTTAGGTTTTCAGAGGGTAGGTGGACTATAAAAAAAAGGTTGGGTTTGTTTTAGTTAGGTTCGCCGTCGTTAGGTTTTCAGAGGGTAGGTGGACTATTAAAAAAAAAGGAAAGGTTTGTGTTAGTTAGGTTCGCCGTGGTTAGGTTCACTTTCGTTAGGTTTTCAGAGGGTAGATGGACTATGAAAAAAAGATTAGGTTTGTTTAAGGTAGGTTCGCCGCGGTTAGGTTCACTTTCGTTAGGTTTTCAGAGGGTAGGTGGACTATAAAAAACAGGTTGGGTTTGTTTTAGTTAGGTTCGCCGTCGTTAGGTTTTCAGAGGGTAGGTGGACTATTAAAAAAAAAGGAAAGCTTTGTGTTAGTTAGGTTCGCCGTGGTTAGGTTCACTTACGTTAGGTTTTCAGAGGGTAGGTGGACTAAAAAAAAATAAAGAAAAGGTTAGGTTTGTTTAAGTTAGGTTCGCCGTGGTTAGATTCACTTTCGTTAGGTTTTCAGATGGGAGGTGAACTAAAAAAAAGATTAGGTTTGTTTAAGGTAGGTTCGCCGTGGTTAGGTTCACTTTCGTTAGGTTTTCAGAGGGTAGGTGGACTAAAAAAAAAAATAAAGAAAAGGTTAGGTTTGTTTAAGTTAGGTTCGCCGTGGTTAGGTTCACTTTCGTTAGGTTTTCAGAGGGTAGGTGGACTATAAAATAAAAGTTTAGGTTTGTTTTAGTTAGATTCGCTTTGGTTAGGTTCACTTTTGTTTAGTTTTCAAGGTTTAGGTGGACTATAATAAAAAAGTTAACAGCGTATGTTGAGGCCGTTTTAAATTATTATAATTCCTATCATTGGTTGGGACGTTTAAGTGCAAAATTATTTCCACTTACATACGCCTTAAATGATAAAAAGTTTGGTGTAACCGGCTATTAGTTTACAATTAGAACAAATTTTTCAGTTAACTTGCAATTAATTTGAATGCCGGTCAATTTATTAATTTTCCAACGCCACATAACTATTGGGATTGCCATCTGGAATCTTTTTCGATGCCGGGATTCAGTAATTTTCGTGTAGAAATGCTTTTTTAGACCATTTTCCAACTGAAAAACGGTTTTTTAAGCTTTTTTTAAAAAAATTAAAGCAACTTTCGTAGTGTGGCATACCGTTAGATAGCTGTTGACGAGCTGCATCTTTTGACACCACTCCCGTTTCTATAGCATTTGAGAAACGCAAAAAAAAACCCCGCCCACCCACCCTTTTTACACAGGCCAGGTAAACATTTTGCACGATCCCGTTTTGCACAACCAGTCACTTGGCTATACGATTGGCATGGGAGGCTGTGCAAACCCATTTCAGATACACTGATGTCCTGGATAGGTGTCTAGGATACGTTACATCAATATAAAATTATTTTTTTTTAATTAAATTAGCACAAAAAATCGTTCAAAACAAGTTAGATCAGGGGTGAGGGGCCAAAAAAATTTGGTGATTAGCTCGCGTTTTGTGCAAATCAATTTGAGAATTCTAGACCCTGGCGTGTTTACTCCCGGGTACGCCATTGTATTGTAATCTATACATAAAAAATGCTTTGTCCTGAATGACTGACGGATCAACGCACAGCCTAAACAGCTGGTCGTAGAGTCCTGCAACTTGGAGGGTGTGTTTTTTGTACGACGTAGACATCCGATAAGAAAGGATTTTCCCAAATTCTATCTCATAGGGGGTTGAAAAGGGGGGGCAGTTTGTATGAAACTCAGTCATTTTTAATTAAAATTCGTAAAGCCCATGCGGGCAAAGCCGCTAGCAGAACGCTAGTATTATACAAAATGTCAATATTATAGGATCTGTAGTTGGTTACCAACAAGGTGACCCCCTTGAGCCAGTCTCGTCTTATACTCGTGAACGGGTGTTGCTGGTGATGCCTGGTCGGCTTGCTGATTAAGTTTATTTCTTGTCACTAATTTTCTTTAAATAATTCTTCTCAAACATACTGTACCTGTATGTACGCCCTTACTTTCTATTTTTCACTAAATGGAGGCTTTAATTATTTATACATAAATATTAAATTAAATTACGTAATTCTCAGGTACTTAGGTTTAAGCGTATGTGCCAGCCAAAATGTGATAAAATTATTTATTATTAGTTTTACGCGTCCGAGAAAACTTCTTCACTCACCAGGATATAAAGTAGCCTCTCATCTACTCCAGGGTCCCCTCTATCCCCGTACCAAATTTTATCTAAATCGGTTCAATAGATCTAGAGTGGAGTTGGTTGCACCACTTCTTCTTACCAGCAGCAACACATAGGAAGCGGTGAAGTTTGAATAAATAATTTTTGAACGTTGAATTTTTTTTTGTTTGGTTATTCATCCTATCATAAAACAACTTAATTCTAAATTCAACGTGTGGTATCTGGCTGGCGGAACCCTAGGAGGTGACAAAGACATATTATTACAAGACCTTCTATTTCTTAAACAGCAACTTATTTCTATTAGTGTAGATCTCAACTTGTGTAAATGCAAAATTAACCTACAATTAAAAACAAATGTTGAAGGGAAATGTCGGTAAAATATGAATACCGGCAAAAGTAGAAGCTTCAATTTTCTTTTCGACTACCTGACAGAATCGATTTGACTATTCAAAAGTGCCTGTAAATGGTCTAGTTGAAATTGAAATAAATTATAAGATATTTTCTTTAATTAAATGGCGAAACTATAATGATTCCTTGTTGACAACATTGGTCCTCGCCTTCACTTAACGTGTAAGCACAGTATAAACAGTAGTACTAACGTGTGTCGGGAAGGTGCCAAATATATATATATATTTTTTTTTTTTCATGATTTTATTTATCACTTTTTTGACGTGATTATTCTAGTACTATATTGTTCTACTAAAATAACGAGGTATTGAAACAAATTTTAACTATAATAATTGGAATAACTGATGCCAGTATCGTGTAGTTCAACGATTTTATTATTACAAATAGCTTCTGCCAGCGACTTCGTCCGCGTGGAATAGTGGTGCTCCGCTCCTATTGGTCTTAGCGTGATGGTATATATCCTATAGCCTTCCTCGATAAATGGACTATCTAACACTGAAAGAATTTTTCAAATCTGACCAGCGGTTCCTGAGATTAGCGCGTTTAAACAACCAAACAAACTCTTGTTGTGAGTCAACCATAAATGATAGACATATGCTGTCGTGAGATATTTTTTATATAACTTTAAGGAAAACATTTCCGTCATACATGATTTCTGTGTAGCTTTAACCATTAAGGTTGCACACGCGACGGAAGCTTAAATAAAAAATGGAGTAACTTCTCCCGTTTTCCCAACATTTCCCTTCACTGCTCTGCTCCTATTGATTGTAGCGTGATGAAAAGTATACTATAACCAGCTCAGGAGTATGAAAAATAATTGTACCAAGTTTCGATAAAATCCGTCGAGTAGTTTTTGTTTCTATAATGATTATACAGACAGACAGGCAAAAATTTTACTGATTGCATTTTTGGTATCAGTGTCGATCCCTAATCACCCCCTGATAGTTATTTTGGAAATATATTTCATGTACAGAATTGACCTCTCTACAGGTTTTTTATAAGTATAGATGATAACAGTGCGGTTGTCTTTCCGTCATTGTTAACGATTTATTAATTATATATTAATTTAAGCAGCAGATTATTGTCATCGACTAGCCCATTAACGGCTTATATATTGAAACCGAACGTGTCCCCGACAATCATTACCTGATCGAGCTGGATCATGTTCAAACACGTAAGTAACATTCTCTTTTCCTTAACCGCACCTTAGCAGACATTAGTGTACATATGACGACAGACGTGTAGCTGCATGGTGTGCGTGGTGCGCCGCGACCCTGACGCCGTGCGCTGTGTTGCAGGCGGGCTCGCTGCTGCTGCTGCTGCTGGCTCTGCTGTGGGGCTCGGCGCTCGCTAAGCCCTACCTCGGCCTCGGCTTCGGCTTGGGGCTCGGAGGCCGGTACGGTGGTTTCGGCGGCTACGGGGGCTATGGTGGCTACGGGGGCTACGGCGGCTACGGAGGCTACGGTGGATACGGCAATGACGGCTACTATTAATAATTTATGTCACTTATAACTTCGGCTCCATTGTAATCACTGAAATAAAATTGATTCTTAAAGTCCAGTGCTAGTTACTTAATGCCACTTAAAAGAAAAAAAAGCTATGCCCTCGGCTCGTCGTAGTAACCCGGACGGTGGGCCACCCATAGCTCACCGTCCGCAGCCCCGCGCCTATGGTGGCCGGGAGTCGTCTCGCGGTGCAACAGAACCCTAGGAACACGGTTAGGTCGATGTTGATTGGAAGATCGAAAAGATGTAGGAAGGGATGGTTTTAGCACATGGGGTACCTGTAGATCGCGACAGTACCAACTGTTTGTAAAAATAGATAGAGGTTTTCAAATTTGGTATCCACTCAAAACTATATAGAAGTTACTAAAGGTAATAGAAATAAACGGGAAACACGCCTAAACGGACTCACTAATTGGCGCCAACAATTTTACACAAAGAGGAATAAAGCTATCGTTTATTATTCACTATATCGATTAGTCGGATTAGTCCGGTCAATTTAGACATAAAAATAGTGATCAAATAAAGAAAATTCCGACAGAGCCAAATCTTCGTAGAGACCTTAGGTTTACCACAAGGAATAAAGTGTCAAAAGTCCCCATCAGTCCCATGTGAGCTTAGGGACTTATTCGGGGCCCAAGGTACAAATTTTAGGTTATTTGGATTTTTCTCGAAAACGGTAAGTTTTATCGAAAAAGTACCTTGGAGCAAAGTTGTAGATCTTAAATGTCTCTATAAAAATGGTCCCTGTAATTTTTTCTCTAAGACCCACTATTTCCCAGATATTGCGGTAGGCCTATTTCACGAACCTTTATGACGTTATTTTCAGGAACAATAATTATTTAATAGTATGTAGATTATTGATATGGGTTACTGAGTTTAACTGTCGTTCTAACTTTTTTTTATTACTTTAATCTGACTCATACTCTTCATATTCAACTTCAACAATCATGTTTTCTTCAATTTCTTCTTGTTCTTCTTCTCCTTCCTGTTGATGAACGCTTAGAAATTGTTCAAATGAAGATGAATCAGTTGTCTCTTCATCAAAATCACATGAATCTTCCTCTCTTGTATTTAATTGAACATTTGAGCAAGAGACACCTTGGCAATTGGTACACGCTGGAGAACACTGCAACCCTACTTTTTTACAGCTACATTTAGCACTACAAATATATTTCTGTCCGTTGCTGCGCCTTCCTAGGTTTTAAAAAGTAAAGTAATTTTATCAGATGGAGTCCTTGCAGTGAGTAGTACTAATAAATCAACATCTTCACCCACTACAATAGTTGTATTTCTTCAGAACAAAAATTTGCACTGTAAAGCTAGATATTTCGCAAATGGCTCACTTAACCAAAAAATGGTCTTCACACACCCATAATATTTTTGAAAGACCTATCTAACGATACCCCACACGGAGGGGTACGCGAGAAAAAAATATTCATCCCCACTTTACGTGTTTGGGAGCTACCCTAAAAATATATTTTTCAAAATTTTATTTTACCACTTTCTCGGCGTGATTAATATACATATCCATACCAAATTTCAGCTTTCTAGTATCAAGAACCTCGGAGCTATACCGCGGACAGACAGACGGACAGACAGACAGACGGACATGGCAAAACTATAAGATGTTCCTTGTCGGACTACGGAACCCTAAAAATGATCCCCACTTTACGTATTTGGGAGCTACTTATTTAGCTTTTTTGAAAAAAATAAATATGTCGTCTAAACTAGACGAAACGTGAGACGAATCAGGAACAAATCTAAAAAACACATTATTACACTCCTTTTACACTCAGAAAGTGGGAGGAATGCGAAAACTTTGATATGCTTTTGGCATTTTGTTTCATAAAAGATGTTGTTCGGAACATTCTGGAACGTTGACGTCGGCGGAGGCGGCGCGGCGCTGTCGGCCATCGAGATATATCAATAGAGATGCAATCCCGAACATTACGCGGTCACAAATACGTAACCATTTTTTAGAATGCAAACGTAGCTTTGAAACTAGTAAAGAAAAGAAAGTACGGAAAAATTGCTAGAAGTGTTACAATAAACTGTTTAGCTTAGTCATCAATTATATAATAGGTAGTAGTAATGTAATTTAATAACTTGGGACAGCTTGTCCTGCTTAGGGCGGATTCGACCAAACAGGAATAAATTTTATTCTCGGTGTAAATCGTTTCTTACTCGAGAATAAATCAATTTCACGTTTAACCAACTACAATTCGAGGAATAACGAGTCTATTCGGGAATAGTCACTATACCACCATTTTGCATGGAATAAGAACCTAATCCCAGGAATAAAAAAAATAAATGTCAGTGCTAAATAGCTGTCATTTATTGACAGCATAATTCACTGACATTTTTTTTTTTTATTAATTTAAAGGGCTTTGTCGCTTGGCAGCTACTTTTTCACACTATAATACGACAAATCAGAGTTGACATGAGTTATGCTCTACAAACGGGAGGGTGCAGTAGCATAACTCATGTCAACTCTAATTTGTCGTATTATAGCGTGGAAAAGTAACTGCCAAGCGACAAAGCCCTTTAAATAAATTAAAAAAAATAAAATAAAAATGTCAGTGAATTAAAATGACAGCATAAGTCAATAGGACGCCATTTTGTTATTCCTTGAATAAACTTCTTATTCCACGCAAAATGGTGGTATAGTGACTATTCCCAAATAGACTCGTTATTCCTCGAATTGTTATTGGTTAAACGTGAAATTGATTTATTCTCGAGTGATAAGCGATCTACGCCGAGAATAAAATTTATTCCAGTTTGGTCGAATCCGCCCTTAGTCTATTATAATAACTTATGTGATATGATTATAAAATATCCAACAATCATTTTTGTGCTGTGATAACTCGAAACACAGGTTTAAATAAACCTAGTACGGGTGGTCCCGATATTAGATTTAGAACGTCTTTCTCGCATATATTATGTACTAGCTTCTGCCAGCGACTTCGTCCGCGTGGAATAGTGGTGCTCCGCTCCTATTGGTCTTAGCGTGATGATATATAGCCTATAGCCTTCCTCGATAAATGGACTATCTAACACTGAAAGAATTATTTAAATCGGACCAGCGGTTCCTGAGATTAGCGCGTTTAAACAAAATGACAACATTTCCCCTCACTGCTCTGCTCCTATTGATTGTAGCGTGATGAAAAGTATACTATAACCATCTCAGGAGTATGACAAATAATTGTACCAAGTTTCGTTAAAATCCGTCGAGTAGTTTTTGTTTCTATAGAGTTTATACAGACAGACAGACAGACAGACAGACAGACAGACAGACAGACAGACAGACAAAAATTTTACTGAATGCATTTTTGGCATCAGTATCGATCCCTAATCACCCCCTAATAGTTATTTTGGAAATATATTTCATGTACAGAATTGACCTCTCTACAGATTTATTATAAGTATAGATTACTCTAGATTAAGTCAACTCCTATGATTATTATTATTAAGATTTTTTGATTGTTATTACAACTGAGCCATTTGTATTTCGCATATGTTTGAACTATGTTTTTTTAATACATTTTTATTTTTTTTATTTTATATTATTTTAATCATTTTGATGTAAAATTATATCTATCTCTCACACTAACCGAAACGTAATGTTCATGAAATCTGTATGATAAGGATGGCATTTGTTACTTTGCCCATAAGTTTACTACAAATTTGCCCATATTATTGTTAAAATCGTCCTGCTGTCACTCTGATAGATTCAAGCTGGCTACCAAGTGACAGATGTCATGAATTGTGACTGGTCACAACCTTTATGGCACGCATTTTGCTTGGTGATGTGGTTGCACATCTAGTTACTTTAGTAACATATATATCTATGCTGTCTGTATATATAATTATATATATCTGTGCTTGATACTGCACGCGTCGTCAACTCCAGTTTATTGCAGCTATTCAGCAATAAACCCATTGTAACCAATAACCAGCGTAGTCATTGAAACAGTCCTCTCACTCTCCTGAACAGATGTTAGTGATCAAAAAAGGATTCCTTTTTTAAGGGAGGAGGTGAAATAATTTTTAATACTAAGTTTTTTGATTTCGTTTTTATTAAAATATAAAGATACATAATGTTATTAAATTATATGCTTCAAATTAACTAGCAAAATATTAACCATTTATCATAATAATTTCAGCTTAGAGGTAGTACATTGCTTTATTGCTAACAACCTCGATTACTTTTACTATAATTGTATGAAAGCATTAATTTACATTTATTAAGATTTTTAATCCATTTCACTAAATTTGTACGAGCATAACATTTTATAAATTTCTGAAATGACAATATTTGTATAACGAAATAACAAAACAGGTAATAATAAAAATTTAAGTCTCTAACAGCTGCAAAGCCGCTTAACACTAATTAATGGCACACGAATAAAAATAGCATCCGCACGATCTACGGCAGGCTCAGGAAGTAGAAGGCGAGGAACGAGAGCGCATAGAACACACTGCTGACCGCCAGCATCGCCCGGATCGTACCGCGCAGGCGCCGCGACCCGCGGGCCCCGAGCGACCCGCGGGACCCGCCCGACCCGCGGGACCCGCCCGACCCGCGGGACCCGCCCGAGCCGCGCGACCCGCCCGAGCCGGCCCAGCCCGCCCGGCCGCGCCGGTACAGCACCGCCTGCGCGCCGTTGTTGAACCGCTCCGTGTTCAGCACTTTGCGCGCCAGCGCCATCGAGCTCGCCTTGTCGCCCTCCGCCTCGTCCGGCGCCAGGTTCGCGCTCAGCCGCGACGCCTTCGACAGCGACAGCGAGCGGGCGTCCCGCGCCTCGCCCGGCTCCTCCTCCGCGAACTGCGGCCGCGGCGCCTCGGCCTCGCCCGGCGGCGGGGGCGCCGGGCCGCGCCGCGCCGCGCCCGCCGGCGCCAGGCGGGGCCGCGTGCCGCCCGCCGCCTGGCGCCAGCCCAGGCCGCGCCGCGGCACGGCGGCGGGCGGCGCGCACTCCTCGAAGCGCGCGCCGCTGGCCACGCGCAGCAGGCGCGGCGCGGCGGGCGCGGGGGGCGCGCGCGCGGGCGGCGCGGGGCGCGCGGGGCGGGCGCGCGGGCCGGGCGCCAGCTGCAGCACGCCGGCGCGCGGCGCGGGGCGCGGCGCGGCCACGCACAGCGGCAGCACGTGCGCGGCGGCGGCGTGCGGCGGCAGGCGCGGGGCGCGCGCGCCGGGCCGCAGCTCGTCGGCCACGAGGCGGCGCGCGGGCTCGCGGCGCGCGCGCAGCGGCAGGCCGTAGCGGAAGTAGCGGTCGCTGTACACCACGGTGGGCAGCGCGGCGCGGCGCGGCAGCAGGTTGTAGATGGAGGCGGACAGGCGGCGCACGGGGCGCGCGCGGCGCAGCAGGCGGCGCAGGCGCGCGGCGAGCGGGCGCGGCCGCAGCGGCTCGTAGGGCGCGCTGTAGGCGGGCGCGGGGGCGCACGGGGCCGCGTGGCGCAGGCGGCGCGGGCGCGCGCGTCAGTCGGCGGGCAGCGGGCGCGCGCGGCGGGCCAGCTCCAGGTCGTGCAGCGCCTCCAGCGCGGTGGCGGCGCTCCAGGCCTGCGTGCGGCAGGAGTCGGCGCAGTAGGCGCCGGCCGCGTTGGTGAGCTCGGGCAGGCCGCGCCACACGGAGGTGCGCAGCTCGGCCAGCAGCGGCGCCAGCGCGGAGTAGGCGGCGGCCACGGTGCGCGCGTGCCGCCCGCACTCGTGCGCGAAGGCCAGGCGCGCGCGCAGGTAGAAGCCGAGGGGCCACACCCACTCGGGCCCCTGGTGGTAGTTAAAGCCGTGCGCGACGCTAGGGTCGTCGCTATTATTGGAGTTGTCGTAGTCGCCGCGGTAGGCCCAGTCGGCGGGGTCCAGCGTCTTGACGCCGAGCGGGCCCAGCAGATGGCGCTCCACCGCGTCGAGTGCCTGCCAGGCGTGCTTGGGGTCGAAGAGCTCGGGCGCGATGGCCATGGCGATGGGGAAGTTGCAGCGCAGCTGGTAGTCGGCCCAGGGCCTGGAGGCGCCGTAGGTGTCCTTGTAGATGGCGCGGCGGTGCACGAGGTCGGGGCGCAGGTCGGCGGCGGAGGGCGCGGCCGGCACCCAGAAGCAGCGCTCGAAGTGCTGGCGCAGGCGCGCGGCCCACTGCGCGTAGGACCAGGAGGTGAGCGCGCCGTCGCGGTGGCGCCGCACGACGCCGGGGTAGGGGTAGCGGCCGGCGCGCTGCTGCGCCGCCAGCCACGCCACGACGCTGTACGCCAGCGCCACGAGCTCCACGGCGCTGCCGTCGCGCGGGGTGGCGGGCTTGCCGCGGTTGCCGGCGGGCTCCGACGAGCCCATCTTGTCCATCCAGGTGCCGCAGTTCGCGTCGTTCCCGCCGAACGGGAAGCCCGTTTCGGGGTCGATCCCGATCTGCACGTTGAAGCCCTTGTCCGACATGTGGGCGTCGATAGTGCGGCCGGCGTTGCGCTCTCGGAACACGAGGCCCTGCGGAAGTCGACCGGTCAGCGGAGGCGGTACACACGGAGAGGGCGCGGCGCGCGGACGGGGCTCACCTGGAAGTGCACGTCGAGCGCCTCTTGCATGACGTCATGTAGCGGCTGGTCGGCGGCACCGGGCGGCGCGGGCTCGGAATCATCTTTCGGGAACAGGCGCGATACCGGCTCCGTCAGCAAAGCCAAGCCTTGCGGTGCTTCACTGCAGTACTGTGAGTGCAGCCGTTTAAATCGGAAGGTAGATCGATAACATCGCAAGGGAATATGACAAACGGGAGAGGGAGAGCGAACCGACCTGCTTGATACTGTGCAGCCACCACCAGACGGCGTCGCGGCAGTTGTAGCGCGCGTTCCGGCCGCCGTCCAGCAGGTTGGGGATGAGCCCGTGCCGCAGGCAGGCCGCGAAGCCCAGGATGTGCGCCCGCGCGTCCTGGTAGCGGCCCGTCAGCAGCAGCAGGCCGCGCAGCGCCACGAAGGTGTCGCGGCCCCAGCAGCGCATGTAGCCCACCGCGAAGTGCGGCAGGCCGGCCGACAGGCAGTCGCGCGGCGGGCGCGGCGGCGGCAGCGCGGGCGAGCAGGCGGGCAGCGCGGCGCCGGGCGCGCCCAGCAGCTGCACGCTGGCCAGCGCCAGCGCGCGCGGGAAGGCGCCGCTGCGCGCCCACGCGCCCAGCCGCGCCAGCGCCGCGCGCGTCACGCCCGCGTGCAGCGCCAGCAGCAGCGCCTCGAAGTACGCGGGCAGCAGGAAGCGCGGCAGCGCGCCCAGCGGCCGCAGCAGCTCGCGGTAGCGCGCCGCCACCGGCGCCAGGCGCGGCCAGCGCTCCAGGCGGCGCCACGTGTACTCCACCAGCCAGTCGCCGGCGCGCAGGTTGTCGCACAGCGGGTGGCCCAGCTCGTCGGCCGGCGCGAGCTCGGCCAGCAGCGAAGCCACGCCCTGCAAGCCGGCGTAGGGCAGCGGCCCGTAGCCCGGCACGTCGTACACGCCGCCGCCGCCCGCCTCGCGCTCCTCGGCGTCGCAGCGGTACAGCAGCGCGTTGAAGTCGGCCAGGTCCAGGTCGGCCAGCGCGGGCGCCAGGCCCAGCGGGTCGGCGCGCGGCGCGGCCCGCAGCGCGGCCAGGGAGCGGCCGAGCGCGGCCAGGGCCTCCTGCGCGGGCCCCGCGGGCCGCACGCGCAGGGCCACCACGGCGCCGGGCTGCAGCGCGCGGAACTGCAGCTCGGTGAGCGCGCCGTCCTGGCGCGTGCCCGCGAACACGGCGGAGTGCGCGAGCGGCACGGCGCGGCGCAGGCTGCACTCGTAGTCGGCCAGGCCGGTGATGTAGCGCGGGTGCGGCGTGAACTCGCCGGGCGGCCGCAGCGCCCCGCCTTCCGCGCTGAATGTTACATAGCTCTCAGTGCCATAGCAAGGTCTTACAGCACAAATAAAGGAAAAATTACAACAAAAAGTTGGCAGTGTGTTAACGATGTACCTGTGGTCTTTGTGTCGCAAACAAGCCTCCAGCAGTATCTCGTCAAGCTGCCCCTCGAAGCGCAACGGCTTGACGTAGCGGCCGGCGCTGGCCGGGTCCGGCGCGCTGAACGCCGTGAAGGCCACCAGGATCACGGACTGCAGACAGCGAGGCGTGAGTGCGGGTGAGTACGGGTGAGTGCGGGTGAGTGGGCGCGGGCGAGTGGGCGCGGGCGAGTGGGCGGCTCACCTGGCGCGAGCGCGGGTCGTGGCGCGTGACGGCCACGATGTCGGCGTCCACCTGGTCCACGTACAGCTCGTCGTAGCCGGCCGCCGCCAGCTCCAGGTGCAGCTCGTTGAGCGCGCGGCGCGCCGCCACGAGCGCGCTGGCGCGGCCCACGCGCGGCTCGGCCGGCTCGGGCGCGGGCGCGGCGTCCCAGGCGGCGTACAGGCGCTCCTCGTCCACCACGTGCACGGCGTGCGGCACCAGCTCGTCCAGGCCGCGCGTGGAGCCGGTGGCGCAGCACGCCATGGCCACGAGCGCGGCGCTGGGCAGCACGTCGAACACGCTGCGGCGCTGCAGCGGCGAGGGGTTGTCGTGCGTGAGGTCGAGCAGCAGCGCGTGCGCGACGCGCGGCTCGGCGGCGCGGACGGGCCCCCGCAGGAAGGCGCCGACGGGGCGGCCCCCGAAGCGGTGCAGCAGGCGGCCTTGCTCGTGCGAGTCCCACGCGCTCTGCGCCTCTGCGGACGCACCACAGCGGTAAATTGGTATTATGGTATTATGTATTTAGCCATTTCCCGCAGTGTCACCCACGTCCTGAGTTGAGTATTGATATTATTTGTCTTACCACGTATGAGCGAGGTGATGCCGAGCCGGTTGACGAAGATGTTGTCGACGTGGTCGGAGTTGGTGAACAGCTCCGCCACCACGTACAGGTCCGGCTTCACGTTGCGCGCGCAGTCCAGCATGTACTCCGCCACCTGCACAGAGCGGGCGTCAGGCCGGGCCCCGCCGCCCGGCCCCGGGCCCCGGGCCCCCGGCGATACGCACGTGCAGCGGCGTGGAGTGGCAGTTGTCCAGACGCACGCCGTCGAACACCTCGGCCGTCAGCTCCACGTACTCGCGCATGTGCGCCCACAGGAAGGCGCTGTCCTCGGGCTTGTCGCCGTACCTGCGGGAGAGGCGGGCAGGCGGGTGAGGTCGGGCGGGCGCGGGCGGGCGCGGGCGGGCGCGGGCGGGCGCGCCCGGGCGAGCTCGGGCACTCACCGCAGCTTGACGCTGTCGCCCCAGGCGATGAGCTCGCGGCGCAGGTAGACGCGCGCGGCGGCGGGGCGCGCGGCGAAGTCCTGCAGCGGGTCGGCGTCCATGACCCAGCCGTTGTGCGCCATGCACTGGCAGCCCGCGTCCGAGTACAGCGCCGCCTCCACCTCGCTCAGCGAGCAGCTCTCCACCGGCACCGCCCACGTGAAGTACCGCGGCACCAGGGGGTGCTTCGCGCTCACTTCCTCGATCTTCGGCCCGTCGGACTGCAACCTATAGTATCTCATGCCGGCGATGACGTTGTCGACGGCCGCGCGCAGGTGCTCGCGCACGGTGTCCGCTGCGGCCTCGTTCAGCTGCTCCAGCTTCCGTTTCATTTCCTCGCAACATTTCTTGAGTCGCGACTCCTCGTCGTAACACTCCGCTCTGTAACAAATATATAATTCAAAAATACTCTACTTTTAAATAGTGAAAAATAATGTGATGGGCGTCCGTGACCTGTAGACGTTGTAGAGCTGGAGCGCCAGGTCCATGTCGACGGTGGCGCGCAGGCGGCGGTGCAGCGGGTCGGGCAGCAGGCGCAGCTCCGCGGCCGCCGAGCTCGGCGCCGGCGCCGGCACCCTGCAACGTGACGTCACGTCAGCGGCGCGGCGGGAGGCGGGGCGGGCGGCGGGCCGCACTCACTTGTTGCGCGCCGTGTAGTAGAACTGCTGCGCCAGCTCGGCCACGTCGCACATGTACATCTCGTGCAGGCGCGCCTCGGGCAGCAGCTGGCCGGCCAGCAGCGCGCGCAGGGCCTCGAGCTGGTCGTGCGCGCACACGCGGCGCGGCACGCCCCGCGCCTCGTAGTCGCCGCGCGCCACGTCGGCCGACAGGCGCGCCAGCAGCGCGTCCAGCAGCGCGGCGGGCCGCAGGTGCGGGCAGTTGCTGCAGTTGTACGTGGCCTCCGGGTGCTCCGCCAGCCACGGCGTCTCGTTCGCCGTGTGGTTCAGCACGATGTCGCAGATAGACAGCATCTAGAAACGGCCGCGCGACGCGGCGAAATGGCGATTCGTATAAAAAGTCTCTCGAATCATACTGACGAATGTAGTTTCGATTCGTCACCTTCCAGTCGGTTCGCATCTTAGAGACTATGTTCTCGACGTCGGCGAAGGTGGGCTCGCGGCCGGGCTCGGCGCTGAACTGCGGGTTGAGGCGCAGCTGGTTGGCGATGCTGTAGCTGGAGCGCGAGGCGCCCAGCTCCTGCACGGGCGTGAAGTGCAGCATGTTGTAGCCGCACTCGTGCGCGACGCGCAGCACGGGCTCCCAGCGCGGCAGCGGGCCCAGGCACTTGGCCAGCACGGTCTGGCACATGACGCCGTCCAGCGGCACGCGCTCGCGCCCGGCCGCGCCCACGCGCAGGCTGGGCGCCACGTGGAACCAGCCCGAGCCCTGCGGCCCCACGGCCGACTCGCTGCAACAGGGCCGGGGTCAGGCGGGCGCGGGCCGCCGGGCGCCGCGCCGCCGGGACACTCACGCGCTGTCGTACACGAAGTAGAAGTGGAAGGAGCCGGCGCGCGCGAGGCGCAGGCCGCAGTGCGCGGCGGTGTCGGTGACGAGCAGGCCGCTGCCGAGCGGCGCGGCCGGCGCGTCGTCGTCGGCCGCGCTGTGCCACTCGAGCCCGTAGTACTGGTTGCGGATGAACTCCGCCTGATCGCCGCATTTATCCTCTTCTGATACCGAAATAGGATTCAGAAAGAAAGTAATTTAGCAAATATTGTTTTTAATAAAAATATAATAAATATAATAAAAGTTATAGACATTTGAATGATGTTAGGTGCAAAATCTGAAAACTCCATAGTGTATAAACTATTATACGGATATAAACTATTACGGTTATAAACTATGTGTGTACCCAATTTCATCCAAATACGTTCAGTAGTTTTTGCGTGAAAGAGTAACAAACATACATTCTTACAAACTTTCACGTTTTATCTGTAGGATAGATTTATCTGTTCTACTTACGATTATCAGACATCACATAATTAGTATAGAGAAATACTTTTCGGCCCAGTAAAGAAGGACCGGGGCAGAATTGTAAATAGCAGCCTTTTTCAAATCTGAAAAACACAACAAGACTTAAGCATTCAAGAAACGTGCAAGTTGATCGTGTGCGACGACGGTCGCTACACTTGGCCGCAGTTACCGGTACAGCGTGGAGTCGTGGTGCTCGCCGTGCTCTAGCGTGAGCACGCGCGTGTGCGCAGGGCCGGCGGGCGGGCCCCCGGCCGGCCCGGCCACCGCGCCCTGTGGGCTGGCGGGCCGCTCGCCCGCCGCGGCGCATCGCTCGATCGCCATCTGCCTCTGCGACAAAACACGCTCGTCAGCCGTCGGTATGCAACACCTGCAGCGGCCGAGCCGGGATGCTCGTCAAGGTATACATGTTTTAGGCTTAAATTTCTATATACCGCGCTGGAGTACACGCGATTGATGATTTTTTCCACAAATAATTCAATGATCCTCGTTGTTGCCTCCATGTCTCAGACTAAAATAAATGATAGTGATGGATGACCTTTTCAATTACAGCTTTTTCTTGCACTTTCCGACCATAATCGCTCTTCTCGCGCGTCACCATCTTGGGCATGTCGATTAGTCACCGTGTACGAGTACCCATGAACCAGCACACTCGGTTTGACCGCAGGCGCGGGCCCGCGCTCGCTTATATAAACCCGAGGCGCAGGCAGCGTGACGCGGCGCCGCCTGCTCCTACACCACGACGCCGCGTACTGCCTACGCCAGATTTGGTTACACTCTTTTGTCTTTCTTTTGTTTTGACAACATAATAAATCTATATATACATAGGTACATTCATTTTAAATGTTACTGTAAGTAAGCCGAGTATCGAGTCAGGTCCCTCGCACTCCAAGGATTCCGGACTTCGGAAGGAAATATACATAATGTACCTACGCAGTAAACTCATAGTTTCGCCATGTCCGTCTGTCTGTCTGTCTGTCCGCGGCATAGCTCCGAGGTTCTTGTTATTGGAAGCTGAAATTTGGTATGGATATGTATATTGATCACGCCGAGAAAGTGGTAAAATAAATTTTTGAAAAATATTTTTTTAGGGTAGCTCCCAAACACGTAAAGTGGGGATGAATATTTTTTTTCTCGCGTACCCCTTCGTGTGGGGTATCGTTAGATGGATCTTTCAAAAAAAATATGGGTGTGTGAAAACAATTTTTCGGTCAAGCGAGCCATTTGCTAAATATCTAGATTTTAAGTGAAAATTTTTGTTTGATACGAGCATTCCCCCTCTAACTTTTGAATGGCTGTACCTAAAAATGTGAAAATATTCACAGACGTAGCACATGTAATGAACTTACAAGGAAAACTATCACGGCTAAGTAAGCTTAACCAGTTACAGAGTTATAGGCGACTAACTAAGACCTACTACGGAACCCTATGCGCGTGGCCTGACACGCACTTGGCCGGTTTGTTTATCTATGCCAAATTATTATGAAGCCGGGGCGGGCCACTTGTGTTAAGTGTTCGCAAGCGAGTTACAACATATAGAATTTCCCGACATGAACCATAGGGCAGTAGCCAGCCAGGCACCCGCCTGGCCGGATGATCCTCCCTCTACAATGGAGGGTCCTACACAGTGTTCCGCCATAATCCATACCAATCAATATATACATGACTTTTACACTCACGTTAAAATCATTTAATATTTTATATTGTCTGGCTGGAAAGACTTACATGTGATCAGCTCACCAAATACCCAGAAAACGCAGGCTTCCTGCCTGAAATACAGTCAGGGTTCCGAGGTGGTTTTGGCATTGCGACAGGTCCTGCATTCACTCTAATGGAATTTACCAGTTACTGAGTTATAATCGACCAACTAAAATGTACTACGGTTTACACAGCGCATTGCATTTTTTTTTACTACCTATATATTATTTTGTAATTATTAATGATGGAGTATTCCCTCATAGTCATAGAGTATTCACTCATTGATTGATAAGAATATGAAGTAAGTCTTATTGTCGATGTTAGTGACAAGTTTACTCGGTTATTTTTTTTCTTTATAAAAAATAAAATTCTTTAACCACAATATATTTACCTCTCTCTGTCGAAAAGTTAATCTTGACAAACAACAAAACATTTTAACAACCTGTTCACATACTGTGAATAACATCGACGTTGTAGTAATATGAATACTGAACAAGCAGCGGCTAGTAACATGTGTCAATTTAAATTCCTATTAAAATAGCAACGCTCCAAGAGAAATGCAATCTAATAGAAGGTAATAAAATCGCATTAGGCAGTGAAACAATAAGGCTGGCCGGGACGCGAGAGCGGGGCACGTCTCACGTCTCACGCTCCACATACCCGCATCTGATCGCGCTCGCCGTATCGGTTACCTGCTGCAGTAGCTCGGTACGGGTACTCACTATTAACGATGATGATAGCAACGACGATGATCTTGGTCCTCATCACTATCGTCAAGTTTGTTCACAATTTCACGGTTTGATACGGGTAGATTATAAACTACTACACCCACACCATAGAGAAATTGCAATATACACATTGACATGTAATGATTCCTTATGATTATTAACTAATACACACTGACACGTAATATTTATTTTTATTGTCATTTTATACACATTGACATTATTACCTACTGTTTAAAGTCATTGCGTCGGTTACGCGACTACCTTCAGTTACCGACCACTTGACCGACTAGGTTTTTTTAATTAAGGATAATAACATTTCTATAAGACAACCATAAAAAAAATACCAAATAACTTTGGAATAGATAAGCATTTAGTATTTAATAAATTTTAAATTAAATGCTTTTACCTAACTTAGAAAAAAGCCTTTCAATTTTCGTGATAGTCAGTGATGTGCGAAAATACAGTGAATTTGCAAATAAAACAGCGCGACGGACAGCGTTCAATGATATGTTTTGGTACTTTGTATTGTATGTTTAACCGTTTATGTGTAGTGTTTTTTGATTTCGATTATTTAATAATAATTTTGCTGATTTTTATCTTATTTTTCACTAAAATCCAGTGGTCGCTTACTGAAACGCAATTGTAACTGATGCGTTAGTAAGCGGCCGGGTATACTGATTGCTTCAGTCTTATTTCATTTTGTTAATTATGATAAGGTTTCAAATTACGATTACATATTTTTGGATATAGTATTACTTAGGCATGAAGATACGTTTTTTCAGTAAACGACCACATGTTTTCTTTGTAAATTTTTGACAAATGCTTATCAAAATCAGTGCAAATATGTGGCCGCGCGCGGTTTGTGAGCAATAATCTATGGAATTTGACATCAGTTAGCGTTCACCATGGTGTAGTATGTAATAAATAACATTTGAGTTAAAATCTTTCAAAACATACCTTTGAAAGTCAAAGTAAAGCTCTGCTTGCCGCGGTTGGTTTGTGGATGGGTGACCATCTAAATAATACGGAGACTTCGTGTTTCAGAAACATGTTAAACTGTTGGTCCCAGCTGTAATTTTGACTTTAAAAATTTTGATAATCGACGATTAATTTAACGATTTGGGAAAAGGCTAGGCAGATGATGTTGCGGGCAGTCAGAACCCAGGTGTGACATCCTCTCTCTTACAGAAAGGTATCGGGATACGTGGTAATTGGAAAGTGGAGGTTAGATAGGCAGTCATTCCATGTGTGTTCAACTGCATCTGTTGAGACTGGTAACCAACCCCAAGATACTTGGGAAACCCATAGGCTGATGATATCAGGTATGTCGGATTCCTCGAATTACTATAGAATAGTATAGAGGGTCTACTAAGAGGAAGAAAACGTGACATTATCGAGACCAAAATATCAGAATGACCCAGTATTACATGCGAAGAGTGAAAAGCGAATTAAAGTGGCTTTCAATCCAAGCTCGAGATAATCGATATTATATTCAAAAAACAATTAAAAATCATTATTGGTGTTGATGATTATTTGTTTATAAATATGTTTAATTTATTTTTGCATCAATAATAATAGCCTTAGGTATAATAAAAAAAACACCTTTAAAATAGTGGTCGGTAACTGGCATCAAGTGGTCGCATACTGACCAAAGTGGTCGGTAACTGACGTTTTGGCTATTTTTGCACATTTACGATAATCTTTCCAAATTTATATATGGAAGTGTATTATTTTTATTTATTTATATGCATCTTGACTATATTTCTGAATCATTTATATGGACAGTAACGATTTTGCGTACATATTAAGTAATTTTTAATTCCTTCAAAGTGCGCAAGTCAGCTAAGTGGTCGCTAACCAGCGCAACGACCCTAGATGAAATTACTTGTATTGTAATGTAAGTAAAATGTAGGCTTCTTGTTATTTTTTTATTTTATTTCGTTAAATATATTAATTACGTCTGGCAGTTGGAGTAATTAGTGCGGGCTACCCAAGCAAATATCCTTTCTGATGGTATTATTCGTTGGATCGTTAAGCTCCAAAGTTGCTGTTGAGTTAAATGAACACTTGCATGCCAATTGATTCCTACTCCTCCACTATCTTTTTCTGATTAAATTCGTTGCGGGTTCCAAGACAGTCAAAAAAAAAAATCTCTCTGGGACTCGTCGAGCTTCATTGCCTCGACGTTTTCTTGTGGTCGCCACTGTTGATTCTGGCTTTCAGGAGTTGCAGTGGTTGGGAATGTGTGGCGGGCTTGGCCCAAAAAAAAAAAAAAAATGCCAATTGATTGAACAGGTCCTCTTGAATTTGTATGGCTCCTTCTTCAAAAGGTCATTTCAGATACAGTCTACATTGTTCTACCATAATGCATCTGCACCTTAATAGAGACTGTGACCCTTGAGTTTGTTTCGGTGTTTCCGTGTTTCCGCTCAAGGTAATTCAGATAGGAAACACCGGCCTCAACTAGCTATAGACAAAAACATGTTTGACGTGTAAGTGTTATTTTATAACCTACTTGCAAAAATAAATATTTTTATTCAATTTATTTGCCTGAAATATGGTGTGTACATAAGATGTAAAATTAAATTATAGCACAAGATATATTGCACCCTAATTACGGACATGCAAAATTATAGTTAACTATCAAATTGACAACAATTAGAATTGTTTGAATCTGGGAGCACGACAGTGTCCCCGCCAAGTCAAGCGAGGAGCAACACTGCCGTACCATCATTTTCTGGATCCATTTCGCCGCAGGCCCCTATTTGAGAACCTCTGGATGGGACTAGAACGCTGAAATTTAGTCATCTAGTAAGCTATAATCACACACTTGAAATCCAAAATTTCAAGTCGGTAGATCATGTTCAACCGTTGATCGCATGAAGAAATTGCAGTAAGGAACCTTGGATTTGGCTCAACTTTGTCTAGAGATTTCATTACTTTTTAGAGATAAACAAGCAGCTCCATCGAGTCTTGGCTATTTTTTACCCGACTGCGACAGAAGGAGGGTTATGTTTTTTACAGAATGTTTTGGAGGGTTACAATTTATAGAAACTACTTTAATTAAGTACAATTATCACAATCATTTACAATTATTTTAATTACCCCGATTACAAATACTTAAATGATTGAAAAATTATCTTAAATTAAGTCACAAATGAAAGGAAGACTCAGTATCTTAGTGGGCCGCAATCGACATGTGCTTTTATTCAAAAAATCTTTAAGAATATAGAAACTCCCCCCCCCCCATTCCGCCATTTGCGGGCGCCATTTTAAAAATCTATATAGCCTATGTCACTACTACAATTTAGACAAATCCAACGACACCTCATTTGTCAAAAACTGTTCAGCCTTTTGGGCTGTAATACGTGCCAAAGAAATGGACATACATACACTCGAAAAACATAACCCTCCTTCTGTCGCAGTCGGGTAAAAAGAACGGCCAATGGGTGTACTACATTGCAGTTGGTCGACTATAATCTCTGTAACCAGTAAAGCCTACTTAGCCCTGAATGTTTTCTAATGTGTAAATGAGAAAGAAAAGAGAGTGAAAGGGAAAGAGAGAAGGAGAGTCCCCTTTGTGTCTGTCTGTTAATGTGAACGCGCATCACAACAAAAGACAACCGACGCCTACACTGATACCGACGCCTAGACTAATACCGGCGCATCGTCTGATGACGCCTACACTGATACCTAAACGCAGATTGATACCGACGCATACACTGCTACCGACGCCAACATAGTTAGCGACGCCTAGACTGATACCGACCCCAACAATGATACCGACGCTTAGTCTAATATCGATGTCTAGACTGATACCAACGCCAGCATTGATACCGACGCTTAGACTGATGCCGACGGTTAGACTGATGCCGACGCCAGTATTAATACCGACGCCTAGACTGATACTGACGCCAGCATTGATACCGATGCCTAGACTGATACCGACACCTGGACTAAACCCGACGCCTAGACTGATATCGACGCCAGCATCGATACCGACGCCTCAACTGATACCCACGCCCGGACTGATACTGACGCTTAGACTGATATTGCCGCGTACACTGATACCGACGCTTAGACTGAACCCGACGTCTACACTGAACCCGACGCCTACACTGATACCGACGCCAGCATCGATACCGACGCCAACATTGATACCGACGCCTACACTGATACCGACGCTTGGACTGATACTGACGCTTAGACTGATATTGCCGCCTATACTGATACCGATGCCCAGACTGACACTGATGCCTACACTGCTACCATAGCCAACATAGTTACCGACACTACATTGATACCGACGCTTAGACTGATATCGACGTCTAGACTTATACCAACACCAGCATTGATACCGACGCCAACACTGATACCGACGCCCACATTGATACAGATGACCACACTGATAAAACAGTTTGATAGCTAAAAGAGGCTTACAATGGCATACAAATGGCATTATTATGAATAAGAGGGGGAGTTTTATTTTAAAAATGCCTAACAATATCTACCTAATTGAAATAAATGATTTGATGTTTTATATGGGCTGTTAGATATGTTTCAAGTTGAAGATTAAAGTTTGTTATGATATTGTTGAGCAAAATGCCTAGGGGAAAGTGGGGGGATTCGTACACCGGGAGCATTCGTACAAAGGCCATAATTCGAATACGGAACATAGTGGCGCCTTTGTATGTGTGTGTGATGCCCTCTCACCCGCATAATCTAACAGCGGAGTGGCTCGTCACGCTCGTCTGTGCGGCCACCAGCTTAGATGTTACAGGACAGTATGTTTTCGTCTCGCGTAAGTAATTCTTCGATGCAACTTTAAACGTGTTTAACTTCTATAAGTTTTGCTGTCACTATTAAACTGATTCTTTGTGGTGTTTGGGTACATATTTGAGTTTATTATTACGACATTTACTTGAAGATAATCTCAGTAGTTATTTTTATTTTCAATATATTAGTCGAATTTCTTGGTTGGGGTAGCTTCGTGCAGGTATGAACGGGGTAGATTCGTACTGTACGAATGTACAGCCGCGAGACGAAGTTGAAAAACTCTTCTGACTAAGAGAGGAATAACTCTCAAAAACGTGTTTGCTTCAAAGTTTAGTTCTAATCAAGAATTTTCAATGAAAAATGCAATAAGTAGACTCATAAAAATATTATGTCTCTTGTTACCCTGATTGTAAATGTTATTGTTGATTAGTTCATAATTATGACATAAGAAGTTAAATAATATTAAAACAAAGAAGTTAACTAATTGTATTTTAAACTATCTTATGCAATTTTGATATCAATAAAGGTAACATTTTCTATAAATAGCATTATTAATCTTGATGTAAGGAAGCACCCCACAAAGTATGAAGGTACCCCAACACCGTGTGTCGGGTACACTTTTTTTTTAAACCGTCATAGCTTGGCCACGCTTCTTTCTATGAACAAGTCGTCTAAGGGAACATAGTAGGCAAATAAATAAGCAATCTAGCAATGCTCAAATTGTTTTCAAATAGCGTTTAGTTTTTCTGCTGTAGGGCTCGAAGTAAAAAGTGTATGAATCCCCCCAGCTTCCTATGTGCTATTAGAGCACAGTTTAATTGATAAGGTTGTGGGGTAGATGATAACATGTTTTCCGAGGCTCCTCCGGGCCTCAGAAAACAAAAAGGTAAACCTTGGTCATGGCTGTCATTTGTAGATCATTGACAGTCATTATGGGTAGTAAAAAGCCAGAAAGTTTGATTCTTACCAGGAAGGCTACCGGTGTTAGCTGGTAACTACTTGTGGAGGTAAGATATGCAGCATCTGGTTAGATTGTAAGCCAACCCCAACATAGTTGGAGAAAGGCTTGGCAGATGAATGAGTAGAAACAGGTGATGAAGTTTTATATCAGAAAGTAATCAGCAATCTATAGAAATTTTACCTTTTTCCGACTGTGAGTAAAATAGGTCTTAAAAATAATTCTGTTTTCGAAACTAGTTGCCAAAAACGAAGAATATTTATTTTATCGAAAATCAAAAACTGTTATTTCCCATGGGCATTTTAACATTATGAGCAACTCATTTTTGGACATTACGAGCCAGAAGGATTGGTTTGATGGAAGAAAAAAAGGAGAATTAAACAATTAATACAACAATTAATTAATACTCTTTCTTTTACCAAAAATGAGTTGCTCGTAATGTTAAAATGCCCACGGGACATTATGGAGATTTTGATTATCAGAAAAAGAAATATTTTTCGTTTTTGGCAACCAGTTTCGAAAACAGAAATATTTTTCTTATTTGGCAACCAGTTTTGAAAACAGAATTAATTTTCTTATTTGGCAACCAGTTTCGAAAAATGGTTTCGAAAACGGCCGAAGGGTAATGTGAAACTACCACAAAATATAATGTGATGTACCTAGGTACTAATTGGCCACTAAGACCTTATTGGTCTACGTGCGGAATAGTCTTTTGGAAGTCGGTACATCAACTGTCTATTGTGATTATATTATAAATACATCCTTACCTAGGCGAGTATTTTCTTACTGTTAATAGATAGGTAATAAATAGTCCAGTCCTTGTTTTCAGTGTCTATCACTACTGCTTTCATTTGATTCTATACACGAGTAGGAACAGCTATCCTTTTCGCTAATAATGATTTATACACATTGTGCGAATTAATCAAGTACATTGCTTTGTACTTCGTATAGCTTTTTCTTCTTATCGGGATTGTTTTGACAGCAGTCTCCTTAAAACGACCTTCGATTCGAAACAGAGATATTCATAGTATCTAAGTATCCCTAACTAATCTGTGACACACGTTATTCTATCTTCTGTGCCAGGTAGGTGTCTCTTTTAATTTTAGAATGAAGTTTGTATTTAAAAAAAATATCAAATCAATTTAGTACAATTGTACATCTTTGATTTAGTATAGTCCGACATGGCTATTTATGAACGTGGCTGACAGGTGAACTAACGCTATCCACCATCTTGAAATGCAATTTTCAGTGATAATGATACCAATTAATGGAAATTTCCATTTTTTTAAGTAAATCATGACATTTTATTTTATTTATTTTATTTTATTACTTTTAGGAAAACTTACAGCTAGTACATATGAATAAGCAAGACATTATGTAAAAAAAGGCCAATTACAAGTTTCCACTTATAAACGTTCAAAATATTACAAGATCCGTGTAGACAGAATGACGATCTAACACAAAAAAGAAAAGCCAATCCATGGAATAACCAAGCGCGTTCCCGGTACAATTACTTTACGATACAGTCGCGTCAAAGATACACATGATAAATATCTATTTATTACTTCATTATTAAATGTTTAAATAACACATTTTATTATTTCCAATTTTAAATTAACTATTATTTAAAAGTAATAATTATTAAAGAAAATAATAAAATATCATGTTTAACTTAAAAAATGGAAATTTCCATTAATTGGTATCATTAACATTTTTATTTTACGATGACAATGTTAGATCCAGTTTTCACTGTATAGTCCGACATGGATCTAATGTGATACATTGGCAAAAAAGTCTAGAAACGGAACTAATTTTTTTTATTGCTGGCCGCCCCTGGCAATTAATGTCGTTCTGTGTCGTTCGATGTAAACAAAGTTCGCGAGTTACTTATTTTTTTATTTCGACCATCAAAACGTTAATAAAACCACGTTATCCTTTCTAATATTATAAATGCGAAAGTAACTCTGTCTGTCTGTCTGTCTGTCTGTCTGTTACGCTTTCACGCCAAAACTACTGGACCGATATAAATGAAATTTGATACAGAGATAGAATAGACCCTGAGGAACAACATAGGCTACTTTTTACCCGGGTGCGCTAAGTAATTCCCTCGGGATGCGGGTGAAACCGCGGGAAACAGCTAGTAATAAATAAAACCATTCGGAGTACTAGCAAGGAAACAATTTATAATGTTTATTGGCGATATCTGGTCGAACATGAGGCTTAAACTCTTCTTTCCGATCTCGACGATATTTACCAAAGTACCGCCATTATGGCAGGTATGTAAGAGTTTGTTTTGTTGTATTTAGTTGTATTAAGTGTTAATTTATGATCTCTATTTTGTTTTGAATTGCTTGAATACGAAATAAGTGAAATTTTGAACAATAAACATCGAGCATATAGGTTATGTTTACGTTTTGTCTTTGACACTTTGGTATAGCGCGAATAGACTAATTTTGATACTTGACTGGCTTGAGCCTTGATACTCTGCAATATGTAAATTCGCATAACATTATCTATGAGTGTGATCACGAGATGATATAATACTTGTTATAACTAGCATTTAAAAATCACAAAAAAAAGTAGGTACCGTAAACTTTTTACGTTTAATATTGATAGACGTTTAATCAATTTTTTTATCTTTATAGGAAGCACCGAACGTGCATTTCAATCTATAACCTAGTAGGAGTTCAAAAGAATTCATGCCAGCATGTTAACAAAATAGAAAAGGAGTATTATGAATTTATGAGAGGGCTCGTACTTGGACATAAAACGTTTAGGAATCAATCTCCAACATGATAGCGCAGTGCCTTTGAATCTGAGTGTGACTCAGATGAGTTTATGGCTAGCTCTAGCCAAGACATGGATGTGGCGGGCGTGGAATATTTAGAGGAAGATTTATTGAAATCAAATAAATATAATAATGCTATATTCATACGCCTTTTTTTTATACCCAAAAAAAATTGTAAACACAGGAGTGCTTACATTATTAGTGCTTATAAGTAATTTGTATTCAGTTACATGACGTGAATACTTGTTATTACATTTTATAATACTTACTGATTTAAATTAATTATAGAAATACAGCTTAGTATCAAGGCGATAGGATGGTACGCTATACGGTCGCAGCGGGTTGCCACACGAACGGTAAAGTGGCGCCCCTATTAATTTCTACTCTTTTTTGCCAAGCTGTAGTTGGCAGAAATTGCCCGAGTCTTCGGCAGTTTGCTATAGAGAAAAAATTAAAAAATATTAGGGTTCCTTGTCGACTACGGAACCCTAAAAAAATAGCTATTGATTTACATTAATTAAAAATTAAATGTGATAAAGCTTATGAAGTTTAGACAAAAAAAATTGTATAAAAAAACTTTTTACAAAAAAAAACAGACTTCCAAAAACTCTGAGAAAAAAATAATTTTATTTCAATGTCTTTGTCCATAAAATACTATATATTTTTTATAGCTTAGTTTGAAAAATACTATATTTCGTCGAAGGAATGTTCTCAACCCTCTGGCCTCCGGGAAATTCAAATCATATAATGCACCATGTTTGGGCTGCGGGACGTTCGAAAGAGATACCGCGCCCCCGGAATAGAAAGAGCCGAGGAAGGAACATGATGGATGGGTTTTAGTCATTTCATGATTTCCCATCCGAAAAAAACCATGTTTACAAGGTCTTATTGTATACTAGCTTCTGCCAGCGACTTCGTCCGCGTGGAATAGTGGTGCTCCGCTCCTATTGGTCTTAGCGTGATGATATATAGCCTATAGCCTTCTCGATAAATGGACTAAAGAACACTGAAAGCATTATTTAAATCGGACCAGCGGTTCCTGAGATTACCGCGTTTAAACAAAATGACAACATTTCCCTTCACTGCTCTGCTCCTATTGATTGTAGCGTGATGAAAAGTATACTATAACCATCTCAGGAGTATGACAAACTAGCTGTTTCCCGCGGTTTCACCCGCATCCCGAGGGAACTACTCCGCGCACCCGGGTAAAAAGTATCCTATATGTTAATCTAGGTTAAAAGCTATATGTGTACCAAATTTCATCCAAATCCGTTCAGTAGTTTTTGCGTGAAAGAGTAACAAACATCCATACATACATTCTTACAAACTTTCGCGTTTATAATATTAGTAGGATAATTGTACCCAGTTTCGTTAAAATCCGTCGAGTAGTTTTTGTTTCTATAGAGTTTATACAGACAGACAGACCGACAGACAGACAGACAAAAATTTTACTGATTGCATTTTTGGCATCAGTATCGATCCCTAATCACCCCCTGATAGTTATTTTGGAAATATATTTCATGTACAGAATTGACCTCTCTACAGATTTATTATAAGTATAGATTTAACAGTAATGGTCACATGCACTAAAATAGCATGCTAAAAAGCGTGCTATTGGGTATGCTTAATACGAGCATGCTTATGAGCAATTTACATTTGCTAGCAATAGGCATGCTAGTTTTAAGTATTCTCTTGAATAAGCATGCTCAAAGCAAACATTCCAATACACATGCTATTTTATAGCGTGCTCTCTCGCTCTCTGTTAGTTCAAACAAAGTCATGGACAATCAAACAGCTATCCGTATGGAGCTGAATAAGATCATCCTTTTGCTGGCGATGCAATGCATCCAGAAGCTTATATCAGCTCGGCAAAAAAAGAAAAGAAAGAAAGATTTGGGTCCGTGATTGGATATCAAGAAGAAAGACAGGACTTTGGAGCAAGTGCTCAATTGCAGAAATGCGAGTAGAAAATTGTGCACGCGCAACTGTTGCGAACGACTGATCGATACTAGCATGCTCAACAAGCAAACCCGTTCACACGCACTAAAAGCACGCCCCCCTTCACCCGCGCTGCAGGTAGCATGCCCAAAAATCGAACGACCGTTGATTTTTAAGCAAACTCAAAATTAGCATGTCTTAGCAATGTTTCGACACAAATACTACTAAGTAGCAATTGCTCAACAGTGGCATGCTTTCGTGCTAGTAATCAGCATGTGTAACAGTAGCTTAAGAGATACCTATAGTAATTATCATTGAGTAATAAAACCAAAACTAAACTAATAATCTATATTTTGTGAGTTTGTAGGGGGATGTACTGGATCTACTGGACAGATTTAGATAAAATTGCAAACGGGCATAGTTGCCCTCCTGCCACCTGAAAACTAAACTTGTTGCTTATGTGAATGATAAGTTCAGTGGATATTTGTTCGCATTCAACCCAAATTATAAAATTGACCCTTAAAACATTTGAAGATTTGAGAACAGTAGCCTGGAGTTGCCTTTTATAAATGTTATTCAAAGTCCAAGGAAGGATTCAAAATCCACACTAGTTTTAAGTGTGAGGTATAAATGAAACAAATGAATACATATAGTATGCAGATTTATCAAAAGTTAAAAAGATTTTCTTCAATTGCTTTTTCAGACTCCCAAGCTTCTGCTGATTCTGGATCATGTTTAACTCGTTTTATTTTTTTCGGCACGGGACCCTCATCACCCATTATTTTTCTTTTCTTTTTTTTCTTTTCCAATTTTTCTACTGAGTTCTCTGGCTCTAACTTTAGCATCATTTCACTTTCTTGTGGTTGACAAATTTGCTCTGATGAGCTTTTATCTTTTTTATTTTTCTTCTTTTCAGTCCTAGACATTGATTTTTCACAATTTTGCACATACAAACGTTCTGCTATTGCAGCTGGTATTTTTAGGTTTTTTTTATAATTAGATCCAAAAAGAGGATGACGGCATTTAGTCTCCGGTAGTGGTATAAAATTAGTCTGATTATTGACCATAATATTGTCATCACGGTAGTGTGCTTTAGGGATCCTCTTATGCAAATTGATGATGCCACTAAGTGGTACATTCCTGATTTTAGAATTGCTATGTTCCATTGTTAGCAGTGATATTGTACCTGATGGCTCTTCAGCACTGCCTTCATAAGTTTGACCACCAATTTTAATCTTGCATTTTCCATAAATATTTAAAGTTGTATTATTAAAATCATTTATGTTAATCTCTTTTGGACACTTCAGAATCCATATTTCATCATCTTGGGTGAGATTTTGATTATTATTGAATGTTTGAGTAACCAGTTTCAAGTTAGTATTCACCTTGAGGAATTGTTTTAATTTTAATGCCTTTTTATATTTTTTTGAATCCTGAATAATCCCATCCTCTAAATGACTAGACTCAATGTATGTATCATCATCATCATCTTCAAAGCGAATTCTATCTGATATTCGCTGTGTTCGATGATTTATTTTGACTGACTTGTCATTGGAATCATGCTCTGGTTTAGTCTTGCTGTGCAGTTCAGAGAATATGTTTAAGCTGTTGTTATGATTAATTTCTGTGTTTTCATTCTCTATACTCTTGTTAATAAATGAAATTGTGTGAAGAGAATGACTATCATCACATTTTATGGCAGATATTTCATCATAGCCACTTTCTTCACTTTCTTCTTGTAGTGTATTATTTTGTGCTGCTGAGGCATCTGGATGATTGTGTTTACTAAGTGTTTTTTCCTGTTTGTTCACAACTGTTTCTTCTATGTTCATTTTGTCTTCATTTATATTATCATTGTCACTATCAAATTGTTTCTTAGACTTTTTTTTCTTTTTCTTTAATGGAACATTATCATGATATGCTTCACTGCTAGAGTTATTGTGACTGTTATCATGAATCTTTGATTTACTTGTTTTCGAATCTATGCTTGATGTTTGTTTCTGCTTTTTTTGTTTATGTTTGCTAGAAGATGATGCTCCTTCCTGTTTTACTTTCATATTGAGATAAGTCTCATCATAAGATGTTGATTCATTGAGGTTGCCATTAGATTCCATTTGTCTAAGTTTCTTTTTAGTTTTGCTTCTTTCATTTTCACTGTCTGGTTCTAGCTTGATGTTTTTTTTCTTATCGATACTGTGACTTATATTTTCACAATATGTTTTTTCTTCTTTAATGTCCACTTCAGATTCAAATTTTATGGAATTAACATTTTCTTTTGTTCTAGACAACTTTTTGTCTTTCTTTTTTTTTCTATGATCAACATATTTATTTTCATCGGAATTCTCGTTATCTCCAGCCCTGAAAAATAATATTTTATAGATTAATTTAGGATCCTTAATGCATTTTACTCTCACAATAATAGAGCATACAAATTTACAACGAAATCATATAACTGTAGTAAGAATACTTTAAGTTACCGTACTGTACCATGAATATCGTAAATTATAAAATCAATTATATAAAAGATAGATGCAAAACTCCACTCACATTGAGGCACTCATGATGCTGTCACTTGAAGTATCCGTCCATGCAAAGCTATTTTCAGAACAAGAATCCATCAAATGTAGACTTGCTTCTACAAATATAATTTAAAAGTATTCCACCATTATCATTATCGTATTCTGTTTAAACATAAAACCCTAAACCCAACCTAACCCCATAACCTGCAACTAACCCAAAGATTATATCGTTAGCTATCTTTGAAAGATAGCTAACCTATAAGCAAGCACAGACTAATAATAGAGTAGGCACATACAGAGTATATAAACACTACATTAGATTAGGTAGAGCAAAGATATAGAATTAAACAAGGTAGAGTACGCCAACGATGTATTCTATATCTTTGGAGTACGTAGTCAAAGAGTATATAACTTGTATCAGTTGCACCAAAAAAAAAATATCCAAGTTTATACAGCTTGGCAAAAAAGAGTAGAAATTAATAGGGGCGCCACTTTACCGTTCGTGTGACAACCAGGCTATCGCCTTGATACTATGCTGTCTTTTTTTACTACTTTGATATTTTATGTTTAATTAATTAAAATTAGTAAGTATTATAAAATGTAATAACAATGTATTCACGTCATGTAACTGAATACAAATTACTTGTAAGCACTCCTGTGTTTACAAACTTTTTGGGTATAAAAAAAGACTTATGTATATAAGGTCCATCTATTCATACTCGAAATATTTTAAACCATGCATCTATAAGTGGTAAAGAAACCATAAAACGATTTTTTTATTTTTATCTAACCACATTTTTTTTCATATTAAATAATTTTAAATTACTTGACACACATAAAAAATACTGACTCCTTTTTATTTTACATCCATTATTATAATTGATTCCAATAAATCTTCCTCTGAATATTCCACGCCCTCCACATCCATGTCTTAGCTAGAGCTAGCCATAAATTCATCTGAGTCACACTCATATTCAAAGGCACTGCGCTATCATGTTGGAGATTGATTCCTAAACGTTTTATGTCCACGTACAGCTTGGCAACAAAGTCTAGAAACGGAACTATTTTTTTTTATTGCTGGCAATTAATGTCGTTCTCTGTGGTTCTGTGTCGTTCGATGTAAACAAAGCTCGCGAGTTACTTATTTTTTTATTTCGACCATCAAAACGTTAATAAAACCACGTTATAATAAATAAAACCATTCGGAGTACTAGCAAGGAAACAATTTATAATGTTTATATGCGATATCTGGTCGAACATGAGGCTTAAACTCTTCTTTCCGATCTCGACGATATTTACCAAAGTACCGCCATTATGACAGGTATGTAAGAGCTTGTTTTGTTGTATTTAGTTGTATCAAGTGTTAATTTATGATCTCTATTTGGTTTTGAATTGCTTGAATACGAAATAAAGGAAATTTTGAACAATAAACATCAAGCATATAGGTTATGTTTACGTTTTGTCTTTGACACATTGGTATAGCGCGACTAGATTACTATTGATACTTGAGTGGCTTGAGCCTTGATACTCTGCAATATGTAAATTCGATTTCTACATAACTTTATCTATGAGTGTGATCACAAGATAATATAATACTTGTTATAACTAGCATTTAAAAATCACAAAAACAAAATAGATAGGTACCGTAAACTTTTTACGTTTAATATTGATAGAGGTTTAATATTTTTTTTTTATCTTTGTAGGAAGCACCGAACGTGCATTTCAATCTATAACCGAGTAGGAGTTCAAAAGAATTCATGCCAGCATGTTAACAAAATAGAAAAGGAGTATTATGAATTTATGAGAGGGCTCGTACTTGGACATAAAACGTTTAGGAATCAATCTCCAACATGATAGCGCAGTGCCTTTGAATCTGAGTGTGACTCAGATGAGTTTATGGCTAGCTCTAGCCAAGACATGGATGTGGCGGGCGTGGAATATTTAGAGGAAGATTTATTGAAATCAAATATAATAACGCTATATTCATACGCCTTTTTTTTATACCCAAAAAAAATGGTAAACACAGGAGTGCTTACATTATTAGTGCTTATAAGTAATTTGTATTCAGTTAGATGACGTGAATACTTGTTATTACATTTTATAATACTTACTGATTTTAATTAATTATAAAAATACAGCTTAGTATCAAGACGATAGCATGGTACGCTATACGGTCGCAGCGGGTTGCCACACGAACGGTAAAGTGGCGCCCCTATTAATTTCTACTCTTTTCTGCCAAGCTGTACGAGCCCTCTCATAAATTCAGAATACTTCTTTTCTACTTTGATAACGTGTTGGCATGAAATTTATTCTTCTGATCCTACTCGGTTATAGATTGATATGCACGTTCGGTGCTTCCTATAAAGATTAAACATTTGATTAAACCTTTATCTTCAAAATTGAGTTGATTTCTTTTTTTTGTTGACTTTTTCAATAACAATAATGCAGAAGGATTTGCTTTTTAGAGTTCCGTAGTCCGACAAGGAACCCTTATAGTTTCCACATGTCCACGCGGACAGACAGACAAACAGGCAGACTCTGATTGTCTGTCCGCGGCATAGCTCAGAGGTTCTTGATACTAGAAAGCTGAAATTTAGTATTGATATGTATATTGATGCTAGTTATAACAAGTATTATAATTATCTTGTGATCACACTCATAGATAAAGTTATGTAGAAATCGAATTTACATATTGCAGAGTATCAAGGCTCAAGCCACTCAAGTATCAATATTAATCTAGTCGCGCTATACCAAAGTGTCAAAGACAAAACGTAAACATAACCTATATGCTCGATGTTAATTGTTCAAAATTTCACTTATTTCGTATTCAAGCAATTCAAAACAAAATAGAGATCATAAATTAACACTTGATACAACTAAATACAACAAAACAAACTCTTACATACCTGTCATTATGGCGGTACTTTGGGAAATATCGTCGAGATCGGAAAGAAAAGTTTCAGCCTCATGTTTCAAAACATTGTACTAAAAGTCAATGTCTCCAATTATTATGGTTTTTGCATTTAAACCACCAATTTCTAGAACAATGCATTAGTTACAGCTTGGCAAAAAAGAGTAGAAATTAATAGGGGCGCCACTTTACCGTTCGTGTGGCAACCCGCTGCGACCGTATAGCGTACCATCCTATCGTCTTGATACTAAGCTGTATTTTTATAATTAACTAGCTTCTGCCCGCGACTTCGTCCGCGTGGAACAGTGTTGCTCCGACCCTATTAGTCGTAGCGTGATGATATATAGCCTATAGCCTATATATCCAACACTGAAAGAATTTTTCAAATCGGACCAGCGGTTCCTGAGATTAGCGCGTTCAAACAAACAAACTCTTTAGCTTTATAATATTAGTATAGATTAAAATCAGTAAGTATCATAAAATGTAATAACAAGTATTCACGTCATGTAACTGAATACAAATTACTTATAAGCACTAATAATGTATGCACTCCTGTGTTTACAATTTTTTTGGGGTATAAAAAAGGCGTATGAATGTAGCATTATTATAATTGATTTCAATAAATCTTCCTCTTAATATTCCACGCCCGCCACATCCATGTCTTGGCTAGAGCTAGCCATAAACTCATCTGAGTCACACTCAGATTCAAAGGCGCTGCGCTATCATGTTGGAGATTGATTCCTAAACGTTTTATGTCCAAGTACGAGCCCTCTCATAAATTCATAATACTCCTTTTCGATTTTGTTAACATGCTGGCATGAATTCTTTTGAACCCCTACTGGGTTATAGATTGAAATGCACGTTCGGTGCTTCCTATAAAGATAAAAAACTTGATTAAACCTCTATCAATATAAAACGTAAAAAGTTTACGGTACCTATCTAATTTTTTTTGTGATTTTTAAATGCTAGTTATAACAAGTATTATATTATGTTGTGATCACACTCATAGATAAAGTTATGTAGAAATCGTTGCAGAGTATCAAGGCTCAAGCCACTCAAGTATCAATATTAATCTAGTCGCGCTATACTAAAGTGTCAAAGACAAAACGTAAACATAACCTATATCCTCGATGTTTATTGTTCAAAATTTCACTTATTTCGTATTCAAGCAATTCAAAACAAAATAGAGATCATAAATTAACACTCGATACAACTAAATACAACAAAACAAACTCTTACATACCTGTCATAATGGCGGTACTTTGGTAAATATCGTCGAGATCGGAAAGAAGAGTTTAAGCCTCATGTTCGACCAGTCGCCTATAAACATTATAAATTGTTTCCTTGCTAGTACTCCGAATGGTTTCATTTATTATGACGTGGTTTTATTAACGTTTTGGTGGTCGAAATAAAAAAATAAGTAACTCTCGAACTTTATTTATATCAATCGACATTATTTTGAGGTGTTGTCAGCAATAAAAAAAATTAGTTCCGTTTCTAGACTTTTTTACGTGGTGTATGCGCAAACAGAGATCGAAATGATCGAAAACGGCTGAACTGATGTTGATAACATTTATATGGGACCACACAGGAAGCACCAACTTTCAAATAAAAATCATCAGAATCGGTTCACCCAATTGAAGGTTCTGAGGTAACAAACAAAAAATTACACTCGAATTGAGTTTATTGAAAATTAGGCTAGAAATGGCTGCTAAGTTTACTTTTATGCGGAACCAAATTCTCTAGTGCACGATCTTCTACTATTTAGAATATCTTTGACGACATGTAGTATCTCTGTGGGCGAAACATACGTCCACAGACTAGAGATGGTATAATCTGTTTATTGAATTTGACAGTTCTCAGCTTTCAATAGTTGATTGTGACATCTCGTTTTATGTCTCTTTCTTGTTAAAATTTGTGTCCAACATGGTGAGTTCGTGGTGTTATTTTCTCAAAATCTTAATAAATCTTGAACTTGCTTAATATTTTTGAAGATTTGATATTGTGTTATCAGAGCGCACTTTTCAATTAAACTTTTTCATACAATATTTTCCACCTACTATGCTTAATTTGTGTGTATGATGATACCGATTTTTGAAGTGAAAATCTAATAAATTTGATTCATCGTTTGAGGTACAAAATTTAGCTCACTTACACTGCAGATTTTAAATTCAGATGCATCATGCATGTTACGTACTTGCATAGGTCCACTATCGGGAATAGAAGTTCATGTGTGCAAGAATATGTTTGTGACAGGTTAAGTTTACGTCGAGGTGCTCAATTATTTTTGTGGTTTTTTAGGCTCGCGGACCCAAAAAGCATTTGAAGCGTTTAAACGCACCTAAAGCATGGATGTTGGACAAATTGGGCGGCGTGTACGCGCCGAGACCCTCCACCGGGCCCCACAAGCTGCGCGAGTGCCTGCCGCTGGTGATCTTCCTGCGCAACCGGCTCAAGTACGCGCTCACAGGCAACGAGGTGCTCAAGATCGTGAAGCAGCGCCTCATTAAAGTGGACGGCAAAGTGAGGACCGACCCCACGTACCCCGCCGGCTTCATGGGTGAGTGTCTCTGTGTCACCCCCTGCGGTGGACTCTTGGCCGTCGTGAAACGCCAGTCACTGATTTTGATTTAAGTATATAAAACATTGAAAGTACCAGTCATCTTTATATATATTCAATACTTATGTTTTATATATTTTATGTTGTTGTATGTTGTTGCTTAACTATTAGCAACTTATGGTCAGCAAATATTTTTCCCAATCAATGAGAACATGATATCATACTGGTTAGCTATTTTTGGTATAGCCTATTAAATATTAAAGCTGCAAATGACCCATATTAAATAAAATTTTGGTAAGCACTCTGAGGGTAAGTAGACTATTTAATTGACTGAAGGAAGTGTGGGGTCCTCTCCCTTCCCTTCCCCATTATTACATTACAAGGTAATACATGGGTCTTAAGTAAATTATTTAAAATTTGTGCATGTAGCTGTTTCTGTCTCTTTAATAATGCAACCATCAGTTTCTCCCATATTAATATTATAAAAATACAGTTAATTTCATTTAAAATATCTCCAAATGGTTTTTTAATCAGCTCTTCATTCAAAAAGAGATTTGGTATTTTTCTGGTTGTGATGATGGTGAATTTTATTGTTATTATAAATCTTCTTCTATTTAAATAAAAATGAGTTCCTACTTACCTAGGTCTCGGCATCACATAAATGGCTGAACCAATTTGGATAAAATTTGGTATGAAGATAGAGGGCACCCTGGAGAAGGTTTTAGGCTACTTTTTATCTGAGGGTATAAAGTAATTCTTTTGGGACGTGGGTGAAACCGTGGGAAATAGCTGGGTATATTATATACTAGCTTCCTGCCAGCAGCTTCGCCCGCAATATTTTAGCTAATAGATACAAAAACTTGACAAATTATATACTAAAACCTTCCTCATTAATATCTATCTATTATAAAAAACCGCATCAAAATCCATTGTGTAGTTTTAAAGATTAAGCATACATAGGGATATAGGGACAGAGAAAGCGACTTTGTTTTATACTATGTAGTGACTAGATGACCAGGTGTACTTTGAATTACCTACATGTCTCTTGACTTTTTGTTACTGTTGAAACCTTCCCTGGACTACAACAAACATTTCAAAACCAAAATCAGCTGGATCACTCCGCCATTCTCGAGTTTCAGCGAGACTAATGAACATCAGTTCATCTTTATATGCAAGATAGAAAATAGATGGACGTCAGTAATAAAGGGCATTCAAATTCTTTGTTTGCTGGATGTTATGCACAATGTCCAGTTTTGTCTAAATTATCTGTTGAACATTGTTTCCTAGCTTAGACGAAGGACTAATTTTGATAGGTCCACACATTTGTGAATGTGTAAAACATGAAACTACAGTTTCAGGCAAAATTTGGTCTAACTGAAGTGATTGTAAAGATACAATTCATGTGTTGTTTATTGTTCCAGATGTTGTTTCTATTGAGAAGACCAATGAATTATTCCGTCTTATTTATGATGTCAAAGGACGCTTTACAGTTCACCGCATAACTCCTGAAGAGGCCAAGGTCAGTAGTTTTCTAGCAGGGATTGTAGGAATGCATAGCAATAAACTTAAAAATTACTACACACATGATACTGCATGGAGTAACTAAAGTAAGGTGAGTGAGATGAGGTAAAGAATATAAACGACATAACCTCTACAGACATACATAATGATAGCAAGCAATATTTAGCTCTCTCGGCGGTTGTTTCGTCGCCATTGTTAGACTGCTGCTGTTGTCTCATGGTAAAGGAAAGCAATTGATACAGAAATGATGAACAACATGCTGCTTTTCTTTTTTCTTATCCCTTATATTTCTTTACTTTGATGATTTATTGCTCTGTTTTTTTTGATGATGATTGTTGTAGATGCGTAATGTTATGTGTATGTTGCAGTACAAGCTGTGCAAGGTGAAGCGAGTGTCGACGGGGCCCAAGAACGTGCCGTTCCTCGTGACGCACGACGGGCGGACGGTGCGGTACCCGGACCCGCTCATCAAGGTCAACGACTCCGTGCAGCTCGACATCGCCTCGTCCAAGATCATGGACTTCATTAAGTTTGAGTCAGGTATAGTTGCATACCCGTCTCACTTATAAGTGCCAGTTACACATTGATTGTACATGAATAATACCACAGACACGGTACTATTCCTGTTCGATTCATTTAATATCACCGTCTAGATCTTATCAAGTACTAATGAACTGCCCCAGCTTCACACTGGTTGTAGAGCATTATGGCATATACTTGCACTGCATTTTTTTTGGTGGAATTATATTTAAATCTATACTAATATATTTTTTTCATTGTGACAAATAAACTTAAAAACTACTAAAAAGATTTTAAAAATCTTTCATCAATAGGAAGCTATATTACCTGCAAGTAATATAGGTTTTATTTTATTTTCGAAAGAGTAAAGATCCCTAAAAAAATTGCACTCATGTAAATGAAGGTTTCCTAGTCATTATTTACGACAGTCATCGTTTGTATTAGGATCTGATAAATGTCTTCGAATATAAGAGAATGGAACTCTTCAATTACTAAGTACAACAACTGGCGAGTGCTGCAATCGCATGTCTAAGTGTTGTTTTGACCATTCCATAACATCACACCTCTTAAGATTTGAATGGGAGAGCAGGTGTAGAGGACACCCTTGTTAAAGATGAGTACGAGACATTAGGCTATTAGAAGAAGAGAGAACGAAATGACAATAGAATGAATAGGCTTGGTAACTTCTTTACGGTTTATATAATGGATAATAAAATATTAAATATTTAATAAAATACTTTCAATAGGCTAATGTCTGACTGTACAACTGTGAAACTATACAAACCCTTGTATAGTTTCACAGTTGTACAGTCAGACTTGTCCTTGTCAACTACGGAACCCTAAAAAGGAGGTTCTCTATTCGACTCGTAAACAGAACCTCCTTTTTTGAACTCTGTTAAAAAAATAATATGTAACTGCAAAATGTATAAATTGATTTTTAAATGAACCCTTGATATATTAGAATAAAATTATATTTATTTGAACAATTATAACAACATTGTTTGCTTTATGTACATAAAACATATTGGAATAGCACAATGTGTCCCCGTGGTAAGCACGAGGTGTAGTATGAGTGTGCTGCAGGCAACCTGTGCATGATCACGGGCGGGCGGAACTTGGGCCGCGTGGGCACCATCGTGTCGCGCGAGCGGCACCCCGGCTCCTTCGACATCGTGCACATCAAGGACACCACGGGACACACCTTCGCCACGAGGTACCTATATTATATTCTTTTACTAATTAATCATTATAAATAATACATTTTTCTGACTTGTTTTGTATAATGGGCTCGATCTGATAAGTTTTTTGTTCCAATAGTTAACATAATTACAAGTTAACAATATTTATTTCATAATTTAACATTTATCATCATAATCAACCTAAGGTTTATAGTATCTTAATTTATTCATTTATCATACTTAAATATTATTACATTTTCTTGATATCAATTTATTCCTGTAAATTTGAAGTTGCGTTTATTATTTTAAACGCAACTTCTTGATGACTTGTGATATGAATGAATAACCATGGGTGGGTTGGGTGGAAGACATTATTTCACTGATATTGAAACAGTACACTTGATAACCTGAGAACACATAGGATACTTTTTGTCCAGGTGCGCGGAGTAGTTCCCTTAGGATGCCGGCGAAACCGCGGGAGCTAGTAGAGCTAGTAACATAATTATACTTGTTAGTCACCGGCACGTAACTCGGCCAGCTTTCGGCGTAGTGGAAGCGAGTTAGCGCATGTACATGTACACTCAGCGCTCAAATCTAACAATAATATGTACTTTTGCAGTTGGTTACACCAAAAAAAAATTATGAGGTTACTTATACGTGAAATGGAAGAACAGTCATTAAAGATCCGTCAAAATTGAGGATAAAATCGAATCATTTTGCTATTATTTTATGGTTTTCGTCTACATATTTGTAAAAATGTTTACCTAATTATCATATCTATGTACTGATATCATGAAACATATCAAAAGTATCCTAATTATTGATATCATGTTTCATAACATTCGTAAAAGTATAAAGTATATATGATAAAAAGGTTGGTGCATCTGGCTGTAAGGCATGATATTTCGCAAAATGCTTCCTTAATTGAAAAATGGTCTTTATCACGTTATGATATTTTTAAAGGCCTATCTAAAGATACCCCACAGACAGACAGACGCTTCGAAGTTTAATGAGTTCCTTGTTGACTTTGGAAAATAGAAATATTACAATTTTCATAAACTTATTTGCCTTATTTATTATAACGCCATTCGTCTTATAAGCCTCTTTTAGCTGGCGAACTGTTACGTCGTTTTATGTAGACGAATAATTTATAAATAAATAATAAGATGAATGGTGTTATTATGAATAAGGCGGCGATGGTATCGTGTTCATAATTATTGTTCACATTACTGAGCATGAAATAAATGTTCTGTTCTCTTTAATTCAGATTAAACAACGTGTTCATCATCGGCAAGGGCACGAAGGCGTACATCTCCCTCCCGCGCGGCAAGGGCGTGCGGCTCACCATCGCAGAGGAGCGGGACAAACGCATCGCCGCCAAGGTGGCCGGCCAGTAGCGCCTTAATAGCCTTAATAAATAACTACAAGCTAAACCTGCGTCTTATTGCTCAGTCCTGTGTCTGTGTGCGTGTGTGTGTGTGCGTGCGCGTGTGTGCGCACGTGTCGCTCGAGGTCGCGCCGGCGGGCGAGGGCGCGGCCGCACACGGGGCAGGCGTGCGGCCCGCGCGGCCCGGCCGGCGCGTGCGGCCCGGGCGGCGCGTGCGGCCCGGGCGGCGTGTGCGGCCCGGGCCGCGCGTGCAGGCGCTCGTGCTTGTTGAGGTTGCTGGGGTCTCCGAAGGCGCGCAGGCAGTGGCGGCAGCGCAGCGGGCGGTAGCCCGTGTGCGTGCGCAGGTGGATCTTCAAGCCGTAGCGGCGCGAGTACAGCTTGCCGCAGTACACGCACACGTGCCCCCCCCGCGCCCGCCCCCACTCCGTGGCCAGCGCCTCCAGCCGCGCCAGCCCCAGCGCCTGCTGCGCCTGCGACAGCTCCAGCGCCTGCTGTGCGGTGTGTGACTGCGTCTGCGCAGATCCTAGCGGCGGCTGTGCCTGCACTAGCCCGGGCGGCGTCAGCTCCGCTGTCTCGGCCCGCAGGCGCGCTGCCACCTCGCACCAGAGCCGCTCCGGCTCGTAGTCCACGCACGCCAGGAACAGGTGCACCTTGAGCGGGTTGGGGTCGCGGAAGGCGGCGCCGCAGCGGTGGCACTCGTAGTGCTGCGCGCGGATGTGGCGCGGCGTGAGGAAGGGCATGTCCAGCGCGGCCAGCGCGTCGTCCGCGAACCACAGCAGCACGTCGGCGTGCGGCGCCAGGTCCGCGGCGGCGCGCAGGCGCAGGCGGCGGGGGGCGCGCGGGCCGGGCGCGCGGGGGGCGTGCGCGCCGGCCAGGCTCAGTAGCGCGCCGGCCGCGGCGGCGTGCGGAGCCAGCGCCGCGCGCACGCACACGCGCGCCGGGCCGCGCCCGCCCGCGCCCGACACGTGCCCGCCGCTGTCTAGCTCCACATAAATCTAAACACCACACCAAATAATATAATGCAAAACCTTGATCCCATCTATTTCCACAGCAAATTTTATTCAAATTTAGAATGTTAACGCGAAGCGTAACGAACTCACTTTCACATTTATAATATAAGTTAGATTAGAGTTAAGAGAGAGAACTTCAGAGGTTCGTAGCCATAGATATATATGTTACTAAAGTAACTAGATGTGCAATCACCAAGCAAAATGCGTGCCATAAAGGTTCTGACCAGTCATAATTCATGACATCTGTCACTTGGTAGCCACCTTGAATCTATCAGAGTACAGCAGGACGATTTTAACAATAATATGGGCAAATTTGTAGTAATGTATGGGCAAGTTTGTAGTAAATGCTATAGTCCGACATGGCTATTTATGAACGTGGCTGAGAAGTGAACTAACGCTAGCCACCATCTTGAAATGTTATTTTTAGTGATAATGATAACAATTATGGAAATTTCCATTTTTTAAGTAAATCATGACATGATAATTAACAGCAATTTATTAATTCATCATTTACGTTTTAATAATAGTCTTACATTGGAAACAATAAAATGCAATATTTAAACATTTTACACACATTTGGATGTTAGTAGGTGGCTCACAAGCCGAAACCCTCCTACCGCGGCCGATGGATATCTACAACACCGGAGGCATCGCAGATCATCATTGCTCTTTCTAAACTATTTCAATTCTGGATTCATTACTAAGCTGACAACGAATTTTTGTTTTGCATAAAAAAAAAAAACGTTTTTAGTGACATATTTTTAATCTTATATTAAACTAGCTGTTTCCCGCGGTTTCACCCGCATCCCGAGGGAACTACTTAGCGCACCCGGGTAAAATGTCTATGCCTATGTTGTTCCTCAGGGTCTATTCTATCTCTACCAAATTTCATTTATATCGGTCCAGTAGTTTTGGCGTGAAAGCGTAACAGACAGACAGACAGAGTTACTTTCGCATTTATAATATTAGTAAGGATATGGGTAGGCCAGGTAAAGATGCTTCTCGTATGAGAAAACGGCGTCGAACTGAAAGTGAAACGAAATCCACTGCCGCGCATCTCGCATCCAGCGAATTCCCGCTACATTCACGAGGTGCCTATCTCTGAACCCAGGCATCAGATTTGCACTGTTAGAAACTTTCAGGTGTTGTTAGAACCCCCTCGAATGTCTATGGTCCCTATCATCAGACCTAGAATGGCACTTATAACCCATAGGTATGGATGCTAAGTTCTGATCAATATAAATTAATTAAGTCCAAACACAAGGTAACTGATGTAAATCGTTGAGGAGTTCCCTTAACTGTCCTTCGTCTTCATCATCAGACCCCTTATGACAGTTACAACTCGTCTAGGTGTAAATTTTTCATCAATACAAATTAATTAAGCCTAAACACAAGGTAACTGCTGTAAATCGTTGAGGAGTTCTCTCGACTGTATTTTGGCTCCATCATCAGATTCGACTCTAGACCTACATAAAATTGTAGTGCTTTAAAATACTTAATGAAAAAATTTACAAACGCACTAGTTGCCCTTAGGATTTTCGAAAATTCCCGTGGACTTCTCTGGGATGCTATCATCAGATCTTGGTTTCCTTATCATGGGACCATTTGGGAATTATATCCTTTCCAACAAAAAAAGATTTTTTCACATCGGTTGGCAAGCGATCGAGTTATGCGCGAACAAACATAAAAAAAAATACAAACATCCGAATTGATAACCTCCTCCTTTTTTAGAAGTCTGTTAAAAAATAAGCCTATGCGCCAAACTGCTTTGCAAAACCTGTGCATTGGTATGGATGTGCGAAACTGATCTCTTTTTGAAATTATTGTCACTGTAGTGTTCACATTTCAACAACGGCTTCTAAATTACTGGAATAATGTAGACGATAACGAATCCAGTTCAGCACTGCACTGGATCGCTGGGCTGGAATAATGTAAACCGGCCATTACGCTAACAATCCCTAACCATGTTTCGCTTCCGTGAGTCCGTGACTGTCCAGAAAGTGGTCAACCTGATTATATTATCTGCAAGCACGATAAATTGAAGACTTATTATGAATTGTTCTTCTTACATTTTAAACAACACTTTTGCTTTAGAGTATTTGTTTTTTTAACCGACTTCAAAAAAGGAGGAGGTTCTCAATTCGACGGTATGTTTTTTTTTTTATGAATTTAACTTAATCGTTTACATGCGGGGGGCCACACGTCTTCATTATATGTTTCACTCAAAAAATTACGCTCTCGTGGGCAGACCGGTTGGGATGCGCGAGTCCCTTTAGGCGCGAGGCCCGTAGCGATCACTACTCCTGCTACTAGGTTAATCCGGCACTGGCAGAACGCCATCCGGCAAGACAGAGTGACGACTTGCAAAAGGCTGCCGGCAGGCAAGTTACCAGGCGGTATGGCACACGTTAGGGGAGGCCTACGTTCAACTGTGAACCTAAGTATATTAAGCAGGCTGAAGAAGATGAGTATGCTCTGCCGCTATGTACGGTGAGGTGCTAGTTACTACGGCTATCGCAAATTTAATGGTAGTGCTTTTATTTGGTAATAAGATACTCGCTTCAAGCAGGCGCGATATGCCAAAAAGCACGCATCGCGTATCAAAGGGCGCGTGCCGGCTTTCTTACTCTCTGAATTTGCCGCCTGTGTTTCTTGGTTTATAATTTAATTATTGTAGGAATAAGATCTAAATTTTTGGAGTAAAAACTTCTTTAGGCGCGTTGAGCACTTTTTGGGTGAACAAAAATCATGGAACTCGCGTCATCGTCACCGAACGCTTCCCATGAGCTATATGTATACCGAAAAAAGAAGTTTTTATGATCAAGGAGGGATTAAAGTTTAAATTGGTCATTAACACTTCTTTACAAACCAATAATAATAATCTACTAGCTCGACGATACAATTCACAAGTTACTTAGTTTTCACTTCTATCGGCAGTCCCCAAAGACTGCCCTGTATGTTTTTTTTAAAACCTCGCCCCACACTAGTTAGTTACACTACTATTTTTTTCTGTATATGCATATGGTGTGTTTACAAACATACATTGCGCATACATGTACAAATATCCAGACTGAACAATTTTAGTTGTCTCATTCGGGAATCGAACCCGCTGCAGTCAATTGTTCAGCCTCTACGTCCAACGTGCCGCCAACAAACAAAAACAGCATATAGCAAGTCGCAAGGCGAATGTGCCGAAAGCTAAACGAGGCGTCTTTTGTTAACAATCAAATAATATTTACATTTTTATAGGTAATTTAAATTAGGTACGACCTAAGGAATATTTGTTAAGTAATGTTTAAAACTAATTGTGACTACGCATGGTATATGTAGGTATATCTAATCTAAATATCTAAATATATATAAAATTCAAAGGTGACGGACTGACTGACATAGTGATCTATGAACGCACAGCCCAAACCACAGGAGGGGTCGGGCTGAAATTCAGTATGCAGGTAGATGTTATGACGCGGATGCCTACCGCTAAGAAAGGATTATGATAAATTCTACCACCAAGGGGATAAAAGTTTGTATAAATCTTCTTAGATTTTCGACTGATTGAACTGAAATTAAAGATTGGAACACTCTAAACAAAAGTAAAGCCGCAAAAAATATACCTAATTAATAATAATACTTCTTAACGCGAGCACAGAATACATAATAGTACAAGTACAGAAGAGCCACTTTGAAAAGTCATCTAAAGAAATATAGACTTTAGCGACGATACGATTAAGTTCAATTCAGATCGCGCAGCGCGTAATTACCTACGCTTATAGTTGCCTAGAAGTTGCGTCTCTTTCTAGCGCGTAACGCTTACCTTTTCTAACGAAAACAGGGTTGTCTCCTTTTAAAAAAATAAATTAATTTAAATACTGAATTACCATTTTTGTAGTACTCTAGAAAACAAATGACTTTCAAAATAAAAACGTAAGGTAGGTGTTAACAGTACTTTAATTCTAATACATTTGTGCATACATACCTACTTACGTTTTCGATACCTTCACGAAAAGAGACACAGGCCTTATATTACTCAAATAATGTTGAATTACGCCGCCTTACTATTAATACCTTTGTCAACAAAAGACGTTTCAAATCGTATCACACGGTCACCGGAATGACTTACGATGCAAACAGATTAGTCCGGGAGCCCGTTCCTAAAAACTTACGAATAATTGAAACGAACAAAATGAAGTAGATACGTCTATAATCACAGGAACAAATCTTGTGCGTACGTCACTCACGGCTCGCGCGTGAGGCCCCAGCGACTAGCCGTCTCGGATAGGCCGCTGTGCGTAGGTACATTTTTGATACCTACACGGTGAGTGGGACAGGCCTGACGCGAGCGAAGCCGCGGGCAAAAGCTAGTATTATATAAAATGACAACCTCATACACTGAATGACTCACTGACTCATCAACGCAGAGCCGAAACGGCTGGACCTAGAGTAATGAAATTTGAACAGAGGATGCCGTTTTGTAGGTATAAGACGATCAGCTTGTGCCCCCAAGAGATCCTGCGCCCGGGTGCCTTGTACCTCCGGGACGGCCCGGGTAGAGACGGCCCTGCCCCTGAGTGCCGCGGAGAGCACGTAAAGCTGTCTGTTCTGCGCCTGATCTCTCCCCGGTCGTGTCGGACTGCCGACCCATCGGACTATCAGAGTGAGGGTCTAGAGAGTGCACCTGTGTCTGCGCAATCTGGATATTATATTAGGATGACGTCGATGAGGGTGTTTGTTACGCTTTCACGGTAAATCGGCTGACCCGATTTGGATGATTTTTAGTATGGAGGTAGATAGGCAGGGTCCCATCTATTTCCCTACCAGACGGTTTAAGGCTACTTTTTAAAGGGTGCGTGAAGTAGTTGCTTCAGGACGCGGGTGAAGTCGCGGGAAACAGCTAGTTGTCTGTGCACTTAGTTTATTTACAAGTTGTTTCTTTAGCCGCAACACGTCTCAGTCATAGTTAGCATGGAGCGCTACTTACGTGTTCAGCGGGGGATTTCAAAGCGTCGAGCAGATCTTCGGGGCTGAAGAGGCGCGACTGCGCCCCGCGCGGCACTCCGCGCCGGCACACCACCCGCGACATGCTGCGCGCGCGCTGCTCGTGCGACTGGGGCCGCCCGCGCCGCCTTCGCGCCGCTATATACGTGCGCACCCTCCGCCGGAGGGAGGAGGGATGCTTCACTCCCGGCCTCTGCAAATCTCCGTAACGCCCTCCGTTAATCGCTCAGCGATTAAACTAATTGTTACTGCGGTTACGTTTGTCACTAGGCAGCTGTATGCGCTGGGACGGTATAACAATTGAGATAAATGAATGCAGTAAGTTATAAGAAAAGTTTTCTCGAATGTATAAGTAAATTCGCGTAACCTTAGGCACTAGGTAAAAAAACTTTGTACAAAGAATACAACCGACTAGTTCCGAAACACTAAAGAGATAAACAAATTTAGTTTCTGCTGAAACATCGCTCTAGAAGGCTAGAGGAGATACAAACTAGATTTAATTTTTCTTTTCTAAGTGTTTTCGAAGTCGGTTGTCTTTTATATTTTTAGTGTCTTGGTTGAATATTTTCCCAATGAATTCATCTTTTATATTTTTTCAGACTTCATAAAAAAGGAGGTTTTCAATTCGACCCGTAGTAATTATAACGGACTTCCGGAAATGGAGAAGGTTCTCAATTCGTCGGAATCGTTTTCTGTATGTTCAATTGGAAATACCTATATTTTTTTGTTTGAAAATACTTCCCAGGTGGTCCCATGGTCATCTGGTCAGGATCTGACGTTGAGCTTCGGAGATAGAAACTCACTCGGATCTACACTCGGATAGGATCTCTAGGATCGCAACTCCTTAGAGGATCATAGAATAACTATCTTAAACAAGTAATATTGCTTAGTTTACACGTGCCTACAGTCAATGACAGCACTAACGAGGAAGGCGTCTACCCTTCCTACCACTTTTCAAGATTTAAATATATCCTGTGAGGTTTTGTTTGACTTAATGACCTCCTTTTTTATGAAGTCTGTTAAAAACACCTTATTATTAAAAAAATATATCAGTCTGGTTGGACTATTTTTTTGTGTAGTTTCGCGCCACTTATTTCAGTCATATATTTAATTTAATAATAATTTTACATCCTAATAGTATATAATTATAATAAAATATATATATTTATATAAATATATCTTATTTCCAGAAATAATTAGGGATCCCTACTAAAACTTGAATAATGTAACTCAAGGTGTGCCGCAGGCGGAAAGCTAGTAATATAAACGCGAAAACGTTCGCGTAAGCATGTAGGGATGCATGTTTGTTACTCTTTCAGGCAAAAACTACTGAACGGATTTGGTTGAAATGAGGTCACCAAAAGCCCATACAACTTTGCCCAAAAATGTACCTGAGGTACATGTGCACCAAATCGTAGAGAAAAAATAGAGGAATTCGATAATAATTGTATTTTTATCCTTAAATCATTTGAAACGACATAATTAATTGTTTTATGTTTAAAAACCTGTAACACAGTTAAATCCTGTGGCAACTTTGTACACACAATTGTGGTTAACTGTACCAATTGATTTTACGAAATATTTAAACAAAATCAAAATCATAACCTATTTATGTTCTTATTTTCCCACATAGATGAATAAAATGGCATTAAATGAAAAAGAATGATGTTCAGAGCATGAAATTGTCAAAAATTTGCCATTTTTACGATGTTTTGTTAATTTCTGTGAAAGAATTAGAATAAAATAGGTTACGACATTGTTGACATTTTTCGTAAAATCAATTGGTACAGACCATGATAATATATTTGGTTGACTCGGCTTGACAATGATAATATTTGTGGGTGTTTCGGGGTACTCGTCAGTGTTGTTACATTGCATTGTGTATTTTGTTTAATAACTTGGCTATTCTTGGTGGTTGCAAGCTGCTGCAATTGATGTCATGCTTACTTCCTACCAGAAGCACAGACCAGAAGGACCCGAAAGAGATTGATGTTATGTTTTACTGAGAAATAAAATTGAAAATAAAGAACGCTAATAAAAAATCTATGAAGTGTTAATTATTTTATTTCCGTAATGAAATGCATAAGTTTAAAATAAGTCTATTTATTCCATTATTGTAGTTAGATATAGCTGGAAAGATAACATCCGCCCCTAAGATGAACCACCGACCCAGAATTGTATTCATTGAAAGCCGTTCGGACTCCGAGGCTCGTAAACAATCACAAAAATCAAGACACTTCTATTCACTAAAACTTGGATGATCTGGCTTGATTTATGTCGAGCTGGGATATGACTAAGATCAGGGTACCATCACGTTGAAACACTGGATGTTGACGTTATGGGATGGGACCCATTTATTTTTCGAGTTTGTTAATCGCCCTGAAAGATTTCTAACGTTACTTCGAACATTTCTGTTCATCAACATTCATATTCATAGCCTGTATTCACTTTTTTTTAGGTATAAGTATTCTTTCTTCTATCAGGTACTTATATAACTATGCATAACTGAGTTATTATTGAATTCTGGTTGAATTATTTATAAATATTTGAAACGAAACAAATATGAAATATATATAACAGTAGCCGATGCCACAGATTATAACCTTGCTGAAGCAGACAACTGTCATTTGACAGTTTTTTTTAATAGCAAAGGTAGTGCATATGCCAGTGATAGAGTTCCAAAATGGCGTGCTTTTTACAATATTTTTTACTATATTATTTTATTCTCGTACCTTGGTTTGGTTGGTCTTTGGTGGATTTTTATATTTTTCCTATTGGTCCCTGACCAATATTTTTATAAAAATATAAAAATGCAATAGTATTCAGTATAATCTAGTGTTTTTTTTGCCACTAAGTGTACCTACGTACCTTTTTGGGCAGATTTTGGTGATATTCTTTAGTACAGCTTGGCAAAAAAGTCTAGAAACGGAACTAATTTTTTTTATTTCTGGCAGCCCCTGGCAATTAATGGCGTTCTGTTTATATACTCTGTGGTTCTGTGTCGTTCGATGTAAACAAAGCTCGCGAGTTACTTATTTTTTTATTTCGACCATCAAAACGTTAATAAAACCACGTTATAATAAATAAAACCATTCGGAGTACTAGCAAGGAAACAATTTATAATGTTTATATGCGATATCTGGTCGAACATGAGGCTTAAACTCTTCTTTCCGATCTCGACGATATTTACCAAAGTACCGCCATTATAACAGGTATGTAAGAGCTTGTTTTGTTGTATTTAGTTGTATCAAGTGTTAATTTATGATCTCTATTTGGTTTTGAATTGCTTGAATACGAAATAAAGGAAATTTTGAACAATAAACATCGAGCATATAGGTTATGTTTACGTTTTGTCTTTGACACTTTGGTATAGCGCGACTAGATTACTATTGATACTTGAGTGGCTTGAGCCTTGATACTCTGCAATATGTAAATTCGATTTCTACATAACTTTATCTATGAGTGTGATCACAAGATAATATAATACTTGTTATAACTAGCATTTAAAAATCACAAAAACAAAATAGATAGGTACCGTAAACTTTTTACGTTTAATATTGATAGAGGTTTAATCATTTTTTTTTATCTTTGTAGGAAGCACCGAACGTGCATTTCAATCTATAACCGAGTAGGAGTTCAAAAGAATTCATGCCAGCATGTTAACAAAATAGAAAAGGAGTATTATGAATTATGAGAGGGCTCGTACTTGGACATAAAACGTTTAGGAATCAATCTCCAACATGATAGCGCAGTGCCTTTGAATCTGAGTGTGACTCAGATGAGTTTATGGCTAGCTCTAGCCAAGACATGGATGTGGCGGGCGTGGAACATTTAGAGGAAGATTTATTGAAATCAATTATAATAATGCTATATTCATACGCCTTTTTTTTACCCCAAAAAAAAATTGATAACACAGGAGTGCTTTGCTGCATTATTAGTGCTTGTAAGTAATTTGTATTCGGTTACATGACGTGAATTCATTGTTATTACATTTTATGATATTTACTGATTTTAATTACTTATAAAAATACAGCTTAGTATCAAGACGATAGGATGGTACGCTATACGGTCGCAGCGGGTTGCCACACGAACGGTAAAGTGGCGCCCCTATTAATTTCTACTCTTTTTTGCCAAGCTGTAGGTACACACATAGTTTATAACATAGATTAACACATAGGACTTGTGGATGCGGTTGCAACCGCGGGAAACAGCTAGTAGGTTAATATTTTGTGTATGTGTTATGGGTGAATGCAAAGATATACTTAAATTCTACATCTATGGGTAGAGCTGATGATGATAGAAGGAGGAGCTCGTGGCTAAGTAACAGCCGCACGGTTCGACCGATCAAACGCTATGCAATGAAGCCAGTTCCAGCTTTTATTAACAATAAGATTTATTTTTTCTGAAAAAAAAGGTAAATCAAATAACACAAAAAGCCAAAAATATTGTTTGGGTTGTTCAAGAAACACACCAAGGAATAAAACAAATGTTTATCAGGTATTTTTATTCTAAAACATCTAAATAAGTAGTTAGTAGGTAAATACTTCCATTAAATGTGAATACACGGACTAAGTTTCCAAACAAATAATGTAACAATGTAGGTACAAAATGATGGCGCGCCGCCAGCGGGCCGCCGCCGCCGCCCGGCGCCGCCCGGCTTTAACGAACGTGTCAAGTATTCTTATTTTAACGCTCAGTTTCAGATAATGCCTGCTTACACAGCAAATATATAATTTGGGTCCTAATTTCTGTATTATTCTGGCTCAGCTAACTCGTCTCTGATAGAACAAACCAATAAACCGATTTGACACAGTATCGATGAATCGCTTTTATATTTATTTCATATCGATGATTTATAGTTGACGTAAGTATGAATACATAAATGAACAGTGTTCCTGTAGGAATACCATGCACAAGTAGTCCGCGCACCAACACCTCGGTTCACAGTTTATTGTCACCATTGAGCAGTATCAACACCACAACGCGTCCCCACTGGCACGCACTGCTCCTCGCGTGACGTCACGCCACGGGCGGGCACGTCCTCGCCTCACGTTATTCGTCAGCTGAAATAAAAGCATATTTGCTAGCATAAAGTTCAGGGTGTCTTCAGCAGCAGTAGGCACCTACCAATATGCTGTCAAGTGATCCCTCAAATGTACTCTAAACCTAAGATGCTAAATTGATAATATTGAGATGCATCAATACGTTGCTAAGTTTTTAATTGATATTAATTTCATTAAACTTAAATGCTTTTATACATAACTAGCGGCCCGTCCCGGTTTCGCACCGGTAGCCTATGTTACTCAGGGTGAATGTAGCTTTTCAGTGGTGAAAGATTTTTTTAAATCGGGACAGTAGTTTTTGAGTTTATTCATTACAAACATACACACAAAAATACAAATCTTTCCTCTTTATAATAGTAGTGTAGATTATAATGTTGTGAATATGTTAATAAAACTTTATTGTAAAGGAAAAAAAGTTACATTAATGTTTTTATTATTTTAACTAGCACTTTAGCCGCGACTTCGTCCGCGTATATTCCAGGCTCTACCCAGCACATACAGCGCAAGTCATTGAAACTTCACTCATGGTCATGAATCGCCAGTTTCCCTCCTGACAAGAGACCAGGCTGCACCCCACGCTTTTTTTACAATAAAATATTTCTTTCTTACACTATTTTTAATTGAAATTTATTTTCTATTTTTTAGTTGGATTTTCTATAAAAGCGTTTTTTTTTATATAAAATATTATGTTACTCACAGCGAATGAAGCTAGAAAGCTAAATTTCTGTCGCCTATACCAGTAGGTGACGGAATTTCTTCAAATTGAATTTCTGCGTAATTTCAGTTCAGTACTTTTTGATTTCATTCATTACAACCAAAAAAATAAATTTATCCGTATATTATCAGTTAAGACGACAATTTAAGGCATATAATGCACCATATATCAAATATTAATATTGTAAATAAATAAAATATGACATATTTATATATAAAGTAAAATTGTAATAGACAGCTGTGTTGCTGGGAAGTTTGGTCACACATCTTTCCAGCCATAACACTAGGAAGCAGTGAAGGGTGGGCGTTTTTGCGGTGCTGTCATAATGTATTTTGACGCGAAAAAGTATTAATTTAATAAGTCTAATTTCAATAAACGTTTTTGAGTTTGAGTTCATGTGACAGTCTCTTAGCTTTTTTTTGTATGGCATCTCGCAGGTCAACCTAGAAGGTTGTCGACTGCTTAACCGGGCAGTCTCTTAGCGTGCTGCGCAATGAGGCCGCGAAGATGCGTATGCAAAGTTCGCTGAATGTAGTCGTAGCTCGTAGTGTAAATCGCTACGGTGTTAGTCTACGCCGTAAGCCTACGCACGTAGGCGCATGGTTACAGTCTGTCGTTACTACGACAGCTACGCGCTCAGTTTTGGTGAAATGCGCCGTTAGTGCCAAAGTGCTCTGGCCGATGGATGAGCGAGAATGGTACACCAAGAGCTGAGTTAGCTTGGATCAGAGTGATTGATATTTAAACTTTCTTTCCTGTTAGGGATTCGACCTAATTCCTGCGCGACTTCGTCTGTCTGTCTGCCAGAACTGATTATTCACAAGAAAAATATAAATATTTATGATAATAGATAATATTTATGAAATTTGGATTATTTAATTTGAATACATTAAAATACCTTATAATGAATGAGGGGCTCGTGGCTAAGCAACAGCACTGCGGATCGATAGATTAGCAAGGTTAACCTGCGCTAGCCGGGGTCAGTCCATGGATGAATGACCATTTTCTTAACATAGCGCAATCCCTTCGTACCGCGGAGAGCACGTAAAGCAAGGGTTCGCAAGCATCGAACAATGAGAGGGAGGTAATTGAGAGTGCACCGTGTCTGCGCAAGCCCTTGTGCACTATAATAAATATCTGCCGCGTGGCTGGATCAATCTTATCGAGGTTGGCCGCCGGGACTGAAATCGCCCTGGAGATTATTGTATATCACACCTGCATCCGATATCATCTGCTGTTATTGCATCTTTTGGGTTAGGTTAGAACTGCGTCCAGCAATCCGGGTGCGATAAGGAGTTCCCTCGGGACACGAGTGAAGTCGCGGGAAATTAAAATGAAATTAAAAACCGGTCAAGTGCGTGTCAGGCCATGCGGAATAGGGTTCCGTAGTAGGTTTTAGTTGGTCGACTATAACTCTGTAATCTGTTAAGCCTACTAACCTACTACTAACCGTGATAGTTTTCCTTTGAAGTTCGTGATATGTGCTATATCTGTGAATTTTTTCATGTATAGCCATTCAAAAGTTAGAGGTACGAGAGCTTTTTTTTTAAAGCTTGATATTTCGCAAATGGCTCCTTTAATCGAAAAACTGATCTTGGCGCACCTGCTTTATTTTTGAAAGATCTATGTATCTAATGATACCCCAACCGGGATACACATAAAAAACATCCCCACTTTACCACTTTGTCGGCGTGATCAATATCTATGCATATCCATACCAAATTTCAAAACAAAGAAAATTTGTTTCTAGTACAAAAACTATGCCTCGGACAGACAGACAGGCGAAATTATAAGCTTCCTTGTCGACTACAGAAGCCTAAAAATCATAATACCAGACTGCTGACAAACCATTAAATATCTCAATAATAATGGTTTCTCATTGTTGTGACTTCAAACATTATTCTAGACTCTATATACCTAGTGAATTGGTTAGTGTCTTTTCAGTTTTCTTGTAGTAGTTATAATTATATTTTTTTAATTAGATTTATTTTTGTGTAAATAAAGACAAACATGTAGCTGGAAATAGTTAGATTGGCGGGGCCAGGTCCAGGCGCAGGTGTAGTGCAGCACCTTGTCAGCTAGTGGTAAGTGCTTGTTCCTACCTCGCAACACGCGTGGCAAGTAGAGTACCTCCTTGCGCACGTATCACTTAGGGGATGAAGGAAATGACTTTCGTTTTGGGCGAATTTGCAATTCGTTGTGCCCTGGGATTATAGACAATCATTATTTTGAAGTCCCTCTTTGCGCTCGGCAGTGATCTGTCACAGATCTACAAATGACAACCGGGACAAACGGCTTAACGTGTTTTCCGAGATACGGAGGTGTCTCGATATGACATAGATGGTAGCCTATCCAAGGACTGACCGTGGCAAGCGCACCCTAATCTTGACCGATGGACTCGTCATCTCATGTTTACTTACAATGATCAGTACTGGGCTGTCCTTTAAAAAGCTTCAAATTATTTAGAAGCTCGCCTTATGTTGATATGTCGTACTCACATCTAGTGCTCTAAATTGTTACATTTAAGTAAGTACATTATTATTGTATTGTGCGGAGTACAGATATTCGCAACGTTGAAACAGGAAAAACACAGCTGCATAAACATCAGCCGAGCAGTTGTAAAATGGTCCGTATTCGTCAGATTGTATAGTCGCATATTGGGTGGTACCTACCCGGGAGCACGCAGTTCCATGCGGCGCGGCCCTGCACGGCGCTAGCTCACTGCAGGGGACGGACAACACGTGCCGCTTGTAATTGTTATTTAAGAGGCGCACTAATGTGCACACCCTGACATAATATAGAGTGAGCAGTGAGCACAGCGCGAGCGGCCCGCCTCGCACTCCGCGCCCTGCTATTTTTATTTGTTATGCTTTTACGGTAAAACAGCTGAACAGATTTAGATGAACTTTGGTACGGAGATAAATAGGGACCCTGAAGATGGACTGTTTTTTCCGAGTGCATGAAGTAGTTCCTTAGAACACGGGTGAAACCGCAAGTACATAATATAGCGAGGGGCGCGCTGTCGCTCGCGGTGCCGCGGCGGCTGGCGGTATCGCGCGCGCGATCGCCACACGTGCGCTGCGATACATTCTGGCGATTACAATGTTGCATTAAACAACATTAACGTACTCGTATCTTAAGTAGCATCTCACCCCTGGTCACATATGCCATGCGACGGAAAGTATAGAAACACGTGTGCAATCAATAATAAGGGAGATACCAACAGCTGGTTTCCTCGCATATAGCTTATGGCTCTCTGTGTTCCATAAAGTTTCGGAGATTTATTGCAAGAGTAAGGTGTATCCAATGGAAATCTAAAAAATCGTAAGTTAGCACAGATCTACCACAGCGTCACGATGACAGGTCGCTCGCAACCAAAAGGGATTACAAATACTTAAATTTTTAACTGTAGCTCAATTTGACCCTTTGGTATTAAAAACTGGGGGTTAACCCCCAGTTTTTTTTTTCAAATTTATAAACTCATTAAGTGCCCTTAAAATACATTGAAATTTTCGAGTGTAAACTTCCGTGTGAAAACAATAGCCGCCATGTTAATAAAGAACGTGACGTCATCATCCTTCGAACAAATCTGTTTTGTCGTAGTTTTGAAAGTTTAAAGGTGCATTGACTTGAAGCAGAAAGCACTCCGTCTGACTTCGGCGCCGAGGATGTAGGCCTCCGAGTGTGTTGGCGCCGAGGGACGATGACGTCATGATGACATTTGTAATGGCGGCTGCTGTTTCATAAACTTTTGCAATAGATAAAAAAGGTGTAAATTTTAACATTGATAAATTAAGAATCAAAATTACCGTTATCCGACTCCTTTTAGTAAATCTATTAAGTTGCTATATTTTGTATTTTTTTCCTCATACTCTATTTTAAGCGACTTTAGACAATTGTTTGGCGTCGTCGAGTAAGATCACAAGAGGAGTAGTGCGTGACGGGCTGTTATTGTAGCGAGCAGCGCCGCACGTGCCACCGGCCCGCCCGGCCGCACTTGTAGCAAATACAATAACTAATGCTCTTAACTAACTCATACAAACGCGCCCCGCATCAAAACGATATTATAATGTCATCACACCGTATCAATCTTAATTGTTTGCGACCGCGACTCCAAAAGCATTATTTACATCCCCTTCACTATTCACCATAATTGCAATGCTGTACCACACAAACTTAGCCCCGCATCGTTCACAAACTTGTGTCACTATTTCCTACGCAATTAAGTCTATTCTCGTATGACAAAATCTTTCATATTTTTTTAGATTTAGTCCTTAGAGTTGGAAGTTGCATGGCAGACGCGGTAATATGAATAGCATAGTATTGCAATAGCAGCGCGGACACCGTGACCAATGCGCTGCACGTGCGAGGTGACGCGAATGTGCGCCGACAGGTCGCACCTGTCGCCGGCTGGAGCGACACCAGCGCCGCGCCCGGTTCAAACTGTTTACTAATTGCAACGCGTCGGAGAATGTTTTGTGGTTGTTAACAACCCTACATAGCAGAAGTGGGTACTCACGCTCCTGCTCGTGCTCGGCGCTCGGCAGCGAGGCGGGCGTGACGGACTCGTCGGGCGCGCCGCACGCCGCCTCGCGCTCGCCCGCCGCGTGGTACAGCTCGGCGCGCGCCTCCACCACGTCGCGCACGATCTCTGCCGAGGCAAGGGCGGGGTCACTCACGTACGCCGCTGACCGATGTACACTACTCGATCCCTTTAGATAGCTTACCTATAATGACGTCTCTACTCGTGATGATGGACTCGATTTCTTTCGATACCTCGTCTACTAGCCATGGCATGAATTCCTCGTCGATACCTGAAATCATAAAATCATCGCAACTTAAGATACGAGGTCAACATAATGAACTAAGTACCTACTATAGATTTATAGTTATAATGCGATCAATCAAATCTTTATTCGTGTCCACAGGTATGTGGATGTTAGGTACAATTAGTATTGGGTAAATGTATCACTGTGTCCTGCCACTTCAAGTGGCATACAAATATTAATTCTATAAAATTTCTAATAATATAATAGATAACATGAGAGCATTATAGTAGTTCTTACAATTTAATAATTAACGAACGATATAAAATCCTTATAACTAAAATAAAATAAAATTACTGCGACTCTCATGCAAACCGTCTTCTGCTTCTTCTTATTTCCGTAAATGCATGCTGCACGAATTTATTTCCGTGCAGCATGCATTTAGTTGATTTCGACGTGCGACATATCAGCAGTCCGCCTATGTATCACATCAATCGCCTATGTACAGTCAATCTATTTTGTTGAAAACATAAAAGATTTCTAATATTGATATGGTCACTATAAGACGTGTTACGTTAGCTAATTACGTAATAACTTAGAACAAAAGGTCCCTGAAGTAGGTAGGAACTGATAAATTAACCGACTTGGTATTATATGGATCTCACATTTTTTTACGGTAGAAGAACTGAGTTGGTTTTTTTTCAATTTTTATTAGGGTTCCGTAGTCCGACAAGGAACCCTTATAGTTTCGCCATGTCCGTCTGTCTGTCTGTCTGTCCGCGGCCTAGCTCCGAGGTTCTTGTTCCTAGGAAGCTGAAATTTAGTATGTATATGTATATTGATCACGCCGAAAAAGTGGTAAAATTTTGAAAAATATTTTTTTTTAGGGTAGCTCTCAAACACGTAAAGCGGGGATGAATATTTTTTTTCTCGCGTACCCCTCCGTGTGGGGTATCGTTAGATAGGTCTTCTAAAAATATTATGGGTGTGTCAAGGCCATTTTTCGGTTAAGCGACCCATTTGCGAAATATCTAGATTTTAAGTGAAAATTTTTGTTCGATACGAGTTACCCCCCTCTAACTTTTGAATGGCTGTACCTAGAAATTTGAAAAAAATCACGGACGTAGCACATGTAATGAACTTACAAGGAAAACTATCACGGCTAAGTAGGCTTAACCGTTTACAGAGTTATAGTCGACTAACTAAGACCTACTACGGAACCCTACTGCGCGTGGCCCGACACGCACTTGGCCGGTTTTTTTTAAATGGCATAGGTATTTACAGAATATGAGGAGATACTGACCGCGCTCGATCCGCTCCATGAGGTAGCCCTGGTCGCGCAGGCCGGCCAGCACGGAGGGCAGAAGCTCGGCCACGTAGCCCTGCACCAGCACGGCGGCCGCGGCTCGCTCGCGGGCCTCCGTCGCCGCCAACTGCGCCACGCGCGCCTCGGCCACGCGCCGCTCCTGCGGCATACACACGCGCCGTCAGAGCCGGCACCATCCCGCACTCCTCCCGGTGCCGGCTCGGGCACCACCCCGCACTCCTCCCGGTGCCGGCCCGGGCACCATCCCGCACTCCTCCCGGTGCCGGCCCGGGCACTACCCCACACTCCTCCCGGTGCCGGTCCGGGCACCACCCCGCACTCCTCCCGGTGCCGGCCCGGGCACCATCCCGCACTCCTCCCGGTGCCGGCCCGGGCACCATCCCGCACTCCTCCCGGTGCCGGCCCGGGCACTACCCCACACTCCTCCCGGTGCCGGTCCGGGTACCACCCCGCACTCCTCCCGGTGCCGGTCCGGGCACCACCCCGCACTCCTCCCGGTGCCGGCCCGGGCACCATCCCGCACTCCTCCCGGTGCCGGCCCGGGCACTACCCCACACTCCTCCCGGTGCCGGTCCGGGTACCACCCCGCACTCCTCCCGGTGCCGGTCCGGGCACCACGCCGCACTCCTCCCGGTGCCGGTCCGGGCACCACCCCGCACTTCTCCCGGTGCCGGCTCGGGCACCATCCCGCACTCCTCCCGGTGCCGGCCGGGGCACCACTCCGCACTCCTTCGCGTTGCGGCCCGTACCGACCCTGCACTTTTCCCAGAACCGGCCGTACCTTTTCCTGGTGTAGACGCAGGTCGTGCGCGGCCAGGCGCTGGCGCTCAGCCAGCTCGGCGTCACGCAGCTCGCAGTAGCGGCGCTGCTGCTCGCGCAGCGTGGCCAGCTCCTCCTCCTGCGCCACTTCGGCCAGCGCCTGCTCCGTCGTCTTGCCCACCAGCACCTCTAGGATAGGCTGCACCTCCAGGTCGAAGTCAAACAACTACAAGCATAATAACAACTCCTTATAAGTGTCGAGTATGATATTAACGATACGGTACTAAATATATAATTCTGTTCACTTGAGTTTGTAACTTACATTTTTTAATATTTTTATAATGTCTCTTGTCTCAGTGTTTTTTTTTTAATTTGACTTCATATTTTACAATTCGTAAGTTTAGTTTTATAATGATTTCTTTACAATAATTAGTTATTTTAGTGTATTTCTTATTGGAGAGCTCAATAAAAAAAAACTTTTCCAGAAATATTTTGTATCGCAGTCTAGTTGCAGTTGTCAGATGAAAAATCATAAAACTTTTATGTAAAGATAGAACTGAGTTAACAGTTTTTTATGTATCGCTTCAGTTAGCGGCGCGTGTGGCGCGGGCACTCACGTCTCCGGGGTAGATCTGCGTGCAGGCGTCGGCGCCGGTCTTGGCGGGCACGTACACGGGCGTGGCGGGCCTGTCCACGAACAGGTCCGTCTGCACGCCCACCTCCATTTCCACACCCTTGTCGAACAGCTGCAACACACGCTCTATTATAGTAATTGTTACGTCACTGCATGGGCGTTTATAAGGGGAGGGAAGAGGCGGTCCAGTAAGCCTGGATCGGAGAAGACAAGAGGCAGGAATTTGGTATGGAAAGGTTGGAACATTGAATTTGGTTTGGCTTTTGCCTTTATATTACCACTATTATATTGGTCAATATGAATATATTGACCACGCCAAAAAATAGTTAAACACCATGTATTACGAATTACGTGTCTTTACATTATTTTTCTATCTTTTTGGATAGCCCAGAAAATTGAGCAAGTTTTTACAGCTATTTGTACAATTAGTGCCAAAGGGTTTTTTTAAGTGGGACAACATTCTTTGTAGTCTTAACTGAAATATGAAATATTTTTGTAATGGCTCATAACTTTAATGTTTGCGTTGATTTTGGTACTTTCGATTATTGTATTATATTAATTTAAGTATCAGGCATGCCTTAAAATTCAAATATATCGGAAACTACTGGATTTCGTTCATACATACACCCATAGATACGTGATGATGTATGAACGAAATGCAGTAGCTTTATTTGTTGCTTCTGAGCCAATCAATTGTTACCGGATATACGCGCGTCAAACCGTCTACATTGTGATCGAATCTTAACCACGGAAGTTATGATGACGATGATACATAAGTGTCCAGTTTCTTGCGTGAATGAAGTTGTAAACAAAAGCTAGTTTACCCATGTGGATGTCAGTGTTGGACCGTGTAAAAGCTACAGCTACGCCCGTATGACTTCGAGCTAATCCGAGACGTGTTTGAGCGACTTGAAGAGCGGAGCACTTACCTCCTCGAGGTAGTACTCGGTCTGTATGGGATGGTGGCGGCGGCCGGGCGCGGGCGGCGGCGTGCCGGGCCGCAGGCGGGCCGCGGCGGCGCGCCGGGCCAGCGCGCGTCGCCGGGTGCGTGCCGCCCGCGCCGCCGCGCTCTCGATGCCATCGCCCTGCAAGCATTGCCCTGCACTTTTTTACGTATTCTATGGTCGAGTACTATAATATAAGATGTCAACGTCAACTGCAATATTATAAAAAGAGTATTAGAGTTGTTACATCGATCGCTCTTTACCTTTTAGCACGACGAATGTATATTGACCGCAATGATAAATATGAAACGTGTTTAAAGGATGATTCATGCTAGGTCGTAGCGGACACGAGCCGCCGGCATACGAGGCGCGGACAAGTCATGGATCCAAAACCTCACGATGAAATTACCTACATCAAGTTATTCATTCATGATACGCCCTGTGCCGGACGAGGCTCGGCCGTTCCGGTGCAAGGGGTCAACGCGCGGGATCTCTAGAATGCATTAAGAATTATAATCTAGTGTTACAAGCAACTTCCAGCTCGGACCAGCGAAAGCAGTGACGTCACTATGATCATTAATTCTAATATTGTATTGTTCTTATTTCTCATAATTAAATAGTTTGTATACATTTTATAAACAATATTTAGTTATACTACTTATAGGTATTTCTTTTTCATGTTGGCAGTATTGACGTTGTTCTTTATAAAAAACGTATAATTGTCAAGTCACTTGTTTTTCCCGCGTTTGTATAAAAATCTCTATTAAACTAGGTACATCTATTGTCGCTCCGTGTTTAATTCGTTAAACTTACGCCTATCATCAGCAGGAACCATAATTATTACCACCACTACCAAGATCTTTCATCTCGTCTAATACTAGATGTTGATGTAATACTAAGTAGGTACTTACCTTTTATTAATTGACTCGCGTAGTGTATGGGTTGATATACGGCCTAAAATTCTGCATGTTAGTAAATCGGCATCTCGTATAAAGGACAATCAATGAAATAACGTCAATAAATACAAGCCCAAGTAGTTTCAATAATTAGGTAGGTACGTAAACAGAGCGATCGAAGACTATTACCTTCACTCAATTTTAAAATAGCATTCAATGTATTCGTAACATTGAGGTACGTCAGATGATTCGTTAATATTTTATTGTATCTAATACCTATTGATATAAATACAGAGCTGGAACTGTTGGGTTTGGAGAATGGCTGGGCCAATTTAGCTGATGTTGGTTTTGAAACGCGTGTCGTAGTCCAGGGAAGGTTTAAACGGTGAGATAGTGTTGTAGATATACTACATAGTATCATGATACTTGCATATAATTCTTATCCAACTACGCACGCTATTCATCACAAGTATTTAATATTGAACAAAATTGTACGTGACATCATTGATTTCAATGAATATCGTAGGCGATATCATAGTTTTAAATTAACTTTGCAACAAAATAAGCAATGAACAAGTACCTACCACACGCGCGCAATTATGATGTGTAAAGGTCTGCGAGGTACCATGCCGCGCGGATCAACCTATCAACGGTATCGTAATCTGCCTAGCTTATTCTCAAGGAAAATCCCAAACAACAAAGGCCTTCTTTAAGGAAAAGGGCTCATAGGCGATGATGGAGTTATATGAGAATGTCCGACAAACACACGGACGAATTCGTGGCCAGAATCTATACATAAAAGTAAAACGAGTCAGTGAACTCGTAAATGTAAAGTCTATTTTATTCTTATTGTCTGCACAATCCAGAGTTATGTGTGTATGTATGGATTATGGTTTTCTATGGTTTAAAGGGTCTGATTATGAATATGAGATCTTTGTACGGATTCATGATGTCTTGTCCGCATGACTTTAAATCGATATGCATCGTTTTCAAGGGTGTTAGGCGTAGGTACCGATTACGTAAGACCGTTTTAGGGTTCCGTAGTGGACAAGGAACTCTTATAGTTTCGCACTATTCTTCTGTCTGTCTGTCTCTCAGTCCACGGCTTAACTCAGAGGATATTGATACTAGAAAGCTGAAATTTGGTATGGATATGTATTATGTGTATATTGATCACGCCGACAAAGTGGCAATAAAATTACGAAAAAAATATTTTTTTAGGGTTGCTGCCAAAGTGGGGATTATTTTTTGTTCGATACGAGCGTCCCGCCCTCTAACTTTTGAATGGCTGTACCTAGATATGTGAAAAAAATCACAGATGTAGCATATATGTATAAGTATGTGGTGTAGTAGTAACCACCCATAGCATGAAATGTGTATGAGAGAGTGTGTGTTAGATAAGGTGTCTAGTAGCTTCTTAATATATGAAATATCATCCTTTCTTTATATCATCTCATATTACAAACAAACGAGTCGAATTGATAACCTTCTTTTTCGAAGTCTGTTAAAAAAGAAGTACGTATATGAGCTTTACTTCTGCATTTTCAATATTAGTGGCGCAGGCGAGTGGCCGGGCGGCACGTGGCGCGTGGGAACAGCGGCCACTCGTGTGCTGTGGCACCCTGTGCAACTTCAGACAACACACACTTTTTTGCCAGACTGCAGGGAAAGGAAAGGGTTATGTTTTTCGCGCCTATCTTTGTTTGTAATATTCTCTATTCCCTCTTATCATCCAAACCACTCAATGGATTCAGCAGCCAATGTATCCAATCGCAGAAGCTGCTGCAACTAACGAGAAGCGAAAATCAAAATTGTTTAAAGCGAAACAGATACTAAAAGAGCAAAATCAACTAATTCAATAAAAAAAAAACACTCAATGGATTCCTTTAGACTCGTCTCATTAGTTCAAGTGTTCTTAGATAGGTGATATAAAAAAAAATATGGAGGCTGCTTGATTTCATTGTTTATGGTGTCTTTTTTATATTCTTTTTCTGCAATATGGGTATCAAATCAAAGGGCTCATACTTAGGATTCAAAAAGTATAACATCCCTGTATTACTATTATTAAAATAATGATAATTAAAACCATTTATTTATTTTTAAGTAATGCAAATGCAACCAAAGGTAATTTTGGAAATCCTAAGTAAAGATTCCAAAAAGCTGTATACAAACAAAAAACAATAAAAAAAGCAAAAGCATAGAACATAGCAACTTGGAACAGCCGGGACCGGTCTACATGTCATAATGTGTCCCGAGTTCCCGACTGATGAGTCGCTATGTTGTATGCTTTTGAGTGTATTATTAGTTTATAGCAGGTACTCAACATAATATAGATAGACTCCTGCATTTGTTTGTTACTTTTCAGTTTTTATTGAATTTTCATTCAACTTGTTTATTACAATTTTCACTTTTTTATTTTATTATTTTTAATTTTCACAATTTTTTTGGGGTGTGCTTTTTTATTTTTGATTCAACACTCAATAAAATTATGTATTGCATTTCATGTGTACATCAAGCTGGACAATATAAAATGACACCAACATGGACTCTGTAGGGCACAGCAAAAAGAACACAGCCAGCAATGTAGTAAGTATGTAGTGCTACTCTTGCGACGTGGTTAATAGGGCGCTGCTACTGTCTGCTATTAACTATTGTACGAACTCATTGCTTTTGGAGAATCTATAGCGTTTGTGCGTCCGTGCTGTTCTCCCACATAATAAATACTTCAAGAATACACGGTCCGTGTTTTAAGTTTATAGTTTTTAATCTATCTATCTTCTATCTATACTTATAATAAATCTGTAGAGAGGTCAATTCTGTACAAGAAATATATTTCCAAAATAACTATCAGGGGGTGATTAGAGATCGATACTGATGCCAAAAATGCAATCAGTAAAATTTTTGTCTGTCTGTCTGTCTGTCTGTCTGTCTGTCTGTATAAACTCTATAGAAACAAAAACTACTCGACGGATTTTAACGAAACTTGGTACACTTATTTGTCATACTCCTGAGATGGTTATAGTATACTTTTCATCACGCTACAATCAATAGGAGCAGAGCAGTGAAGGGAAATGTTGTCATTTTGTTTAAACGCGCTAATCTCAGGAACCGCTGGTCCGATTTAAATAATTCTTTAAGTGTTAGATAGTCCATTTATCGAGGAAGGCTATAGGCTATATATCATCACGCTAAGACCAATAGGAGCGGAGCACCACTTTTCCACGCGGACGAAGTCGCTGGCAGAAGCTAGTATTAAATATATTAGTCTTTCATATTGTTTATTATAACACTATAAAACAATTTTTATCAATACGAATATAGCATTCATTGAGAACAAAGTCTAATATACATATGTCCTTGGCCCACATCAAAATCACAAGTATGCTCGATGGTAAGCGCACATGGCTCACCTTGCATATTTCGGCATTCTAGGTCTCAATATTGGTACCTACATGTTATCAATAAATAATGACCTCGTTGAAAATTGTAACCAGTCAAAAGTTATTTGTAAGTGTACCTGCTTGTAATTGACATTAAATAGCATTGTTTGAGTGGTACAAGTAAGGTCCATTCCAATCCACCGTGATTAAAACAATAACAAACCCAACGTAGTGAACAAGACCCACTGAATGGAATAAATAATAACATCAATCCGTATTTTGAGGGTTTCAATTATCTCAACACTTTTACACTAATATTTGATTGATTACTATATTTGAAAAATCTTACTCAATCAGTGCTGCATAGACAAAAAAGTTAAATAAAACAAATTACACGAATTATTGATTGCTTAATCGTTCCGTTACAATTCAGTCGTGATCAAACACTATTACTAAGCGAAGCTACGTAACTAAGCTAAGCGCGGCTGTACTACGTCGTAAGCTCGCGGCGCCTACAGCTAGGTAGAGGATGTTTTTCAAGAATCACCTTTATCTAACACACCTTATTTTAGATAATCATCAGTCGTTTCAAAAATTGATTTTTACATGTTCCACCAAAACTGCTGAACAAATGAGTATAATTAATTATAAATTGTTACTTTTATATTCAAAAATATCTCTGTCAAATTTTAATATAAATAGGTACTATGGTTTTCTATAATTCATCATCATCAGCCTATATATTGTCCCACTGCTGGCTTCTTCTTATTGAGAGAAGGCATGAGCAATATGAGCATTGATCACCACGCTTGCTCAAGGCGGATTGGCGATTTCAGATTTTTAATGTCCAGGTTTCCTCACGATGTTTTCCTTCACCGTTAGTCAGTGACGCCTAAGATAAACTTAGAAAGTACATATGACTTTAAAAAAGTCACATTGGTACTTGCCAGGTTTCGAACCCGCACACTCGTACACGAGAGGCAGGGCTCTTAACCACTATGTCACCACTTTTTTTATATAATTATTATCACATAAAAAAGTGAATTAATTAATCACATAAATTAAAACAAATTAGAATTAGACAAATTATTAGAATATAACATAATTGAATTAATAATAATTAGAATGATACAGCAGGATAGGATATAATAAATTAATTTAAAGCAAACTATTATTACTTAATATTTCAAAGTTCTTATACATTATTGTCAATAAGAAAAACATCTATATTGTAATAACATTATCAATAAGAAATTCGAATGTTTTTTTGAATAATTTTAATCGAGTCAATCAATTAATTTAATTGGTTTATAATTACCGTCTAACATTAAAAATGTAAGCTCGTTCAACATTTTTAAATCTCAACTGTCTAAATATATAACAGAAAACTTTTCTTATCCAAAGTTACATTAATCCAGTCGAGTAATATAAAAAAAAATAAATGAGCTGGTACCTATTTAACATTACGCATTTTGTCGCTTTAATTGTTTTAAACTACCCTACCGGCTAATGATATTACTTATTAAGTCTCTAATGATGTTGCGATTGTGTTACGTAAACAGTTTTTTACTAACTTATCTCGGTGGCGGTTGATTAGATAATTAAACTAAATGTTATTTTGTATTCTCATGTAAGTGGCTTTATTGTCTTTTTGGGAATAAATGATTTAAACCATTAAACAATTATAATTAAATCTACAATTGGATGTCACTTAATGGTCTGTCATCCATTGGCAGATTGGTTTGTTATTGTTTTCCTTTCGTTGGTTTGGAATGAAGTACCTATGTTATGGTAAGTAAGGGCCCCACTGAGTTAGAAGCGTTTGTTTGACGGGGGCCGAATACGCGGAATAGCGTTAGCGACTAGCGACACATTCCGTCAGCGGTTGATTAGGAGGCGAATGACCTTCAGGGGCAGTGGTGACGTCGACTACTACCGTCGGTTAATAATCATACGCGAATAAAATAATAAGTAAAATGTAAATGTCCAAGCGAAATGATGATAACGGGGATTTTTTGCAATATAATTTCTTTTAATTCAATTCATTTCTTGGTCATTCTTACCAATAAATAATTTGAATCTTTTAAGCAGGAACATGAAGATTAAATTATTAGTGATCATCCCTCGATTTCGTGGTTCACCAGCGTATTTAATGAAAACCCAGATAGCTACTTGATGTGTGCGGTACGTACCGCAGCGTGCGGGTGCGCCGTCACCGTGCTGCCGCGTACCACGCGCTTCTCGAACATGACGTTGGCGTACTGCGTGGTGGCCGTGCTGCCGCTGTAACAGACAACCTGCTGTCACTGCCAGCGCCCGCCAGCGACCGCCAGCGACCGGCCGGCGCGCGAGCGCAGTGCTGAGGGAGCGTATCATGTCATTATCGCTACACCCGACTTCAAAGTAAAGAATAAGTTATATTTGTGAACCCTACTGCTTTGGCAAACTACTCGTGATGATGAAGTAAGTACTTTATATGTATAATTATAAGTATCTACTAATATTTTTTAAATTTCAAACGCGCACCACCACGTTATAATATCGTTGTAGAAAAACTAAACGGCTATGAGTGGTGAAGACCTCGCTCACGACTCGTCCTGCTGAAAGTTGACTGCGGATGAAGAGAAGTACATCCGTCTTGGGTCTTCCTCCTATTTACTTTATGGACTCCTTTTTGTAGGTGGAAAATCATCATGAGACCCATCCCGCTGTGGGTGGAACGGAATGGAGTTCAGACTCTTTCTAACTAAAATCCATCGGTGATCCTTCAATAGCCCTTTGCGTTCCAGGGCTGCGGTAACTCGTTCAACAATCCCGCAGCCCCGGCAGCCCCGGCAGGCACGGCCGAGGGCCCCGTCAATTATGGTGACATTTCTTTGTGACTCGCGTGAAACACAACGCAACAAGCCTGCTCCTTTATGAACGGCTACCAACTGCTCGCAGTCCACAGGCCTGCGCCTACGGTGGCCAGAAATGCCCCGCGACTCCTGACGCCCACCAGGAGCGTCTTCTGCGACGGGTGTATGATGTTCGCCCTCACGTTTTACACCTCCAGCATTTATACGCGATTCAATGTCGACCACATTGAATCGACCTAAAATAATACCTAAAATGACTAGTAAATAGTAACAGGGGATGCCCAGGCACCCGCCCAGCGGTAATACAGGACACTACAGGAGGACGCAGGCTTCGTCTCTCGATGGAGCATGAAACAATATCTAGAGTGTGCCTGCAATGTTCAAGTCCATTATGCAATGACTGCCAATAACGATGATGCTTCAAAATACAAATGTGTACTGTATAGCTAGTTGTATTTTCCCTTTATATAGGTACTTGAGATTTAAATAAAAACTTATATTAAAAATATTTGTATGCTTATATGTTCTATTATACTACATACTTTTGGCACTGTAGCGTTCTATCAATGAAAGAGTTTTTAATCAAATTAGTTTTTCATGACTCTATATATAGTGTAAGATCCCAGAGCGATAAGACACAACTTATTTTCACATAAACGAAACCTCATGTTCTCAGTAGTGTCTTATGTGCTCAGAATACCTGCGCGCTTGTGGAGCTTGCCGAGTGACACCTGGGCAGGTACCAGGTGTGAAAGGTAATTAAAATTAATAATTATTTAACTTATTTTTTTATAGCTGATTTTTATATATATTTTGTAGAGTATTATTATAAAGTTATACCATAAGCGTCAGACACTTTTCATGGGCCAGAACTTTTGTCAGACGCTTTAAAGCTCTACAAAAAATAAATGAACTTAACTTATTTTTACATGTCTGACTTTTAAATATGTTGTTAAGACAATTGTTACGAAGTTATATTTAATTAGTCAGACAAAATTTATTGACCAAACACCCGCTAAATTGCAAAATTACTCAGCCGTGAGTATGAGCGCGAAAGCATTATGCGCATTTTTTATGACGTTTTGCTGAATAAAATTGCAAATTTCATCAAAAACAACTTGATGGCGTTGACGAAGATCATGCCAAGACGTTTTAAAAGTATTCTTCGTTGACGATATTTTATAGAAATATTCCAATTGACATTTTTGGTGATAATATATTGTCGAATCCATTACATCTTGCACTTTCTCAATTATTTCCACGGAGACTTCTTCATTTTTTTTTTAATCATATTTATTGCACGCATGCAATGGGAGTCTTTTCAATTTATGTCTTTTAGTTTTTTGGTCACAAAATATACACTTTTCATTAATTAAAGTGTACATTTTGTGAAAAATCTCATGATAAATTAATATTATTTACTGAAGAAATATTTAAAAAGTGTAAAATCGTTTTACAACATCGAGTGACACATAACCTAAAATTCAAAGACGTAGTTTTACCTGAAGATTTGTATGATAATGGTTATCATCGAGAATGTTATAAAAATGTTACTGCTCTGCCCAAAAAATATTATTCCGCGATTCCAGAAAAAAACAAAAAATAGTAAAAACAAAAGTTTACCGAGCATTGTTGACAAACCATTTGCTGCATCGACATCAAGTTTACCTAGTAATACAAGTACTAATAGTGATCCATCTACAGCATCTACCTCAAGAGAACAAAATAATTCTACTGTTCCCGATTCAGATTTATTATCAAACTCAATTTCAGCTAGTGCTATTCCTGAACCTATTGTAATATCTGAGCCAAATGTTGATGAAAGTATTGAATTTTAATCAGTTGAACCGGTGTCTTGTAATTCTGAAGATTCTTGCGTGGCAGGTGAAAGTGATTTTCATTCGTCTACCAATCAAATTCCATTTGAAAGTAATATAAATAATGACGATAATGAAAAGTGTATATTTTGTGACCAAAAAACTAAAAGACATAAATTGAAAAGACTCCCATTGCATGCGTGCAATAAATATGATTTAAAAAAAAATGAAGAAGTCTCCGTGGAATTCATTGAGAAAGTGCAAGATGTAATAGATTCGACAATATATTATCACCAAAAATGTCAATTGGAATATTTCTATAAAATATCGTCAACGAAGAATACTGTTGAAACGTCTTGGCATGATCTTCGTCAACGCCATCAAGTTGTTTTTGATGAAATTTGCAATTTTATTCAGCAAAACGTCATAGAAAATGCGCATAATGCTTTCGCGCTCATACTCACGGCTGAGTAATTTTGCAATTTAGCGGGTGTTTGGTCAATAAATTTTGTCTGACTAATTAAATATAACTTCGTAACAATTGTCTTAACAACATATTTAAAAGTCAGACATGTAAAAATAAGTTAAGTTCGTTTATTTTTTGTAGAGCTTTAAAGCGTCTGACAAAAGTTCTGGCCCATGAAAAGTGTCTGACGCTTATGGTATAACTTTATAATAATACTCTACAAAATATATATAAAAATCAGCTATAAAAAAATAAGTTAAATAATTATTAATTTTAGTTACCTTTCACACCTGGTACCTGCCCAGGTGTCACTCGGCAAGCTCCACAAGCGCGCAGGTATTCTGAGCACATAAGACACTACTGAGAAAATGAGGTTTCGTTTATGTGAAAATAAGTTGTGTCTTATCGCTCTGGGATCTTGGACTAATATCCCTGTAAACAAATTTTATCAGAGGTGCGATATATACAGATATCAGATAAATACAGATACATTATCAAATATGAACTATTACTGAAGACATCTACAGATTATTTAAATGAGTATAGGATATTTAAACAAACTGAAAACCTGACGAGATAGGCGAATACGAATGTGGTGGCGCGGTGGTGGTGCGTGTTATTGAGGTCGCGGACGGCGCTCCGCCGGCCGGCAGTGGGCCAGCGGAGTGCCGGCCGCGCGTCCGCGCTGGCGGGACGCGACAGTGGGGCGAGGGCCGCGGCACGTACGCGAGGGGCGGCGCGGCCAGCAGCCGCTGCATGCCCGCCACGCCGGCCGCGAGCGCGCGCACCCCGCCGAACAGCTCCCCGGCGCGTCGCCTGCAGTCCGCGTCTGCCTTCCTCTCTACAACTGAGCGCTTCGTCCGTGGAGCAAACGCCTTCGGCTTGCTCGCATACGAGTATACTATCTTGTCTCTCTCCTTGTCAGGGTAGAGGGCTTCGAGGCCGAGTATTCGCGCGACCTCCGGCGGCGGCAGCAGGAACTGTCCACTCTTCACAGTTGTAACGAACCGAGGCTTGTCTCCTTCCGTAGATGGCGCATTCCGGGATCGGATCTTGCGTCCAGGCGACGGCGACTTTTCCATTTTGGGTGTTATCTTTTTCTCGTTTTCCGGCTCAATGATATTGATTCGCGGATGTGACTGACTCAGCATTCTGGGAAGCGCTTGCTCCCGCGAGCTGACGTTAGGGTTGGAGGCTGCAAGGGTGCCGTTTTTGGAGCGATACCGCGTCGGCCGGCGGAGGTTCGCTTGCAGAATTTCCTTTTCTTTAAGTCTTCGAAGTTTGAAGTCGAGCGCGCGAGAAAACTTGGGGTCGAGAATGGTGTGCGTGGCGGGCGCGCCCATGCCGGCGGGCGCGACCTGCAGCGGCTTCACCACGTTCACGTTGGGCGGCAGGCGCGGCGCGGGCTCGGCCGCGGTCCCCAGCGCGTCCGCGCTCGCCTCGCGGTTGATCACCGTGAAGGCGCTGGAGTCGTCCGTGGGGGCGGGCGCGGGCGGCATGGCTCACATGTCGCAGTCCGAGTAGTCGCGAGCGGGCGCGGCCGGTCAGCTCGGCGGCTAACGATCACTGAGCGCGTGCTGTCGGCCGGTGGTCAGCGCCACTCGCCGGCCACAGGTCGTAAGCGCCGCGCCCCGCTGCCCACCTCCGCTCTATCGTCCACACACTATAATGCGGACATAATCGCGCAAGCGCCACGTGGACGACAAAGAGGGTAAACAGTGGTCTGTCTTCGAGGTAAACTTCGTAGAGTGCGACTGACATCAGTCGCTGTTCCATTAAAATTTGAATGGCGAGTCATGGCGCGCTGATTCTAATGGGTCACTTCGTCAATCGATAGGCGTCTTGCATTGTTGTTTTGCAAGCAATTGTCATGATGACGTCCGCGCTTCATAAAGTAGACTACGTATGTGACGAGTTTATTTTTGTATCGTCACTAATCATGTAGTATACATATACGTCACAACACGCTGTATGTATACTATATGCATGTAGAAACTACTATCCAGCCTGCGGTGCAACGGTACATCTGTCACCCAGCTATCCGTCAGCAGCGCACCGCAGACGGCTGGCGGACTGCGACGCACACAGAGCAAGGGCCTGCTTTCCAGCAGGACAGACATGCAGACGCACTTGTCATTAATAGTTTGTGTGACTAAAAAAAATAGTTTTTTTTTAGTTATTTTTTATAAGCTACACTGTTGTCTTTTCTAATGACAAATCTTTTATTTCATGTAAGTAATATACTTATAGAATTAATTTCAACGACTTATGTAACTTTGCTTCATTAATTCTAACTACTCCTAAGTATTTGAATACAAAATTGTTTAAAGGGGCCGCCTAACAGCGAACTCTCAGGGTGAGGTGACCTTCAGCGAACAGATTGTTAGCAGTCGTTGTACTCAAGACGTGCACATGAAATCGCCAACTTAATAATAGCCGTCGGCGTTCGTAGTCGCTCGTAGCACGCTACGCAGAAGTGCTACGCAGAAATTCTACGCAGAAGTGCTACGCGTGAGATGCTACAAAAAAGTTAAGCTTATAAATTATTGCAGTTATTCAGTTTTGATAGATTAGATCAAAACTAATTATTTGTCTATGTTCTGAGTTCTGACACTAGGGCTTGTTAGGTTGGTAAAGCCTGCAGCCAATAGTGGATATTATGAGTCAGCGGACATGAATTTAGTATCGCCCTCTGTTCATGTCAAATGTTAACGCGGTTTACTGTCGTGACAAGAACAAGAGACGCGTTGCACCTCGCGGCGTGCCAGTACTGCCAGTACTGTTGTGCAACTCAACTGATCGACGTCTGCCGGGGGTGAACATTCTGTTCGTTATTTAGGCGTTAAATAATACCTAAGGCCGCTGGTTAAATACGTACTGTTGAAGGAAGCAGTCGCGAGCGTGCGGCCGGCTCAGGGCTCTGGTCCGAGACCACCCCTGTGCGTGTGACCTTGGTCTTATCTACATCTGCCGAAGCCGCACCAACTGCCGCAGTTACTGAACCGATTACGCTACGACTACACAACTATCCCGATATAATAAAATTTACGTACCTAGTTTTTCAGTAACTTCATTAGAAAAAAATGTTTTAAATTTTGATATGAGATGCGTCAAGTCTAAATTATGATAACGGCAAGCTGCCGAGGGAAAATTAATATAAAATATCCTTGAAACATTTATACAGAAATGTATTTATTTCTAATTTAGGTAACTTCGTAACTTGCTACTTGGACGGTATGAAGTTAGCGAGGCACTAAACTTATAACGATGAGAGTGGCACATAACGTGCTCTACAAAATGTAAGTGTATTGTTGCGTTATTGTAGTGCGATACGGAGGTTGAAGTATCGGTTGCCGGGTAACGGCACCACTCGCCCTATTGACCGACGCCCGGCTATGACCGACGCTCGGCACTGACCGACGTTCGACCCTGACCGATGCTCGGCACTGACTGACGCCCGGCACTGACCGACGACCGGCACTGACCGACGACCGGCACTAACCGAAGCCCAGCACTGACTGACACTCAGCACTGACCGACGACCGGCACTGATCGAAGCCCAGCACTGATCAACGCCAGACGAGAGAATTGTAGGCAATCAGCAATAGTATGCATCAAACCTTACGCAGTGCCTTACCGGACATGGTTGTGTCGGGAGGTTCGGGCACCACTGTAACGTTCGCCCCTAGGACATGGTGGAGGATACGGCGGAGGTTTGCCCTGCAGTAATGATGAGGAGGTGGAGGGACGTGTGAGTCACGTCACGTGAGGACGCGGCCAAGGCGGTTTTTTCGTGGTCAGAGTTGGATATTAGTCAAATAACAACACAATATTTGTTTGTTTGATCGCGCTTGTTTCTCGAAATAAGAACTCGATCTCTGACCATATTCTTTAACACGGTAGGACTATTACGAGCAAAGTTAAAGGAAAGAGAGTTGCTATATCATTGTATAGCGTGATAGCGCGGGGCGCGGAGCGATCGAAACGTTCACAAGTCTTGCTGTAGCTGCGGTCGGGGGTCGCTCAGATGGCCGGGGTCGCCGGGGTCGCCGGGGTCGCCTGGTCACGACACGTAAGCACCGTACTGCATCCGGCGATACTTATCACGCCTCATAACGTTAGACCAGTCTCGATCTGATTACTCACCCCGTAACAATCATACAATATACTTTTCAGTAGTAATGACTAAGAAACAAAAGTTACAAAATTTAAGTAATTAATTTAATTTCAGTGATCAACAGCCGAGATCATCTGTAAATATCTTTTGACAATTTATTATTATGGTTATCAATAGTAAACTGATGGGTAGTAGCCGTATCCACCGTAGCCTCCGTAGCCGCCGTAGCCCCCGTAGCCACCATAGCCCCCGTAGCCGCCGAAACCACCGTACCGGCCTCCGAGCCCCAAGCCGAAGCCGAGGCCGAGGTAGGGCTTAGCGAGCGCCGAGCCCCACAGCAGCGCCAGCAGCAGCAGCAGCAGCGAGCCCGCCTGCAACACAGCGCACGGCGTCAGGGTCGCGGCGCACCACGCACACCATGCAGCCACACGTCTGTCGTCATATGTACACTAATGTCTGCTAAGGTGCGGTTAAGGAAAAGAGAATGTTACTTACGTGTTTGAACATGATCCAGCTCGATCAGGTAATGATTGTCGGGGACACGTTCGGTTTCAATATATAAGCCGTTAATGGGCTAGTCGATGACAATAATCTGCTGCTTAAATTAATATATAATTAATAAATCGTTAACAATGACGGAAAGCCAACCGCAATGTTATCATTTTGATAATAAAATCGATGTTTGTCGCGGCGCTGGCGTTAGCTATTCAGGTATTACACAAAATAATTTATTTATAAATTATTATATCATAAATTCGTTTCATCTTTTTATACAAAACTGAGAACGTGTAGCTTGGTGCTCAATCTCCAGGTTCTTTAATGGAACTGGAAGAAGTCCGCCAGGGCGGCAGCGTCCAGCGAGAACCCTGCGGCTTGCGGAGCTGAACCCGCCAGTCGCAGCTGTCTTATGAATATACGTGTGAGCTGTTAGTAGACTGCGTGCGCGGACATGTCGGGACCACGGTAAGGGCGCGTGTGCAGTGTGCATGAGTGGACTCGTTGAGCCGCCGCACGACGGCGCACGATGTGAGAGCTTCCACTGTTGGCCCTTACAAACGTTACCAGGGCAAAGACTACTACTACTACTAGCACACAAGTACTCCACATTATGGTCGTATGAAGTTGGCAGTCGCACTTTGATCAATAGTAGTAGTTTTTGAAGTAATATCTACTTCAGAATAGAGAAATTCTTTAGAATAGAGTTATTGACAGTGGCAAAATTTTTAACATCTGTGTGTTTCTCGTCTGCGCCTCTTCGTGTCGTGTTCCTCAAAGCTGAGGGTCGGTCTCATCTTGTCCCACCCATAGTTTAACCGCTAAACCGGTTTTGTGGGGTAATGTTATGTAATGTTAGATGTATTTTATATTGTGAATTGTTGTATGTGAATAAATAAAATAATTTCGAGGGAAGCTATTACTTATATGAAAATTATTCACAACGCTGTTTGTTACCCATGACATAACCTATAAAAATGACAATGTATCTTCACGTCAAAATATAAGTACGTATTTAACAATACATTCCAGCCGATACCTACGTAGAAATAAATGGATGAATAGAATAATGACTGTATAGCCACATACCAGGAGGGGTTAGTCTTGAGCTTGACATTGTTGTAAAGCGCTCTGGGTGTGTTAGCATATGTAAATGGGCCCTTGCTTTTTGCCACCTGAGGGCCTTCCACTAAAACCGATCGCACCGACACGCTCATGCCGCGCGCGCGAGCAGTGCTGCAGCACGCTCACCACCGCGAAATAGCACTCCTCGCAGGCCGCCAGCAGCATGCAACACATGCGCGCCTGCCCACCACTGCCCACCACTGACCACTGCCACCAGCCGTGGCCACGCGACACATTTGAATATGGAACTGTCACTGACACTGGCCGCACGCTCGGCTTCAGCACGCGCACCGCGGCTGCACCGCACGCCGAGCTCAGCGGGAGTCGAGCACCAGCGCGGGCGCGCCGCTCCGGGCCACGCCGCGTTGCTCTTCCATCGTTACTGTTTTTATTTTTGCTCCAAAGCTATAACAAGTAGTAGTTGCCATAGCAACGTTTAAACATACGTTTCCGGTCATCAAGTTTTGACAAGTCAGTGTCCTGTTTCTCCGTTGCCATAGCAACTGCCTTTGACAAATGAAGGATGGTAGCGTCCAAAGCGCTCGTGGCCGCGAGTGGCGAGTGGCATGTTAGAACGCGACGCGATGACGCAGCTGAAGTCAGTATGTTGATTAGCGGTTTTTACAAAAACTGATACTTGTCGTTTGTTGCGTCGCGTGATCGCGTGATACATTATTACAGTGCAGGTAATTAAATAATTATCACTAACTTCATCGTAAAATTACCCCACGCTTGGATCTAAAAGATTTGATAGAGGTACCTGCACTTAGTGCAACAAATACTCGTTATCGTATCCATATCCGCGCTGCTATCAGCTACTAACAAAATGAGATGGAAAAACCCGCTAACACTTGGGCCGAGGTTTGCCTCGCCTCATGCTAAACAGCAGCGGTGGCGACCGCTACACCAACATCACACCACAGAAGATGCTTAACTAACGCCCGCTTTGTGAGGTACTTTGTCGGTGGTTTATCTATTCATTACCGTTCAATAATGTATGGATACCATCGTTATTGAATAGATAATATAAAATAAAACCGGCCAAGTGCGAGTCGGACTCGCGCACCGAGGGTTCCGGCCATTGGAAAGAATAAATACGCAATAAAGTCGCAATTACCTTGGTTTTTTCTGACCGCATAATTAAGTTTTTGCTGGCAAATTGCTGATTACTTAAAAACTACTTACTAGATCTCGTTCAAACCACATATTTTACCACTTTGGAAGTGCCTCTCGCGCAAACTATTCAGTTTAGAAAAAAAATAATTAGAAACCTCAATATTATTTTTAAAGACCTATCCATGGATACCCCACACGTATGGGTTTGATGAAAAAAATAATTGGGTTTAAGTTCTAAGTATGGGGAAGCCCCAAAATTTATTGCTTTTTTTCTATTTTTGTGTCTAAATCTTAAAGCGGTTCACAGAATACATCTACTTACCAAATTTCAACAGCATAGTTCTTATAGTTTCGGAAAAAAAATGGCTGTGACATATGGACAGACAGACAGACAGACATGACGAATCTATGAGGGTTCCGTTTTTTGCTATTAGGCTACGGAACCCTAAAAATAAACCACTGACAAAAGTACCACATAACCCGGGCGTTAGAGACAGCCTATCTTCATTTAAAGCCTAAAAGTAATAATCTATCAATTGGTATATTCTTTGATAATTTTATGTCAACTCTTTAATTGGTTTAATATTTTTTCTTTTTACTAGCAGCGTGAAGTCGATAAAAAACGAATTCTAACTGTTTTTAGGGTTGCAAATCAAAGTGTTGTCGAGGTGGCCTCTCGTGGTGGGATCTCGTGTACGATTTTGCGGGTTTGAATCCTGGCAATTACCATTGTGACTTTTCTAAAGTCATTATGTACTTTCTAAGTATAACTTACTTAGATGTCACTGACTAACAGTGAAGAAAAAACATCGAGAGTCAACCTGTACTTAAAAAAGTCTGAAATCGCCAATTTGCCTTGAGCCAGCGTGGTGATCAATGCTCATGCCTTCTCTGTATGAGAAGAGTCTTGTGCCCAGCAGTGGGAGAATATATAGGCCGATGGTGTATCAAAGTGGTAAGAATAAAAAATACGACTGCGTCAAAGATAACTAACTAACTAATAAGTAAACAGAAGTTTACTTATTAGTTAGTTAGTTATCTTTGGCGGAATCGTCCCTACCCATCAACAAAAATGAAATGTAGCTCAATTGTTACATCTTATCCAACTGATGTTTTTTTTACTATTGGGACGTTGCCCAATTGCATTGGGTTTTTCTAGTAGGTATCCTAACGTTTCTATGCAAATATTTTGTGCACAATAAAGGACTTGGTGATAACTGAATTTGATACTGTGTGTGGATGGCAGTGTGTAATGTTATCTGATACTCCATATTGGTTACCCTGACGTGATGAAAATCAGCCAAATGTCCTGATGTCAAAAGCTTCAACATCGTTGTCAACTCTCCCTCAATCTCCTACCATCATCGAGCAGCAACCAGCGTGTCACCCAGCCAGCAACCGACTCACGACTTCTTCGGGTTCACCACCTAGCCTGTAGCTTACGCGTAAGCCTGGTCACACCCTTCAGCCACATGAAGCAACTCGGCACGGCACCCCACAGTTCGACCAGTCAACAAGCAGAGGAGGAGATACATAAACTCTCTCGGTTGACGCAAGTAGCCAGCCGTCACCCACACTGCGCCACTCCAACCCATTGAAGAATCGCAGCAGCATGAAAACGCGAATGCATGCATATTCTAGTGCATTTGGTCGACCCACCTAGCCATGAGCTCCTCTAACAAGCAATAATAATACACTCAATATTTTAATTTGCTAACTATAAGCATTGTGAGGATCGAGAACGCCTAGACCGATTTTCATGATTTTTGATTTGTTGTTTTTGTCTCTGTCCCAAATAGCAGAATAACTATTAAAACATCGGAAAAATAACGAAACACAAAATTTTAGGCGGTACGAAGTTCGCCGGGCCGGCTTGTTGATAATGAATTATTTTTATAACCCCACTGCATTGTGTAAAAAAAAGATTTTATATCAAATAGTGGATACTTTAGGAACAATTGGCACCAGTTCCATTTGTGTTGGTGGGTGGGGACGGAGCTCATACATTTTTGCTCATGGTCCTTTGGCATACTTATTAAGGACCGATGACAATTCAATATTTTAAAAGAAAATTCAACTAATAAATGAAAAATAAATAATAGTTAAAACAAAACTAAAAAAGTACGCTTTTATAGAAAATCCAACTAAAAAATTGAAAAAAACTTGAGAGGTGTCAAGGGACACCCAGATGGAACGAAGTTCCATAAATCAAAAAGGAAAAAAAATAAAAAAATAATTGTAATATATTTTTTATTACAATGAATAATATATTAATAAATCGTTAAGGAATTCCTTTAACTGTCCTTTGTTTTCATCATCAGACCCCTTATGACAGTCGCCATCTAGGTGTAAAGTTCTCATCAATACAAATTAATCAAGCCTAAATACAAGATAACTGCTGTAAATTGTTGAGGAGTTCCCTCGACTGTATTTTGGCTCCATCATCAGATTGACTTCAGACCTTCATAAAATTGTAGTGCTTTAAAATACTTAGTGAAAAAAATAATAAACGCTCTAGTTGCCTCTAGAATTTTCGCTAATTAACCTGGACTTCTCTGGGATGCCATCATCAGATCTTGGTTTCATTATCATGGGACCATTTGGGAAGACCCTTTCCAACATTTTTTTTTTAAATCGGTTGGCAAGCGACGAGGTTATGCGCGAACAAACATAAATAGCAAAAAGTGTCGTTACAACTTTTGGTCTTAATTTTTTCCGTCTAGCCCCATTTCGCAACGCGCGTAAGGTAGTTCGTTCCAATAAATTTTAATAAATTTGAATTAAAAATAGTGTAAGAAAAAATGATTTTATTGTAAAAAAAGCATGGAGTGCTTTTCAGGATACATATTATCAAAATAACCCTTCTATATCATATCTGTTATAAATAAAATATTTATAACTATTGATACCATGCACTCTATGTTTTTTTTAAAATAAAATCATTTTTTTTACACTATTTTTAATTCAAATTTATTAAAATTTAATTTCTATTGACAACGTTCTACCTCAAGGTACCCTTTCCTACCGCCGCTACTCTTTCGTATGTATCAACGACTTATTAGCAAGAAGAGGTAGAGTGAGACGCATGTCACGGTAGCGCCGCATCGGTCTTTTCGATCTGGGCCGCTACTATGAAGAAGACTCTCTCAAGCCAAATCCATCCAAAACTGAGTCCTGTGGTTTTCACCTTCGCAATGCACAGGCAGGTCGTAAACGGACAATTTCCTGGTGTGGTGTACCGATTACTCACAACACCAAAAAACACACAGCGACATCTATAGCTGTTTAGCACACAGCGACATCTACAGTTGCTGCTGTGTGGCACGAGGGCGAAGCGCGGCGGCGGCGGCGGGGCAGCTTAGTTCACTAGGTTACCGGTAGATGGCAAATTATATAAAATGAACACAGTTCGGTTTATGGTACTGGCCCGTAGCTACGCGCCCTATTGGGTGCATGGGACCCCCGGCGAATAAACCGAATTATGGGTGCTAGTAATGTATATGGCATGCGACGGCAGGAATATTCATCTAACTGACTACTAAAAGTACCGTTAGATTTTATATTTATATCCAAATAATCTATACATATAAAATGCTTTGTCCTGATTGACTGGCGGATCAACGCATAGCCTAAATCACTGATCGTAGAGACCTGAAACTTGGAGTTTGTGTTCTTTGTATGACGCAAGCATCCGATACGAAAGGATTTACCTAAATTATAAAGGGCAAAGTTTGAATAAAATTCTGTCATTTTTAATTTGAATTCGTATAGCGCACGCGGGCAAAGCCGCTGGCAAAGAGCTAGTATAATATAAATCTTGAGAGTGTGGAAATATGTAAAGATTGATTTTTTCACAGCTTCAAGGGACTGTAGACCTGAGTACCTACATGGTTATAATTTCAACTCGATCCCTCCACGCGTTCCTGTGATAAAGGGTCTCGACAGACGGACGGACAACAAAGTGATCCTATAAGGGTTCCGTATTTTCCTTTTAAGGTATAGAACCCTTAAAATATAAAGTTATATTATTACTTTCTGGGTCCTAGGACTCCAAGGTCGTACGCCTAACGGTTATTCAATTAAATTTACTTTAAAGTTAGGATTTTGATATATAATATAAACATTGTATATTATCATATGAGGAATGAGGCTTATGTAGTGAGAAAGGTTTTGGACATGAATGTGGATGGATATAGAGGAAGGGGACGACCGAAGAAACGATGGATGGATTGTGTGAAGGTTGATATGATTAGAATGAATGTTACTAGCGAGATGACGGCAGATAGAAGAGTATGGAAGAGGAAAACATGCTGCGCCGACCCCAAATAAAATTGGGATAAGGGCAGGAGGATGATGATTGTATATTATCATAAACGCGAAAAAGTTTGTAAGAATGTATCGATGTGTTGATGTATGGATGTATATTTGTTACTCATTCATGCAAAAACTAATGAATGAATTTGGATGAAATTTGGTACACAGATAGTTTATAATCTGGATTTACACATAGAACTTTTTTGAAAAAATTGATGCAGAAAAAAGAGATGACCAGGTTAATGAGAAAAGCCTATCAGGGTTATAGGGTTATAGACGCTTATAGGTTGGTGAGAAAAAGTATGGAAACTTGGTGTATTTATTAAAAAAAAACAACTAACATACGGTAATTCAGCAAAAATCAGTTAAATAAAAAATATACTATTAGAAAAATTGAAGTCGACCAGTAAATCGAACGTCTTGTAATAAAATTAAGTGGTAATTACAAATTTAACGCAAAATTTCAACAAAAAATAAACTTTGGAACTTTTGAGAATTGTTATTCGATTAATCGAAACTACATTAGTGGTAGCATCTTCACAGCTATGTAAAATAAGTGTATTAGCATTACAATATACATTTCCTGTATTATTACTTCTTTGGGAATACCTTTAAGCTATCACTGCAGTCGCTATCGTCCATAATACTATCTGGAAGGAGATCTACATCTTCATCTTCTAATATTCGGTCTAAAAATCGTCTTTGCAGTTCAAATGGCGAGTCTGATTCCGATAATGCAGAAAATGCAGGGGATATTATGAGAAAAGCTACAAAAGATGAAGGTAGATTCGAAATCAGCACTTTGAGTGGTGATCGAGTTGACATTGTCGAAGATGACGATATAGTGCTGTCTTGTAGGCCACTTAGAGGTTGTATCGGTTCATGAAAACTCAAATATTAACCATTATCCAGTCCCTCCTTTTAAGCTTTTCTTCGGGAGTTAATTGTAAAGATTTAGACCGTCCCAAATTACCTGACACAAATATTCGAGTAAGAATTTATAATTAAATTCTTACAATTGAATTTATAATTAAATTGCAAAGCAATCAAGGAAATAGAATAGAATAGAATAGAATATGCTTTATTCTGTTCACCAATTTTAAACTTAACAATATAATTTAGGTAGGTGACACAATGGGCGGTCTTATCGCTAAAAGCGATCTCTTACAGACAACCTTTGGATGGACTGAGGACAAGAGGAAAAACCAAACAGTAGGTAGTCCAAGGTGTACTCTTACTTATATATTATATATAATAGTAATATAATATCTATATAACTAAATATATGTAATACAAAAATAAAATATATAAACGTTATAAATATAACATATATAAATACAACAATAAACATATAAACATTATATAATATATATATATATACTTATATGTGTATATATGTATATATCAATACAATTTTATACAAGCAGAAATTATCAAAAATAATGTTAGGGAGAAAGGTAATGGTTTTTTAACATATTATTTTTGAAAACTGCTAGCGATTGAGCCTGTTTTATCGATACGGGCAATGTATTCCATAACCGTACAGCTTGAATGGTGAAAGATTTATCAAACAAGCTGGTGGCATGCATTGCCATCTCTAGCCTCAAGTTCTCTGATGACCTTAGATATTTCGTATGTGTGTTATGAAGGAACTTAAAACGTTTTTTGAGATAAGGGGGAGTTGTAGGATTGAACAAAATATTGTACAGCAAGGACAAGATATGAGAATTCCGGCGAAGACGTATAGGAAGCCACTTGAGTTTTGAACGAAATTCAGATACGTGATCATATTTGCGCAAGCCAAATATAAATCTTATGCAAACATTTTGAAGTCTCTCAAGTTTATCAAGCTGTGCCTCAGTGAGATCGAGATAACTGACATCTGCGTAGTCAAGGATGGGAAGTAAAAGGGACTGGGCAAGCGCAGTCTTAGTGGCAGTTGGAAGAAAATTGCGCAAGCGCCACAAGGACCTGACAGATGCAAACACCTTGCGGCTAACCTCTTGTAGCTGGGGAGCCCAAGAGAGATTTTTGTCAATGAGTACCCCCAGATTCTTGACTTTGTCACTTATTGGAATAGCAGTTCCGCTGAACTTGATTTGAGGAAGCTGCGTCCAGTTAATCTTGGGGGTCATCCTAGAGCTACCAACCACAATAGCCTGGGTTTTGGAAGGATTGACCTTAAGACCATATGCCTCACTCCAATCACTAATTGCAGCCAAATCCACATTGATAGTAGTGATTGCATCTGCCAAGTCCAGATAAGCAGCTTTTCTATAAATTTGCAAATCATCAGCATAAAGGTGGTAGGAAGAAAGAAGATTTTTGGAGATAGAATTTATAAATATTGCGAAGAGTAAAGGAGATAAAATGGAAATAGGAAATGTTGATTGCTTTGCAATTTAACGTGCCTGATCCTGTCATGTAAAAGTAAGGAAATATCAACTTTAGGTGTGTGCACATAAGAACACATTTCAACAAATCTCAATAACCTGCACACTAACTCATTCACCTGGTCGTTCTATCCAGGTCAATTATAGCTAGGTTATTAAGGTTTTTTAGTAAAACTATTAATTTAAATAAAACTTACAGACTTCAGCTAATAATATCAATACACATTGAAATAGGACATAAAGATACACAACATATATCAAACGGAAAAATATTATACCCTTTAATTAGAAGGAAATATGACCAGAATAAACAGAACTTACAATTTTGTTTGATTTCGATAAATTCACACACAGAAACTTTTTACACTTATATCTCACACCATTGTTGGAAGCACATTGACTGTGATCTTATAGAGGGGTTCGAGGTCAGAGCAGCTAGAATTGTCTATTTTGTAATGCATTTTGATTTGCGTCAGATTAATTAGGAACTCTCCCGACAAAAAGTTAATGTGATTTATTTGAAAAATGAAAACGTTTAAATATTCAAGTACACAGAAAATATCATCTATATACTATACAGAATTTTTTACACATACTATAATGCAAACTATTATGAGAACTTTGCTTACTAACTCGAACAAAAACTGCGATACTCGATCAAATCGTTGCAGGTTTAGGAGATTATCGGTACATTTCATTTAATATGAAAATAAATACTAAACCAAACCTATAATAAATTACATACATACATGTTCCTAAATATCACTTTATGTTAGAAAACCTCTATCACCTACAAGAAAATACAACCGATTTGCAAAACACTGAAAAGGGAATAACAAAGTAACTTTCTGCTAAAACGCTTGTGGAGCAATACATCGCTCTAGAAGTCGGTGTCTCCAAGTTACTGTTCTTATGTTTCGCTTTTCTTTCAGTGTCTCGATCTTATTATCTTATCAGTATAAATTCGTGTATCTAGACGCACACACCACTTTAGTTGCATTAAGCATAAATTATCTAAGTATGTGGTACCCATAAACCTTTATTTTCAAATCCGTGTATAAATGAGGCAGTTATACCCGAAAATATATATAAAAAAATAAACATCCGCATTGAGAACCTCCTATGTAGGTGCCTAATCCCCTGAGTTTGTTTCGGTATTTCTTGCAATAAAGTTCTTTTTTAAAAAAAAAAAAAGAAATTATTATTGATGTGTAAAAGTGTTACCATATCCAATTTGCAAAATAAACAATTTCATTTTATTTCATAATACTAATACATTCTATTTTGCGGTTGAAACCGTAGGCGTGGTTAAGCAAAATAAGTGGATTGTTTATATACTTCATATTTATGTATAATTAACTATAGTCTCCATGGCATCTCAAGTAAGGGCATAGTATAAAAAGGACTTTCTATCGGAATACCAGCGCTGCTGCATTTATTTGAATAAATGTTGCGTACTGCTGCAGTGCTGAGATGGAAGGCACAATTTGTGTTTCTTTTCTTTGTCGCTGTTACTTATTGATTATTTCATGTGCATTTCCTGAATAAATACTTTTCTTTCTTTCTAAAAACAACATCCAGTGGGCCTAGCACGAAGGTACTAGCATAATGGTATGTTAATGTTAACGAATTTTAAATCAATAATACAACTATGTAGGTACAGCTTGGCAAAAAAGAGTAGAAATTAATAGGGGCGCCACTTTACCGTTCGTGTGGCAACCCGCTGCGACCGTATAGCGTACCATGCTATCGTCTTGATACTAAGCTGTATTTCTATAATTAATTAAAATCAGTAAGTATTATAAAATGTAATAACAAGTATTCACGTCATGTAACTGAATACAAATTACTTATAAGCACTAATAATGTAAGCACTCCTGTGTTTTCATTTTTTTTTGGGTATAAAAAAAGGCGTTTGGATATAGCGTTATTATATTTGATTTCAATAAATCTTCCTCTAAATATTCCACGCCCGCCACATCCATGTCTTGGCTAGAGCTAGCCATAAACTCATCTGAGTCACACTCAGATTCAAAGGCACTGCGCTATCATGTTGGAGATTGATTCCTAAACGTTTTATGTCCAAGTACGAGCCCTCTCATAAATTCATAATACTCCTTTTCTATTTTGTTAACATGCTGGCATGAATTCTTTTGAACTCCTACTCGGTTATAGATTGAAATGCACGTTCGGTGCTTCCTATAAAGATAAAAAATTTGATTAAACCTCTATCAATATTAAACGTAAAAAGTTTACGGTATCTATTTTTTTTGTGATTTTTAAATGTTAGTTATAACAAGTATTATATTATATTGTGATCACACTCATAGATAAAGTTATGTAGAAATCGTTGCAGAGTATCAAGGCTCAAGCCACTCAAGTATCAATATTAATCTATTCGCGCTATACCAAAGTGTCAAAGACAAAACGTCAACATAACCTATATGCTCGATGTTTATTGTTCAAAATTTCACTTATTTCGTATTCAAGCAATTCAAAACAAAATAGAGATCATAAATTAACACTTGACACAACTAAATACAACAAAACAAACTCTTACATACCTGTCATAATGGCGGTACTTTGGTAAATATCGTCGAGATCGGAAAGAAGAGTTTAAGCCTCATGTTCGACCAGATATCGCCAATAAACATTATAAATTGTTGCCTTGCTAGTACTCCGAATGGTTTTATTTATTATAACGTGGTTTTATTAACGTTTTGATGGTCGAAATAAAAAAATAAGTAACTCGCGAACTTTGTTTACATCGAACGACACAGAACGACATTAATTGCCAGGGGCTGCCAGCAATAAAAAAAAATTAGTTCCGTTTCTAGACTTTTTTGCCAAGCTGTAAGTATTCTAAAGCAAAAGATTTATTCGAAATGTTATAAAAAAACTTTTTACAAAAAAAAAACCGACTTCCAAAAAAAAAACTGAAACGCTTTACGACCAAAACATCGCTCTAGAAGTTGGTGTCTTGTAAGTTACTATTTCGCCACCGACTTCGAAAGCGATGTTTTGGTCGAAAAGCGTTTAAATAAAAAATATTTTTTACTTTTCAGTTTTTTTTGGAAGTCTGTTTTATTTTTTTGTAAAAAGTTTTTTTTATTTTTTCGCATTTCAGTGTCTCGGTCTTGCTATCTTAACAAAATAAACACACCACTTCTTTAGTTGTAATAAGCGTAAATAACCAAATCATCTAAGTATTTGGTATATCAGCAAGTAGAGATAAATCGTTATTTTTGATATATTTATAAAACGGCTGAAACGATAGTGATAAAATTTATATGGGACCACTTCGGAAGTATCTCCTTTCGAACAAAAAAAGAATTTTCAAAATCGGTCTACAATTGGCGGAGTAATCGCGTAACAAATATACAAAAAAAAAAAACATACCGTCGAATTGAGAACCTCCTCCTTTTTTGAAGTCGGTTAAAAAAAATATCAGTTGCATCTAAAAATATTATTAATGTCTTTAATTTCAATAAATGGTATATGAAAGTCGTGTATAACGGTACGTTTAAATTTATTGGTTCGTTCGTACTAGACCCACTGCCCGTTGCTTCTGTAAATAGCTTCTTAAGTGTTTAATTCATTTCTAGTAGATATGCTGCAAGATCATGTATTTATTGGATCCCCTACAGTAGTTTCATTTGAATTGAAGCTCGTGGACATTAATTTATGATATTGCGAGTAGGTACACAAAAGAGCAAACAATAACGGCGTTCTGCCCTCTTTGGAACTACTCTAGTATGAATTTACAAGTTTGGGGCCGAGTGGCGCGCGCGCCGTGACCAATGCGGCCCTCGATGAAGACGTCATAAAATAATGACAATATAACTTTTCACCAGATCATTCTCTCTGCCGACAACCCTCCGTGAATGTGTTGTCGCGACGCGCGACGCTCTGCATGCCAGCGGAGAAGCGACTCTGTGCTAGGTGGCTTGTGGTTGAGATTAGTTAGCGCTGTGGGCCGCGGAGGCGGAGAGCGCCCGCCGCTGCCGGACAGGGTTGTCAAAGCGTACAGTAATAAATATAGTCGCGCTTTCACTTAGTAGAGGAGAATGGGGCTTAATGATCTGTACGTAATGCCCTTGAAACATAACTTCCGCAATGTTTTGTTGTCGTAAAAAAGTCACCGGATCATCCGTCGGTCGCGTGACTCGGATTGCTATTTTCCGTTTGGGGCCCTCTTTAATGTTTGTATTAAGCGAGTTTTTTATAAAAATGTTATGGGAATGCTATGTAGTCATTCGTCATTGGAAACGTAGAAAAATAATCGAAATAGGTACATACTTGTTACATGTAACGTTCGGAATCGAATAGAAGATTTGTCTGCAGGTATCAATCACAGTGATCTTTTCAGCTCTAGATTCTAGCAGCACAGAAGCTGCTGCGTCTGACGAGTGCGCCTGCGTCTCGCCTTTACAGTTATTTTGTGAATATCTACAGGTTTGTCCTCCTGCAAAACTTTCACAAGTTACGCTTCATTTATAAATATCATGTATACATATAAAATGCTGCTGAATGATTGACGGATCAACGCACAGCCTAAACCGCTGATAGTAGACCTGAAACTTGGAGGGTGTGTTCTTTGTATGACGTAGGTATACGATAAGAAAGTAAAAAAAAATCTACCCCTAAGGGGTGAAAAAGGGGGGGCACTTTTAAAACACCGGTAAAATACCTCAGAAACCGGGCACCAATGAATTAATCAAAATAAATGAAAACCATTTATTGTGCCACACACACACACACACACAGTAGCGGCGTTAGGGTAGGGCGAGGTGGGGCGACCGCCCAGGGCGCCGGATCTGAAGGGGCGCCGCAGGCGCCCTTTTTATATCCTTTCACTCTTTGAGGCCTACTTACCCTCATACATATAGTTTGCTTAGCAAAAGTTTTCTAGAATTTTTCATCAAATGTCTATCAATTTCGGGTTTTTCTGCGTTATTGATATTAGAATGCAAAAGTTGACAAAAAAAAACTGTCGTCAATTTTCCGGCAAATGAGAATGGGCGTGTTGGTGCCCCTCCAGTATCGTCTTTACCATAAGGGCACTCGGGGCGCCATTGTCACGGGGCCCACCAAAAACGAAGCATTCAATTATTATAATATTGTTACTAGCTGTTTTACCCACATCCCGAGTGAACTCCTTCGCAAACCCTGGTAAAAAGTAGCCTATGTCCTTTCTCAGGCTCTAGACTATCTGTGTACCAAATTTCATTTAAACCGGTTCAGTAGTTTTGGCGTGAAAACGCGACAAACAGCCAGACATAGTTACTTTCGCATTTATAATATTAGTAAGGATTATTATGTTGCTCATACCTATTACTTAAAAAATTTCGCGCTCGCTTCGCTCGCGCTCTTACTCTTATTCCTCTGATTTTTTCTCACCTTATTATTTATAGTTTTTAGGGTTCCGTAGGCGACTAGAAAAACTTTTAAAAATCGGGGTGTCCACTATTTGGAAAATCAGGGAAGCAATAGGTGGTCACGGATTTTCAGGGAAATGTAAGAGTCATGAAATACAAATATGATTCCTAAGAATATTGATGCTCGTATTCCTAAAAAAAAATTCGCGCTCGCTTCGCTCGCGCTCTTACTCATATTGTTCTGATGATCTCTTAGCTTACTGTTTGTGGTTTATAACTCCAAAAACAGATAATATATCTTTTCCTACCTATGCACATGGTCTAAATTTTTAACATAAATAGTCCAAAGTATACACTCTGCTTAAAAACAAAATAATATAATATTTTCCATAAGACGACCATATTGGATCAGGGAAATGTGGTAGAATGGTCAGGGAAAAGTCAGGGAACTATTTTTGGTATTTATAATGGACACCCCGCTTATAGTTTCGCCATGACCTTCTGTCTATCTGTCTGTCCACGGTATAGCTAAGCGTTCTTTAGTACAAGAAAGCTGAAATTTGGTATGGATATGTATAAAAACTTTTCCAGTATTGATCACGCCGACGCCGATTCTTTCCAAATGTTGGAACCCTCGGTGCGCTAGTCTGACTCGCACTTGGCCAGTTTTTTTCCGTATGGGTTTAAATTGCAGTTAGGGGGCGCCGCAAAAATCTCGCCCAGGGCGCTGATGGGGGTAAAACCGGCACTGCACACACACACACAGATAACAGCTAAGCTGTTGCTGTGTAATGTTATGTTAACACAGCACAACATTTATTATTATATATGTATTACCTGGACGAACCAGATTCGCCTATTCAAGAGATCAGGGGGCACAGTTCGCAATCTCATGGAGAGAGCGACTGTAGCCACCCAGCGCAGCGCAGGGCACGCCACAATTGGTGGCTAGGGAGGCGTCACGGCCTCCTCACCACCTGACGCAGTTCCTCACCGGGCACGGAAGCTTCGGGAGGTTTTTGCACATAATCAGCCGGGAGGAAACGTCCGGATGTCATCATTGTGAAAGTCGCTTGGAGGACAACGGTGGAGCATACGATGGAGGTCTGCCCCGCTTGGGCGGATTTTACTCAATTAGTCGCCCATTATGGATCCGCAATGACTCTATATCGATTCTTTGAGGAACATCGCCGGTTTGACATTTGGTGTTGTATACAATGTCTAGGAAAAATAGGAATTAAGTGATATCACATACTTATCCCGAAAGTTTTAGTTACACTATACATAGACGTGTCGATATTGTATAGAATACCGGATAACATATACCTACCAACAAGAAAATAGCGCCGATAAAGAAGGCTGCGATATGAGGCGATCACAAGTATTCTTAGCGCCCATCACAAATGTAGTTGGTGCGTGAGGCATAAGTGCGCCTGCGACTCGCGGTGACTACGAGTGTCCGGTGTCCGTGTGCTAATTACTAGCAGCCGCTATGATAATTAACCGCCGGGAGATCATACGGGAGTCGGCAGTGGCGCGGTCGAGACCTCTCACTAAAAACTCGGCTCCGATCAATTTATTAGAGCGGCCCATACATATGTATGAATTGTTATGGTCACCCGGCGACGCTGAAAAACGTCAACTAATGAAATCAATTGAATTATACATTAGTGTAGGGGCCATTTTGGGAATTACTCGGGGACACGGGCGGTAAAAAGCTTCCGCGCCACTCCTACACTCAGTGATTGCGGACGATATTGTCATCCGAGTTAGTAGTACTCACACAATGTGATAACTTTGTCGGGGCTCTTACGAACATCTTAGGTCAGGTACGAATACTTTTTTGCTAACTACTTTTTATCCGGCCGCATTAAGTAGTTCCATCAGACCAGGTAAAACTGCGGGAAACAGCTAGTAAAGAATGATATTCACTCGGCTGCATGAAGTTTCCCCCAGGTCACAACAGACGGGCGATGTGCGCCGGGACATCGCCGCACGCTGTCGCAGGCCAGTACGTCAGAGGTGTTGTCACGTGGCGGAGGTGGGTACCCCACAAATAGGGCGCATAGCGGGTATTTGAAGGACTCTGCTCATGCCTATGGAATACTATGGATTATTCTGGAAAATCTCCGGGCGCTGCCACTCAATTCAAATGAATGGTAATGTGTCACGTTGGCACACGTGACCAAAACACGCATAATATTTTATAGTGTCGGTGACATGTTTTGTTACTCCTGTCTGCAGCAGTCGGTAGGTCCGCCCTGGCTGACCGGCTCACACTATCCCAAGCTATTTGTGTTATTGTACTATCTACGTACACTGTGTGACTGTGTTAATTTACCATCTAAGAAACACTTTGTGGAATGCAATAAATTATTGAGTATTGACCGGACCGGCTTAAATATTTCTTGTGCTGCGGCCCTTGAAGAATTAATAAAGACTCTACTTATTACTGAAATGGAACTAAAAGCGATGATCCCTTCGGTAGAATGCGTGAATTATATCACAGACTATTTGAAAAACGACTACTACTAACTTGGCATTATTTCTGGTACCCTTAAAGTGGGTCAAATGATTTTTATATATAAGATTGTTAGAATTCCACAATATTCGCATATTATTATGTTCAAAGTCAAGGCCAAGGGTTTTTATGTAGACCAAACGATAAAACTATAAACTAGATGCACGGTTCCAATAGTGTTATGTTTGTGTGTCCGCGTCTTTCCTGGGAACTATAACTAGTCGAATTGTGACAGTTCTTTATTAGGTACATTATTTATTTTTACTTAACCTAACCTAATAAAAAGAAGGTAGGTAGTACTACAAATTTGTGTTAGCGAACAAAAGCTAGTGAGAATACCTACTGTGTGCGCTGAGATAAACAACAATATTGTTGTATTTGTGTGCAGCGAAGGCACAGGGCTGGCGGCATGCCCCTGCTCAGTAGTACTGCACGGTGTTCCCGATACTCTGGACAGAGAGTCGCAGCAGTAGTTTTGTAAATATATTAAAATCGCGATTAATGGTTGCATAGTAACAAAAGTAGGTCTAGGTACACGAATTTAATCCGATAAGTTGAAAAGCGAAAAATATATTAAAAAATTATACCGACTTTAAAACCCAATATCGAATTAAAACACAGACAAGAGAAAAAGTAATTTACTTTCTGCTGAAACGCTTGTAGACCAATACATCGCTCTAGCAGTCGGTGGTAAAATACAGCAACAGTAAGTCAGAAACATCGACTTTTGGTTGTGAAAGTCTGCTAGAACTTGGCTGGGCCCCGGGCGAGCAGCCCTGCGCCGGCTCTGCGGCCGAGCGCGGGTGCGGCGCGGGAGTCGATGCGCGATATGCAAATGTCGGCTACCGTATTGACCGCGCTATTGTTCCGCAGCTTCTCTTTTATTTCGCATAACGAAAGGCTCATACGCATGTAACTTATGGCTCCCAAACCACCCGCACAATGAAAGCCGACCATTTTGTTCATATAATTCATGTTTTTGTTTTAAATCCAAGGTATTGTCGATTGTTCACTCGTACCTTACGAGGGAATATTTAAACTTGCACTCCACGCTGCGTTATCGACCTTCCTTTTGTGGTGGCCACTGTGCAATAACAGTGTCAATTTTAGCCGACTGTTGGTGTTTCAGAAGTGTCACGCAGTCGTATGTATACGGCAGGTGCAAGGCTGAGCGCTGTGTCCGCAGTGCGTGCCGAGCGCTATCTTAATTGGTGACCTTGTAATTTATAGTTAGTTAGGCAGTAACTATCGCCCCCTCTGCACTAGCCGCGCCCCGCGCCCCGCGCTGGATGACAGATGTGGCGCGGCTAACTACCGCGCGCCGCTGCGGAACTCGTGGAGATGATACAACCGGTAAGTCAGCGGTGGATATGTGAGACGGTATACTGAAGTCAGTCATTTATTTTATCATTAGTACTGAGAGGTAGTCCTGTGGTAGTAGCCTAGCAGCGATTCTTCCTCTATTTTACCTTGAGGGGCTCGTAGCTAGTAGAAGTACCAGGGGCTGTACCACCACGTGTTTTTGCAATCACTATTCAAGTTTGAGAGTACAGTTTGGGGTTTTGGAGTTGATGATATTAGATACATAAAATATGGATGAACTTAACTAACTAAACTGAGTACTGCAACATTCATTGACCACCTCTTTAAACAAATATTTATCCCTTAGCAACAAATAATGCTGCGATGCCGAAATTAGAATCGACTCTACAGAAGGCCGGCTGTGCTAGTCTGGTCACCTCAGTTAATATTAGCTATTGGCCTGAGTACCTAAGATTGTGCCGAGGAATAAACCCATTTCGCATAACAAATTAAGTATAATACCACAGAAATGATCGACACGTCTTGGCATTGTCGGTGAGGCGCTATCAGCCGCTCTGTGTGCAACCACGGAGCGGCTGATGTAATCACAGATCGAGATGAGCACTACGTAAGACAACATTGATTTACTGGATCCCGCTTAATCATAACGCCGCTATGTGCAGCGCGCGTATGTACGCGTGTTATGTACCGCGCCGTGCGAGTTATTGCTCTATGATTACGTTGTAAACCTGCCAAGCATTAGCGACCTTATCTTACTCCTCTCATGACGCGCTTGACGTACTTTAATTAATGTAATGTTTAAATGCGACTTCCTTTCCTTTGAGAAGAAGGAGCTCCCAGTGCAGTCCCGACGCTCGGGAGCCTCTCACGTGGTATCAGTGTACATAAATCATCGTCGTGGGACGCTGCCGTCCATATATCACGCTACGATCCCTTTATATGGTGAGCTTAAAGAAATCGCTCCTGTCACATGTTTTCCAAGTGTTTTTTTCCTACAACATGATGTTTGAGGTAGCGCGAGGCGAGGACGGGTCAGCATTGTGCACGGAGCGGTGCTTTGTGCGGCGGCTGCGGACTGCCTGCCCAACCATCGCGGCATACCTAAAAAAATAAAATAAAATTGTTCAGACACAAATCTAAATAAAAACTTCAATTGACTAGGTACCTATGTTATATAATTTAATTCAATCAATCAATTAATCAACATTCGTTATTCGAACATGGATAGGTCAGATCAGTAACCAGTTGCAGGTTAGGGTACGATTCACAGAACAGTGTTGCAGCAAAATGTGCACAAAAACTGACTAACAGTATTAATGCTAAAATGGATTATATCCTTACATCAGATAAGACGTGTAGTTCGGGCGGCAATTAATCTGGCAGCGCCGGCAGGTAGCCGCGCGGCTCGCGACAGGTAGCAGTGGGATTGCAGTTCGCGTTTTTTACTCGCTCAGCTGAAGGTCGCCGCTTCCCCGAACGCGTCACCCTCGCGCTGCCGGCCACATAACTATAAGTTTCAGTAATAACAGTAATTTCTCAACGTTGTAAACAATGCAACTTCTTGGAATTCATCTTTATAGTTTATCACGTGTTTGATTCCGCATTTCTAGCGAATATCGACATAGGTGCTGCTAGTATGTCATCAATGTTCAGACAAAGATACGAAAAGATGTAGATAACGCAATAACTTATTACGCTTATTAAATTTCGTGGTTGTTGGTAGCTATGAAGGCACACTGAGATGGCTGTGTGATATGGGTTGCTGTTTATAAAGTGCGCTGCGCCAAATAGGCGGTAGGTAGGTACATCTACTCAATTTTCTCATAAGTAGTCGTGGGTCATAGTCAGCTCCTATAGACCGATGTTGAATTAGATGGGAGGATTATGACAAGAATAAACATAAATAAGAATGCCTACCTACATTCGATTGTACCTATTATGATAACTGCAACAAGAAATGTATACTGTAGGTAATCATAATCGCTTCGAAGATAACGCGGTGTCCTACGTGGGCGATTGAACGCGATCGTCCGAACAATCGGTAACAGAGTGTCAAGGAGCAGCAGGTACCTACTCACTAGGACAGTTGATTTATTTGTCAAACAAGAATAACAATGACAGGAGGCGGCGAGCGTCGTCAGCGTATCTACAACGCAAATCAGATCAAATATTGATGAGTTGTGGAAAACTGAGCGTTCGTCGCGGAGTGCAATCTAAGAGCGGTGTGAGTGAAGCGCTGTGGCTCACGAACGAAATCTAGCAAGTAGTTTTTAGTAATCAGCAATTTTCCTCTACAAACAAACTTAATTATGTGGTTGAAAAAAAACAAGATAATTGCGACTTTATTGCGTATAATGTTCTTTCCAATGGTCGGAACCCTCGGTGCGCGAGTCCGACTCGCACTTGGACGGTTTTTTTGAGAGATAGATTTTAATATTCAATTCAATTCAAATCATTTATTTCAATTAGGACTAATAACAAGCACTTTTGAAAGTCAACAAAAAAAAAAGAATTTAGTTGCCCATTCCAAAAAGTAGTTTCCTATGGAGAAGAACGGGCAAGAAACTCCATGGTATACGAGCCATGGTTTAGTGAAATAAATATTATATTAAAATTCAGCAGTAACCATAGACCTTTTACTGAGTATAAGTACTCGCCTGCAACAGAGCTCCAACCATAGTAGGTACCAACTAAAGCGAGGGCAATGCCAAAAAATCCCAGGTCATCTGAGACTTTTTAAATTCCAAATCATTAAGTAATCTCATATTGAATGAAGGTGAAGAGAAGTAGCGACATCGTCTGTGTGTGAGGATAGTTCTATCACCGGCCGCTCGCACCGACACTGATTGTGTCCCTGGATGAGCTCAGATCAACCTGCATACTTACAAACCGGGTCAATCGTGCTACACGTGCTGATTAGTTTTCTTTGTAGCTCATCAACACCGTGAACTTATTTCTAACACCTTTCTAACATTGGCTCAGTATCGTGTCCCAAATAAATCACGGGAACAATGCTACAGACGACGTGAGGTGCCGCGCGCTGCATCCGTAGAGAATCGACCAAAGGGTTCCTGCCACAGATATGATTTAAGATGACACACAAAGACACAGGTGCAGGGCTGTTCGAGCCGCGACCGCTCTGCTTCTATACAAGAGATAACATCTCTGCATGGCCGGGGTGTTGCTCGATGAGTATCCACACGCGTGCCGTGTGTCGGTGTGAGTGACTGCCCTGCTCGGTGAGAGGCGCGCGCGCCGGTGTGAGTGCGGACCGCTGCGCAGATTTATTGCATACGTGCGTACTCCGAGCTCCGACACCCACGGATCACGAAGGTTCGTTGAATTACTAGAAATTTAGATAAACATCTTGACTAGCGCCGAGTGTGAGAATAGGAGCGGCTGCTTTTGATGACCAACCATTGACCTAAGCTCAATAATGCAGAAATAAAAATAAATATAAAGTAGGTAAGTTTATTAGACTGTAATCGTAATGCGCGTTGGAGATTTGCCAACTACGTGGTGTAACGTGCGTTGGCGTTAGTTGGGATTGAGACTGACGACACGATGTTCATGTAGCGGGAACAATACCAAAGGAGCCATTGAAAGAAGACTATGATTTAAGTTTAATCTGTCGTACAATACAAACGGCGTGACTCAATGCTACGAGGGGATTTTGAGTCAAACAATTGACGATGTTTAACCCTCTTCCGGGATAAACATAATAAACGTTTGGAGAGAAAAAATTGTGATGCGAGCGTCGAGGCGTGGGCATCGGGGCGGCCACGGTGAGTGGTAGGTGAGGCGCGTGTGTGCTTGACATGGAGAGCGCCTCGCGCCTCGCCGCGTTTTAATTACAAGTCCACACGCCGCGAGACGAGCATTGTCGAGCGTCGAGGGTTAATTCTCAATTATATCTGCGTAAACATCATACAAAACATTTTTATAATTTTCCAATGTTTTTCCTACGAGATGCAGCGCCCAGATTTAATATGCAAATCAGAATCAAAATTTATAAACCAGAATAGCGTTCACAGAATTCTATTATTATTATGTAGGTACCTATTGTTAGGTAATTAGAGCATTATGTTTGCCTGTGCGTTTGACGAACTCGTGACCAGGGGGCCTACTCTAACTCAACGAAAACGAAGATTGGTTTGATATTCGGAGCATTTCCTTGTGAATTTTAAGACAGTAAAGTTCAAAAAATTGTTATATATGGATAGGATAAGTATATCTCTCTATGTACAGAGCATCGGATCGCACCTTACCGCACCACAAAAAAAGTTATCGTCTTTTCTCGGTCTTTCCGAAGTTTCGTTTCGGTGAGTTAGAGTAGGCCCCAGATGCGGATACCGCCTCTACGAATAATTAGCGGTTTCCTACAGTTATACCCGCGTCCCGAGGGAACTACTCAACGCACCCTGATAAAAAAATAGCCTATAACTCCTGGCCTCCTGAGTACTATCTATCTCCATATCAAATTTCATTCAAATCGGTTCTCCCTTTTTAGCGTGAAAGCATATCAAACGAACAAACTCACTTTCACATTAATAATATTTGAGTTAGCCTGAGTTTATTAATTGGGATTCTATCTCGTCTATTTGTTTGTCTGTTTGAAGATAAACTCTCAACGTTTGTATTGGTACAAAGTATGTATATACATACCTACATAGATTTATCAAAATATTTCACATTGTAGTAAAAACATATTGTGAGAACTTGTTTTTTTTAAAATTTCGTAATAAAAACGCACGAGGGGCTGATGTGACACGGGCTGGAAGTAATAAATGTCTAATTGAGTAGGAGGCGCATGTCCGAGCGGGCTCGGTTAATGTATTCGCGAAATAGTTTAATTTAGCGGCGACATCTATCGGGCTTGTTTGCCGGGCGACAGTTTTCATTAGAGCGGTTGATCCGGGCTTATTGCCGGCCGGGATTACCCCCGCACTCCGCGCCCGCCCGCTCCCTACAAATTAAGAACTAAGACAATTGTCCGCGACAACCCGTATTCATCGATATTATTGAGATGCATGGGTACGTGTGATTAGATAAATTAAAAACCATAAACCGGCCAAATGGCCAAGTGCGTGTCGAGCCACGCGCGTTTGGGTTTAGTAATCGGTCGTCTTTAACTCTGTAACCGGTACTTTTAAGTTCGTTATATAGAATCAGCCATTTTAAAGCAGAATTATGTTCGCCCTAAAGTATGTGCTCGCTAAATTTGAAAATGGTCTTTGCAAACCTACTTTATTTTTGTAAGACCTCTCCAACAATATCACCCGACCGAATACACAAGATAAAAACCGACCAAGTGCGTGTCGGGCCACGCGCATTAGGGTTCCGTAGTAGGTCTTAATTAGCCGACTATAACTGTGTAACCGGTCAATCCTACTTAGCCGTGATAGTTTTCCTTGAAAGTTCAATACATGTGCTAACATTAATACCGACGCCTAGACAGATACCAACGCCTACACTGATACCAACGCCAGCATTGATACCGTACCGATGCCTAGACTGATATCGACGCCTATACTGATACCAACGTCTAGACTGATACCAACGCCAGCATTGATACCGTACCGACGCTTAGACTGATACCGACGCTTATACTCATACCGCCGCTTAGACTGATACTGATGCCAACATTGATACCGACGCCTAGACTGATACCAACGCCCACACTGGTACCGTCGCCTAGAGTGATACCGTTGCCAACACTGATACCGTTGCCAACACTGATACCGTTGCCAACACTGATATTGTCGCCAACACTGATACCGACGCCTAGACTGATACCGATGCCAATTTAATTCTTGTAGCAATAAGATCTAATTTGGTTTTCAAATATGAAGTCGCAAGGCGATCGTGCTGAAAGTTACATGAGGCGTATTTTGTAAACAATCCATAATTATGTTTTTATTTTTGAAGATAGTAGGTTTTAAATCTTATGAACATTTGTTAAGAATTTTTAAAACTGAGCGTATGGTATAAGGCGATTAGCTTGCGCCCCTATGATCCTGCAACCGGGTGCTTCACACCCCTTGCACCCCGGTTAGAGACGGCCTTGAATAGGTATACTTAGGTATTTAGATAAAAATGATTCTGAATAAAAACAATAATAAAAACCGGTCAAGTGCGTGTCGAGCCACGCGCAGTAGGGTTCCGTAGTAGGAGTTAGTTAGTCGACTATAACTCTGTAACCGGTTAAGCCTACTTGGCCGTGATAGTTTTCCTTGTAAGTTCATAACATGTGCTAACATTAATACCGACGCCTAGACAGATACCAACGCCTACACTGATACCAACGCCAGCATTGATACCGTACCGATGCCTAGACCGACGTCTGTGAATTTTTTCCCATTTCTAGGTACAGCAAAAGTTAGAGGGGGAGGGATGCTCGTATCGAACAAAAATTTGCACTCAAAAGCTAAATATTTCGCAAATAGCTTCCCTTAGGCGAAAAATGGTCTTGACACACCTATTTTTGAAAGACCTATCTAACGATACCCCACACGAAGGGGTACGCGAGAACTAAAATATTTATCCCCACTTCACGTGTTTGGGAGCTACCCTAAAAAAAATATTTTTCAAAATTTTATTTTACCACTTTGTCGGCGTGATCAATATACATAATCCATACCTAATTTCAGCTTTCTAGTATCAAGAACCTCGGAGCTATGCCGCGGACAGACAGACGGACATGACGAAACTATAAGGGTTCCTTGTCGGACTACGGAACCCTAAAAACTGGCGTTTTCTACCAATTCGCTGAGAAAGGTTTAGTAAATGCGTCCTTTCTAGTTATGGTGATAAGTTAGTTTGCGATGTAAACACACATCCGTAGTGTTCTGATTTGTAATAAAACAAAAAAAATGGTTCGTTAGTGATTTGATCGAATGCCTTTCACAACAACGACAGGCTTAGAAATTGTTTGATGTTAACCCGTTTGTTCGATTGATCTTGTAATTGAAGAAACAATGGAAGGGTGGTTTGCAAACAAATCCGCATGTCAGTACGAGCGGCGCCGATCAATGCGGTCTTTATGAATATTGACGTATAACGGATCATTAGGGCATCGGTTTAATGGCATTAGTGCTGCCCTTTGATCGCGCCGCCCCCCGCGGCGACATTGTGCGGCGCGCTCCCACGATCAATGTGCGTTTACAATTTATACTAAGAACAATACTACAGCCGGTAGGATGACGAAGTCTAATGTACTACCTAATATTATAGGAGGACTAAAGAAAGCGTTGTTCCAGACAGACAGGTAACGAAATATTTTCAACTTGGAGTCATGAATTGCATTCATATCTAAAACATCATATGTTACATGTGGTGTCTGTATATATCAGTGTTCACGTGCCTCGTGCAGCCATAGCAGTCTGTAAGTTGGTACATCTTGACAAGCTACGCCTGTCGTGCCCGACAGCAGCGCAGCACGTCGCACGTAGCTGACCGGCAGCTAGTTGCAGTTGCAGTGTTCGCGCCGCTACTGGCGAGGGCGTCAGGCGCCTGCGCTGCCGTTGTGTTGCGTGGTGTTTGTTTGCCCGCGCCGCATTAAAAACAAACAAGGGCGCAGGCGGCGACACGCGGCGCCACGCGGCGCTGCGCAATGTTCGTGCTTAAATATTTCACGTAAGAAATCATTATTAAATTCGCAAAGTGAAATATTGACAGAGATCAATAACGTCACGATCTTTTGTTTTGTTTGTACGAACGGTAGTGCACACTACGTACACAGTAGCGTAGCACTTGTTACGCCGATAAATTGCATTATAATGGCAATAGACAAGTTAGTTATTTTAGTATAATAAAAAACCTTATCTGCGGGTTGGATCCAGGCACAGATAGCATAATTTGTTTGTTTGTAGATCACCTTAGCAACTCAAAACTAACTAATCACAGACCCGATGTATGCGGTGCTGGGTGTCCAAAGTGTAGCTTGAGTAGCTGTTGTATGTGAATTGAAAAGCTGGCCACTACAAACACCTACACAAATCCCTTACTTAGAATAGTATTGTTCTTGAATTCCTGGCATTACAATCACAGGTACTTTTATTTTTAAGGTAATTTTAGGTTATTGACTAAAACTGACACTTTGCAAACATATACTTAGGTGTACTGATGAAATGCGACAACGTGTATTGTATGCTGGATACGGCTTCTCCGAGCCAGTCAATCCGGTATTAAGAATGATGTAAATAATCCTGCAAATAAATGCCAGTTTTTAGTGAAACTGTTTGAAAATAATACTAGAAAAATTAGAAAAAACACTGGGTACCTAATCCCACTACAATAATAAGTTGCTGCATTCACGGAGCTATTGTTTTCAGGAAGCGCGAAAAGTCGGAGCGGCGTGGAGACTTTTATTAATCTATGGTGGGAACGGTAGCTTTTGTGCATTTTTCATTTATCAAAAAAAAAAACATGCCAAATATGTATGAAGAATTTGCATATCAAGCCCTTTTATATGATACCCTACATGACCTATAAAAAATAAATCTTTTTATAGTAACTAAAGTTTCTTACAAACGTTTAAACTCCCATTCCCATCACTTTTTCTTGTAATGTGACTGAAAATTCTAATTTTTCCTTTAGGTATTATTTGTGCTAGAAATACCTTGTTTCTTGCCAAAATGTATATAAGTTTTGATTTCCGTGTCATGTTAAACGGACAGACAGACAAAAGGTCAACTATCTTGACAGCAATCGTTGCTATACCTATAATTGTATGCCACAGGCCGTCGAGGTGGATGAAAACTCTGATACTAGGAACTGTATGTTGTCCCCTTATGAGATTGTGGAGACGTAGCACATGATTGAGATTTGACTTTCTCTCAACTAAGTCATCCATCTATTATAATGTAAAAGTGTTGCGTTGAAGAGTCTCTCGTTGTAAGTGTGGGAGAGAGCGGGGCGGGGAGGGGCGCAGCCGGGGGGCGGGGGAGCCTGCGACACCGACACAAGACATTTGCATCACAAACGCGACGCGTGATTGTTTTAATTACATTAATTAACAATTGAACTACACAAGTTTGTGCAAGTGCTTACCGAGTGAGTGAGCACGTTTCTGTATCTTTGCTTCTCGTTTTTTTAAGATTCCGGTGACCTAGGACCATGGGTATCGAACGACTTATCATGTGATCTAGACATTGAGTTCCCACACAATAGTGAAAAATAGGAAATAGAGGGCGTACTCACACATGTGTGGTTAGGTTGTAACTGTGGTTGCACAACATGAGCATGGTAAATTAGGACCACACCATATTTATCTAGAACCGAATGAAATAAACAAGACGACCAGGCACCGCTAGCCGCACCCGCTCACGAGTATAACGCAAGGATCACCCATCGCCCCCCTCCTCGAGCCTTGACTCCGGACTGACGAGACTAGACTAGACTAACGAGTCAGTACAATAGTAGCTAGTAGATATAGAATAGAAAATAAATGTGCCGTTGAATGCCTAGAAGAGGATCCGATAAATCGATACATGATGCGGCAATACATTAATATTAAAATCATTAAAAACATAATTAATTTATGTCATTAATATAATTAGTGAGTGCGTTTATGTCGGTCGAGGCGCTAGTCGCTCACGCGTCGCAATGCCTCAGTGTCGGAGTGTCGGAGTGGTGCGAACTGCGAACGAGACAATTATACGGAACAGGTGTCGAGTGGCTCGCGCATCCTACTCCAGAGCCTGTCCTAGGATAATGAGCGCCCCCCTCGGCCTCTGCTCGCGCCGGAACGATGGGGAAGCATTTCTTTGAAGGGTGGCACGTTGAGCACTCTCATCCGATATTAAGTTTGTTTTGTGTCGTAAAGGGCGACGGAGATTTAAATGCGTCAGATTCGTATTGCACTCACTTTTAGGGTTGTCAGCGTCTTCAAGATGTATTAGTGTAGCAAAAAAAACTGTTTGCTTTTCAAACATTCACAGCTTGGAAACGGAGAATAGCTTTATTGTCAGCAATATTTATGATCGCGCCGCAGTCTGTGCCGGGGTGGGTGCAGCACACACGCGGAGTCGTGCAGGCCGCAGCACGACCGGCACCAGTTCCGTCCGAGGATGCTTATCTTTATGGCTTATCGTACGTTACGAGAGCCGCTTCCTGCTCAGTTACGTGTGGTCTCCGTGTCACAGCGCGAGGCACCCCTGGACGCGCGAGGCAGCAGATGCTTACTCACCAGCCGACATTCCATCACAACACTCGATGATTATGCAGGTGCAGGGTTGGCCTCTGCGCACTTGCACTTTGCTTGAAACTCTTTTGTTACTAATATTATCTGCATATTCTTTTACTAGCAGTTTTCCCGCGGTTCCACCCGCGTCCTGAGGAAACTGCTCCACTCACCCGGATATAAAGTTGGTACCCTATATATAACCTTACCCAGGATTGAAGCTATCCCCATACCACGTATACTATATGACTACGTATAAATAGGCGGTTCAGCCGTTTTACCGTAACAAGCAAACAACTAGATCCTCGCGGTCGGTGTCGGCGTCGTCAGCGTCGGTGTCGTCGGCGACAATGTCATCATAGTCGTCATCGTTAGCGTTCTCGTCGGAGTTAGTGTCGGCATCGGTGTCAGCATCCGCGTCGGGTTTAGCACCTTCGTCGGACGTGACGTCGGCGGCGGAGTGGTGCTCTCAAAACTCAAAAACTCAAATGTTTTTATTTCAAATAGGTCTTTGCAGACACAGACATGAAACGTCAAGCTAGTTGCACGGTTCCAAGGAGTGGGTCTTATGGAGAAGAACCGGCAAGAAACCCCATAGACACTCTTTTCAAAAGGAAATGTTTACAATAGTCTTTTTACAGTACAGGTTATATCTGAGAAAGTTATACAATTCATATGATGCTATACAAAAAAGATAAAAAATAATAATGAAACAATTAAAATTCAGCGTATCTTGTGAAGTCTCACTGTGGCTTGTCGGAATAGAACTTCAAGTATGTACCTAAGCGGTATCAAAGTAACCGCAAACCCTCTCCCTCGCCTATGGATTCCGTAGTCGCTAAGATCGATAACACAAAAAAAACAAATTTAGGTAAAATTTGTTTCTATTTTTTCATGTTACCAGCTAACCGAAACACACGGCTTTTTGCATTTTCACTTTTAAGTGGATTATTAATTTGTCTCAAAAGATTTTACATGCTAGAACCTTGTTTTTACTAGACTCTTTTTGCAACGTGTGTGAGACTACTTGCTCCCCGCGGCGTTGCACAATTTCAAGGGTGTTTGGTATTTTTCGCTGTAAGTACCTCATAATTATTTTCCTGAAGCATAAGTACATAAACCTATTTATTTATAAAGGAGTAAGTTAGCTCTAACGTAATTTACTACGTTATAACATCAGCTACCTGCTAGTGAAAGTCAAATCGGTGCAGACAAACAAAATAAAAAAATGGTACCTACTGTGGCTAATTACAGTACCTAGTTAAGTGTAAGATACAGCAAGCATAAAGCAAATGCTGTAAGGAACAATTAGTGCCCCCCTACATTCTCCTACATGGCGCCTGCGCAGTGCGCACACACGACAATGTTGACAAGCAAAGAGTGCACAGTATTTGGTGTACGCTTGCTGCTTGCTGTTCTGGTGCGCGGCGGGTTTACTCCAATTTGACGTGTGACTGTGTCATACAAACTTACACTACTTAATACAGTTTATCAGTTGGTTGCGTTGCTCACCAGCGCCTGCAGTGTGGCAGTGTGGTGGTGTCAGTAGAGGTGACTGCACACTGAGTAGCCTACCTACATAGTGTTACCTCGTCACGGGCCCTAGGCTTGCGGCCGTCTTAGTTAGCATTCATTTGATCATTTGCTCTTAATTAATGGCATTCCTTTATCGTTTTCATGAGTCGCATATAAAATCAAAACAAATCAGGGTAGGTACTTACATAGATACCTGCCTGGAAGGAGGAAATCTTAAAGCTGCAGGTAAACGTGTTATTTGATGAGGTGGTTTGTCAGTAATCTTTAATTGTAATGAAATGCAACTCATAAGCAGCTTATCTAAATAATATGTAATAACGTTAAATATTTTGGTAATTATTTGATCGTAGCATTGCATCAGTGTAAGGTTTGCGGACGATAGCTAGTGCGAGCCATGCAGCACAGTGAGTGTAATGGAGTTACATTATATTTTTGAAAAAGTTACATTCTTAAAACAAACAGAGGAACATCGCGAGCATGACGCGAAAAGTCGCACAGAAATTGGCGAGTTCGTCCCGCCCACGCGCGCTCCACCAATGAGCGCGGCGCGCGCTTGCCATTGGCCGACGTTTACCGCCGAAACGCGAGGAAAAAACGCGCCACATGAAAAACAATGGCACTCAGTTGCACGGGCAGCACTCGAGCCCGCTCATTGCGCGCCGACCATTGTAAGCTGAGCCGCGCAGCCGGCCAGGCCGCAGGGCGCGGCGGCTCGCCCTGCTGTGGCCACCGACACTCGATCTTGCTCGCTGTACGTATACATTGAAAGATAAGTGATGTCACAGAGTGACACGCTAGTGTGAGGCAGACAGATTGATGCGCGTGCGGCTGTGTGCGTCATGTTTTGTTAAGCTCACAATAGGTGGCGGGCTCGACGCAGCCAGTCCTTGCCGAGCTGGGGGCTCGCCTGCTCCTACCACTAGCTTATGACTACAAGAACTAATAGATACTGTAGCCATACAAGTACTTACTTATACTAAAGTCGTGCGTGGCTCATCATAACTCAGATCTGAGTACTCTTTCATTAGGAAATATTTAATTGCCTGGGTCGAAAACGCCATGCGATGGTGAACACTAAAAAATTAAACCAGAGTTCATGCTTTGTACAAATTAGCAAAACTTGTCGATCAATCAATATTAACGGCATGTCATGCACATATCGTCAACATTGAAATGTGACGAACTTAATATTCTGGGGAAACTCCACTAACACAAAATTAGTATTTAAACCACTAAATAATGCATACGTGCCATTGTCAATATTTAAGTACTAGAATCATGTACTTTAGACAGCTAAAAATCTTGACATATAGGTATATCGATTATATTATATACTAGCTTTCCGTCCGCGGCTTCGCCCGCGTGGTCATTTTTTTTACACTTTGGGTTACTTTATTCAAGTTTTAGTAGGGATCCCTAGTTATTTCTAGAAATAAATATAGCCTATGTTACTCGTGGATAATGTAGCTTTCGAATGATGAAAGATTTTTTTTCTTTCTTTCTTTCTTTCTTTCTTCTTCTATATATGTTGTTGATCGCTTTATGGGTTTTAGAAAAATTCACAAGGCCACCCGGAGTCAGGAAGTTGGTAGTGTAATACCCCCGTGCCTGGGAGGCGGGAGACGTTAAGCCGTCGTCTCCAGCTATTATCTTGATAGCAGTAGTTGTTACAATTACATGTTAGAGGCCGTCAGGCGGATTCGAGAAAACTCTGACACTAGGGCTTGTTAGGTTGGTAAAACCCGCAGTCAGAATTTACAAATATAGGTTAACAAAGGTCACTAAGCCCACACTATAAGAAGAAGTCTGCTAGACTTCTTCTTATAGTGTGGGCTTAGTGACCTTTGTTAACCTATGACCACAATAAAATATGTATTTTTTTCATATTACTCGGTGTTATTTAATTCACTATTTTCCCGAAAAGTATGTACTCAGTTATTGAATTTCTACATGACTTAGTACCAAAAATAATCTATACATATAAAAGAAAAGGGTTTTCCGAAATTCTACCTCTAAGGGGGTGAATAAGGGGGGCCAAGTTTGTATGAAACCCAGACATTTTAAATTTCAATTCGGAAAGCTAGTTTAAAACATAGGTAATCTTAAAAACAGGCATTATTATCTATCTATACTTATAATAAATCTGTAGAGAGGTCAATTCTGTACATGAAATATATTTCCAAAATAACTATCAGGGGGTTATTAGGGATCGATACTGATCCCAAAAATGCAATCAGTAAAATTTTTGTCTGTCTGTCTGTATAAACTCTATAGAAACAAAAACTACTAGACGGATTTTAACGAAACTTGGTACAATTATTTGTCATACTCCTGAGATGGTTATAGTATACTTTTCATCACGCTACAATCAATAGGAGCAGAGCAGTGAAGGGAAAAGTTGTCATTTTGTTTAAACGCGCTAATCTCAGGAACCGCTGGTCCGATTTAAATAATTATTTCAGTGTTAGATAGTCCATTTATCGAGGAAGGCTAAAGGCTATATATCATCACGCTAAGACCAATAGCAGCGGAGCACCACTATTCCACGCGGACGAAGTCGCTGGCAGAAGCTAGTTTTATCATAAACTTGTCACAGTAAAACACGACAGTTAAGGAATTCTCCAGGTGTGCTTATTATAATTATTAATATTTTTATTTTGATGAATCTATTTAGATTCCCCATGCTCTAGAAAGGTTCTATGTCATGGACATACATACCTTTCGGGAAAACAGTGAATTCAATTACACGGTGTACCTACATTTATAATTTAGTTTTTTTTTGTTGAATATGAATTTGAAATCATATAAACTAATCATAAAAACAATCAAATTATCGATTGGTTACATTTCGAATGCTGGCACAATATAATCCGTTGCAATCATAGTATTATATCTATGGTTACAATAATGTAAGCAGAGTCTCGTGCACGGCTCGATCAATGCAATGTGTGTTGTTGTGAGATCGACCAAATTCTGACTTGCTGAACATTAAGCATAAGTTGCATATAGGAGCCTGAATATGTACAAATATTTTGACGGCACGTTTGGCGTAGTGGCTGAGCAATTGGCTGCTGCGCTGCGTGTCGCGGGTTCGATTCCCGCACGGCACAACTAAAATTGTTCCGGGTCTGGGTGTTTGTGCATGTGTAATGAATGTTTGTAAACGCACCCACGATACAGGAGTAATTCCTAGTGTAGGGCAACGTTTTTTTTTTTAAATGCGCCTGTGACTATAATTCTAGACGCAACACATCAACAAGTCTCAGATCAAGTTTTGCCGGTAAGGTTAACATATCAGTTGCTACTGGAAGAGATTTAAATTGTGTCTTCGATGCCACCGGGCCGCTTTGGACTGCACAAACTGAACAGCTCCTCTACACCTATACGTATCCTGTCAAGGTTCGCTGGTCCTGGAACATCGTAATGATCAAGTGAAAGTGATTTGTTCTCCGTTGACTGCAACGGATAACTTAACTAGTAATAGATAAATACACAAATTGATTTCCCAGAAATTTGTCGTTTTACAATAGTGGTACAATAAATACTGGTTTCAGCCTAAAATGGATTAGAGAGAGAGAGAGGTTGTAATAGTTATAATTGAACTAAAATAGGATTTGTCATCGAAAATATCATCGATACTATTCTGAAACAGGTCTCGAAGAGAAGAATTAATAAAGAAATGTTTATGAATACAAAGAAAACAAAAACCGCTTTAATTTACTTTGAATAAACCTTTCAATGCTCACTGTAATTAATTAATTTTTGAGAACCTACTACATGGTATATAGGTTACTAGCTTCTGCCCGCGACTTCGTCCGCGTGGAATAGTGGTGCTCCGCTTCTATTGGTTTTAGCGTGATGAAATATAGCCTATAGCCTTCTTCAATAAATGGGCTATCTAACACTGAAAGAATTTTGAAATCGGACCAGTAGTTCCTGAGATTAGTAGCGTACGCAAAAAAAGTAACTTTTCTGGTTGATTTCTTACACCTTGTGTCCGAAAAACCCAAATATCTTACGGAACCCTATTTTTTTCCAAAATAAAATTTAGCCTATGTTACTCGTGGATAATGTAGCTTTCGAATGGTGAAAGAATTTTAAAATCGGCCCAGTAGTTTTTGAGCCTATTCATTACAAACAAACAAAGTTTTCCTCTTTATAATATTAGTGTAGATAAATGTTTAAAACCACTCTAGTCGCAGTCGTAGCATTTTATTAATTTAAGTTTCAGCTTGTGATTGCCGAAGTAGTTATGCATATTGTTTCTGTGTGTCTGTGTATGTACTCGACTGTATTACAAGTTTAAGCAGCAATGTACGGTATTGGGTTTGCAGGAACAGGTGACTAACTCGCTAATCGCTACTTGTGCCTGCGCGCGACTGGGGCAGCGTCCAGAGTATTCGAGAGCTCATGCTTAACACTCCACGTCTGCATCGCACTCAGTGATGCGTATGAGACGTCACAGACCGTCACCCTGGTGTGCCCGCAGCTGGGACCGGTGCGGCGGCGGCTGTGGCAACACTATTAGTAGATACAAGCAAGCGGCGCGCTTGTCCCTCGGTGCCGGCGCTCTACGATAACATCCATCATACTGTAAATCACAGTAGGTTAAGTAATCGGCTGCTGTCTTACGTTACACCTTATATAAAAGTAAGGTTATATTTTAGATCCCCGATAACTTAGATTAGTAACTAGATACATAGTAAAAAAAAACCTGGTAAGTCTCTGCCAACAATACATTCATATATTTTCCTTTTTAGGGTTTTTTGACTTAATCAACCTTGTAGGAAACTAGCAGACACCATTGAAGGAGGCGGTATGATATAAAAATCGGGCGTGTGCTGGGTATGAAAAACATTAATATTTTGACAAAAAGACTATTATTTCCTAAGATAGTAGGTACCTAGATACTTAGCTTCCAAACAGAGAAGCTAGGAAGTTAAATTATATAAAAATTCAAAAGTAATTTATAAACAGTAAAAATCTGCACTTTGTGAACGTCAAATGTACAAAAACTGCCTCTAAAATGTTCTTCACCACTTTCCATGTTTTTTCGCCGGGAAGAAGAAGTGTGCACCAAACTTCTCAGTAATACGCACCACGTATGCACAAAGGAGAGTAAACAGATGTTTCACATGGGTGAAGTATGTGCTAGGTCCCAGTAGCGAGGAGGTTGTACTGGTGGGATATTTCGTGCGCAGTTTCATTTAAAAAAATACAACAAACATCTCTTAATGCGGACGGAGTCTTACAGACTGACAACCTGTTGTGTAGTGCGGTGGTACAATGGATAAGGAGCGACGTTATACTAAAAGTCAAGAAGTCCCACTAAGTCTGCTCTGATTCTAATCTCCTTATGACAACTTCACAGAAAACTACAACCACTAACTAAACTTTGAAAGTTATTCAACTAATCTTCTGCGGCTTTTTATCAAAAAGTAATGTAATTTCAATGAGGTCGCAAAAAAAGTGTGCGAATAAAACATGATTTAAATGAAGTAGGTACATAACTGTAGCGACAGCACAGTGCGTATTACAATATTTAGAAGATCCACGGGTACCACGGGTAGCAACCGAGAGTCAGTGAGCCGCGCGAGTGTGTGTGACGACGACGCAGCTCTAAAAAACATGCCTGACTGACATAAATATTGTATAGACGAGTTCAGAATGACTAATGAGGACGTACATTTTCTTGTTGGTCGAGCGCTCCTCAAACTTTCCACACAGTTCTACGTGCGACTCGTCAAATATAATATTTAGTTTAGGACACGACGCAGACGCGCAAGGACTCCCACAGGACCGCCAGCTCATACGTTGTGAGCAGTGAGTGCCAAGCACTGCCGGGACTGACAGACCAGCCACTGTGATACAGTACCTATTCAGAGTTGGGAAGATTTATATATCTTTATTATTAGCAGACACAGACACAAGGGAAGGTTGGATGAGTCGGTAACTGTGGCACATGTGATAAAGGAATATATATGAAGAATATAGCGACGACATCGTGCGTGGGGCGTGCGGTTCGGCTTGCACTTATAAATTGACGACATTTGCACAAGTTTAGGAATTAGATTACTAATATTCTAGGTGAATTAATTCGTGAAACGCAGCGAAACGACGAAAAGCTTTTTTCTATACTTATATTTCATTTTGAGGCTTTCATTTTAAACTGTATCCTATGGCTTATGTCCATCCTCGTACTCACATCATATCATACGCTATTACGTGTATTCACGACAGACCACTGCTGCATGCACGTGACGTGGGACTCTCGCTAGCCGTCCATCATCATCGCCCTTTATCTAAAACCACAAATAACTGAGGCTTTGATTCGAGACAAATAATTTATTTGTCAAAGAAATGGTATAAAATGTCGTTAACATTAATGAACCTAATTAATTAGTCGCGATAAAATCTCAGAAGGAATACGTTAGTGGTTGAAATCTCGACAACATTTTAAACAAAAGAAATTGATAAAGAAATCAACATTTGAGATTCACTCGGAGGGCGATTGTTATCTAAGCAAATCCATGTCCGAATCTCGTACAAAGACAGTCAGCATTCACAATTGATGGCAGCGCAATCGAGCTGAACTGAACTCTACAACGTTTGTAGTTAAGTCTTAAGTTAAAGTGCAAGTCGTCGGCTGTCGTTTTGAATGACAGTTTTTTCCTGAGTTCGTGTTAGTTTTGGAAAGTGTGCGCTAAGTCAGTGCTCGAGGGCTGCAGTGGTGTGCGTTGGCGTCGCGATGCGAGCGACGTGTGACAGGCGTCCCGCGAATGGCGGCAGCGCATTCCATTGCGCCGGCGCACCTTGTTGGTATTCCGCGGCCGCGTCGCGCGCGCAAACCGAACGCGCAAAAAAGACAATGACTTCGTATTTTATACGTCCCTAAAAGTTCCATCAGCGTATTGATACGATTCGTCTGTCCTGTCCTTAAATGATGAGCCCGGACGGCTTTTGTTTTTGAAGGATTTCGTCGTTCCCGCTGTCGCGGACATTTTTTAAGGAGCTGCGTCCGCTATATTTCATTAAATGCGTCTTTAGGAGATAACATCGTCCCTCATACATTATAAACGCAGCTCACTGTTTTCTAAAATGTTTTAAGTTAACGAGATACGTATTGATTCCTAAAATTGTGAAACGGCTTTTTCTTGTTTTCAAATATTGTATAAATAATGTAATGTAAGAAGCGGGTATGAACAAACATGTGGTTGCCGCAGCGCGCTACCAGCCGGTGGCGGCTGCTGGTACCGGGAACAGCGTGTTTGTTCTTCGCTTGTTCTAATATGAAGAGCTTTGTTTGGGCCATGTTTGTCGTGGTCAAAGCGGCCGCGAGTCAACAGCGCGCCGCACAGCGCTACGTGTTGACAACGTCGGCGAATACTTGAAGAGGCTCCTACCGAGTACACCGCGGTGCAGCGGTGTTGGTGCGCGGCGGCAGCCGGCGGGTGTCACGTGACGTGCCCCGCAATGTTCGCCATCATGCCTGTCACACGCTGGTGACGTCAGCACCAGCCATTGAACCTGACTTACTGTTCGCTTACTTCACGAACACAGATAAAATCTCTCACCATCAAGCTAATCCGCATATGTACTATCCGTGGAGTACATTCTTGCTTCAATTATAGCTTTGATGTTTGTTACATAATTCGAAAATAAAATACTCCCCTACCTACTCCTGTCACACAATAATGCAAGAGATTTCCGCGGCGCAGTTACGACTGTTCAATTCATGTAGGTCTATTGTAATTTAACACCATTACATGTATTTTTGTGTACTGTATTATCACTCATGTTAATGCAAATAAAATCAAAGTTGTTTCCTTTGACATACATGATGACAATGCTTGTGACAACAACTATGGGATTTCTGTTATGTCAAACTGAAATCGACAGAAAGTTAACTCGGTTCTATCGCGAAAAACAATCATGTGTTGTGTTTGGAAAATCATAACGTAACTTCAAATCAGGGTCTTCCTTAGTTGCTGGGGTATTTAATATAATTATGAGACTATTCTGCGCAGGGGCCTGGTAAGTTACGCGCCGCGCCTGCAAAGAGTGGACCTTCTGGCGGTGCCGTGATGGTCCCCACATGTGATGGGAGTCGCTCGTGACGCCCGGGGTCATCTCACCGTTACTTTTATGGCCGCCGTCGTCGGCAATTTTGGCGCCACTCTATTACCGTGAATAGGTACGTAACGACTGCTTCTACAGGTTTTCGATGTTTGTTTTTGGTAGAAAACTTTTGTATGTACACGAGACCTCTCTTAGAGGGCGGCAAGCTGAACATGTACCTACATTAGAACTGTAATACTTAATCATAATTATCATTATCATACACATAGTCACAGGAGTCGACAGTGTGTTTGTGCGCAGTAATCTCAAAAACTACTGAATATATTTGGATGAAATTCGGTGCGCACATAGTTTATAACCTGGATAGACATATAGATACCTACTTTTTATCCCGGTATTTGGACCCAATTTTAAGACAACGCAGACAAAGTCGCGGGCAAAAACTAGTTTAAAATAAATAGTTATAATTATTACCTATTTATTTATTATCGCTGCATAAATCTTAAATATGTGTATGTTAACAAGTCCGTCCTTGAGCAGTGACTAGTTATTTCCCGCACCTCCGTCCGCGTCCGAGAGCTTCGCACACCCGGCTTTAAAATATCCTTCGTGTTAACTGTGGTTACAAACTATGTAATGAAGTATGATTTCAAGTTCCAAAATAAAGCAGAATAATATGGGACCGGTTAAAACAAGAAGATTTCATCTTTTTCGACTTTCTAGTGTTTACAAGACGCTCGCGTTTCTCCTCGAGTGCATACGTATGAGGAAAGTGACTTGAAAGCTAGTTCATCATTATTCAGCGAAGACTAGACGAAGGCTTTCCCTAATCACCGCGGGCCGCCGTGCTGCTCGTGTGACGTCACACCTCGCGGCACCACCGCACTCCTCCGCAGAACCAGAGCGAGTCGCTTTCCAAACACAAAATACTCTATTGCCAATACAATAGATCCTATTGCGACAGAAGGCCGCCAGAGACCATTTCCTTAACTATAAAAAAAAATTGCTTTTATATAAAATTCCTTATATGCCACTGGGTAATTTCAAGTGTGAGCATGTCATTATCTACAAGACACACACAATAACTTTTGATATCTGCATCACGGCAACATATCAGACAAGGCGGACCAGAAGCGCTGCAGATGTCGCACAAAAGAATATTAATTAGTTCCAGTTTATCGCCACAAGCAGGCGTGAATAGAATCTGAAGTGGTTAACATTCACATTCAGCTTAGAGCTACGTTCTCAAATTACAAGCGCGCCGCGAACGCGTCCACACAACGTGCAGGTGACGGCGGCCTGCACTAGTAGCAAACTTCCTGGTGCAGAGTCTTAGCCACGTATTCAGGAACAATACTATGCTGAGCAAGCTATTTTTCATACTGTCCTGTGTGTGGCCAGCCTTTTAATTCACAAACAATACTCAATCTACCCGTTGCAATTTGGATGCACAGCGTCAAATACGATCTGTGATTGGTTCATTTTGTTTTCCTATGGTGATCTGTGGTACTTAGCAAGTCTCTTACTTATCATGGTATTGTTGTTGAGTACGGGTGTTAGAGGCTGACAGCACGTCGGCCGACCCTCAGTGATGAAGGTCACTAAACATAGCTATGAAAGTGTACTTACCATTATTTTTAATCAGAAAATGCACCTTCCCATGATTTGTAAAGGGGAAGTGTGCTCTCCTGAAAATTGTCTTGCGCGGGAGTATGCGCGCTGTGAATCATGTCGTCTGCGCGTCGCGTAACACCGGTGTGCGTTACTCTGGTGATGTTGACAGCTCGCTGTGGTTGTTACATGTGCTGACTATTATTATTATCACTTACAATGACGGCATTTATTCGGTAGATACTGGTAATCTTTAGAATTATTTCATCTCGAGTGTTGAACAACAGACCAGGAAAACAATGACTCAACTGGCATAGTTTCTTGAGTCATCGCAAGTTAAGCAGCTTGTTTAATAAAATTAGCATATGACAATTAACGATGTCTGTAACGCTTGATGGGTAGTGTGGAGCACCTCAGTGTGGCGAGGGAGACGTATCCCGTCGGCTCCCAGGCGCGCGTGCACTATCGTGCTCACATCATGGTCGCGTCGCCATGCACCACCGCCATAACTGTGAACCGGCGATAATAATGTTCTGAAAGTTCCTATACCTACCTAAACAATCAATATTTTTCTAACCAGTCACCGTTTATCTTACTGAGGCTTCAGGCACGCCAATAGCATTCTGATGGCAGCTGTTGAGGTGCTTGCTACAGTATGAAGCTTTCTGTTACGGCGGGCGAGATGGTGGTGGTTTTTCTTTACTCTGGCCCTAGCTATGTCACCAATGAAGTAGATACCGAAAATTATTGGTACAAAAGAATTGACATAAGTTTAACTGCTGCCATGCGTACGTGTATGAAAGTATCTGCGAGGCGGGATGTTAGGTAGGTTCTATAGACGGTAGGTAGCAGAAAGTATAAGCGCAGTAGTGGCTCTGCGTCGTGTGGCAGCGTCGCTTGCCATTCTGTCACGCGGCGGCGACACGGCCCGAATGTTGCGTGCGCGCATTAGCGCGAGTGTTCTCACGTCGGCGGCGGTTAGCGCGAACCGCACCGTTAATCAATCGCCGACCGTGGGAGCAGCGCGCCACGTGCGCCCCCCCCTCCCCCCGCACCCGCACATACCCCGAGCACTCTTTGCTGCCTGACAGCTGAAACCTACTCATCATAACCAGATGAAGCTTGTACCGACCTCACCGACCGAGTTCACTGCTTAGGTATAAATTGACTACTACACAGCACCACCACAAGTGAATGACGTTGCGCCGTGAAAAACGATGTGAGTAGAAGCGCAGGCGCAGCATTCTGGGCGCAGGCGCGAAATACGAAACAATAGCGGTTTAAAATACAATGAGTGCGACCTGAAATACATAACATCAGCGACATTCCCGTCACGACCGCGCGCTTACCTTTTTCGACTATTTTGTTCGTGTCCCCGGCGGGCGCGCAGTACGGTGCGGCGGCGTAGGGCCGATCACGAGCCGCGACCCTTCTACTTATTAATAACGTGGTTGGCTTTGGAGAATTACTTCGGTAGTAGTGAGCGTCATCCGTCGGCCTGCTGCTGATGCTCGCTGGAGCCGAGGCTGAGCACTCCCACGTCTGGTCCGCTGGGCCAGCGCTTAGCATTCGCGGCGTGCGACGCGTCGTCTGCGCCGCGCACATTATGTATGCGCTCGTGATTAAATAAACACGGCGCTGATGCAGCGATGAGCCACTAATTGCTGATCGCAATTCAGCGTGACGGTGTGGAGACACGACCGCGGCCGTGGCCCGCACATCCTAGCCTAATTGTCGCGGTCACACCCGTTTAGCATACATTACAATAGGAATCAGCTATTCCGCCGATGTCTTAGATGCCACTGTCAAGTACACGACAGATCCCCGCGATTGTCTGCTCTAAGATGGTTGCGATTGATGCGTATTCGGGGTAGCGCGACGTGCGGCAGTTAGCACCCGAGCGCGGCCAGCGTCTGGGAGTGGATACGCAAATTGTCTAATTAGAGTGTTGGTCAGGGAGCGCGGGGTGGCTTAGCAATAAGTATGTCTTGCTAAGTCCGTAGGCGCGCGTCGCACAGCTCGGCGCGCTCAGGGCTGCACGGCGCGGCGTCACCTTATGAGCTCATATGTATGTCTCCTTCGTTCCGTTGATCGATGGAACACTGCTTTATGGCGTTTACGAGTGGCGACATACATTTTTTGTTCCATATCGCAGGTGCTATTTTTATTGGCCCGAACACGAAGTCTCAATACGATTATTGTGCTACGACGACCACGTATGTATATACACAGCTTAAAACATTTGTATAATTAAGACTGTGGGCATGGTTTATTTACTGAACGATTTTAATTGATATGTAGGTTATTATTTATTTCAATTGATTTCCATTTGTGCTTGCAGTAGTCAGCGGTTGGCCAGGACGGGCGCCGCTGTGAGGCGAAAACACAGTATACGAGCTAGGCATGTCTAGTTGGCACATATTGCAATTATCATAATGGTGCTTCATGCTGCGTCACTAACATTAGGTTGGAGCCACCAGTCAATAATAGCAAATCTACTGAAACTACTTAATTCGAGGCAGTAATTGTGGTGTCTGTTAATTGAAACAATTAATCTTGCAATTAGTCGTCGTTGTAGAATTTATTGGTATTGTGATATTGTCTACCTGTACATGTCGACTGATGCATGATTAGAACAAAATCAAATGATTAATGTAAACCTTACATCACGTACGTTGAAATAAAAGTAAACTATAAACTTTTTGACTAAAAACCAACCGTCCTCCAAAAAACTGAAAAGAGGAAATACATTTATTTTCAGCTGAAAAATTGTGGACCAATGTATCGCTCTAGAAGTCGTCGGGCAAAATATAAACAATATTAGCCTGGTTAGAGCTACCGACTTCTAGAGCGGTTCACAAGCGTTATAGTAGAATATAATTTTATCTAAGTATGGTCTTTTTGGTTTTTTGGAGGTCGGTTATACAAATGTCTCGATCTTATTATATCATCAGCATGCATTCGTGTCTAGACCTACACATCAGCCATGTTGCAATGACAGTAAATCGTCAACTGATCTAGGTACAAAAAAATGGTTATTTTGAAAACATAGTTGTTTTGTTTTACAATAGTACTCAACCCTCGTAGATCCAATTATAATGGAGGTATTTCAGAATAAAAATAACGTCCAAATCGTCTTTTGTGTGAAGAAGTTAACCGAACATAAATATAAAAATAATATGAACATGCCAATTGAGAAACTGTTTCTTTTTCGGAGGTCGTTTAAACAAGAGCTATCGTCATTATAAGTAGTTTCATGAGGATGCAGGAATGAGCTGGTAATGTTACCTATATATGAGAATGTAACTCTCTAGGTACGCGTCCACAGTAAGCGGCTGAACCAATTTAGATGTTTTGTAGACTTAGGCAGTCATTACGAGTAGTCCTGAAAGTCTAACAACCAGTCGTATCGTGTTAACCGGAAACAGGGTTGCGGAGGTCAGTTAGGCAATCGCTCCATATAAATCACTGGTATTCAGCTGCATCCCGTTAGACTAGAAGTCAGAAGCTGACCCTGACATAGAAGGGAAAAGGTTAGGCAGATAATGATGAAAGCTGTAATGAAATAAAAGTAGTGAGTTAAAGCTGTGTCTGATGAATGCATGTCGTCTTATGTGAGAAGGACTGGATTTGGAATAGACCGTTCTAGGATTTGATCGGATACGGTGGCCTATATATCTAATAGTTTGCGGTTTTCTAGACTGTCATCATGCAGCATATTCATTACTGAGTCCGTTGGTGTTGCTAGTACGTGAGGTAGGGGAGGGGAGAGGAGGGGAGGCAACCCTTATCGCGTCACGGTCACGTCACCGGAAATCACATTTTTACGTGTTCGTTGGCGGGACAGCGCGACGTGCGACGCGGCGCGGCCCATGCCTCCGCTCGTGCACTGCGAACTACTGACTAACATCTTCAAGGAAATTACTAGTTAATAAGTAGCTTACTTCAAATGTGCATGACCCAGCTTGTCAGAACCATACGCTCTTACCGAGTTATGCGTGCTTGTCCTTATGATAGTTATTTCCCATAGTCAGCAGAGAGTCGTGTCATGTCCACTGACGAAGCTATTCTTTATGTTGTGCTGTGTATTACATAACGTATAGCTCGGTGAAGATGACGGTACGATGCCCTGCCCGGCGCGAGGAGTGTCTCGTGTGACAGCGCCGCTGAGTGATAGCCTGCGGAGCGACGTCTGCGCAGCTCGCTGGGCTTCCTTCCTGCACGTGTGGAGTGGCGCGAGTGGCGCGGGGACGCGGCACGTACTCCCCGCGACGTGGCTTCCTGCCCACAGGCTGCGCCTGCGCCACCACTGCGGGTAGCCCACACATTCGAGCACAATTTACAGGACTGCTAGTTAAATTTAAAACAAGAAAAAACAATTTTACTTTTATTGGAAAGATGCAATGCTGTTTCATAAGATAGCTTTTGCTGCTGCCGTTAATGTACGTAATATAACGTACACTAATAATTAATTATCTGTATAGTAAAATTTAAAATATGGCCTACCTGTACTGTTTAATAAACTGATATGTTAATTTTAAGATAGGATGAAGAAGGAAGATGGGATGTGTCAACTACGCAACAATTAAAAGCGGAAGAAGACTACTGTCCTCTTCAGAAGACGAGAGTGTGGTGACAGTAGTGACGCTGTTATATCTGTGTCGCCGGCTAATGTATGAAAAGGAAACATAAACAGGAGTTTTTGTTACAAAACGATGGTCCCACGGAGCAGCCCAGTCGGAAATACAGAATCCGTGCTGCATATAAATGGGATAATGTTGAGAGCGCACGCGCAGGGTTTGAGGAAATGCGTCTCCAGTTACAATTATTGAATGAAATGTTTGAAACAAATATAACAATGAATTGTTTAGTTAACTAAAATTTATGTTATGAATAAACAGATATGAGAGAGATGAGATGTAACCAGAGGGCAGTCAAGACGCTTTGGACAACACCTCATTTGACATATTATGACAGGTAAGTAGTTAAATGTTATGAAGGGACAGATGAACATATATACATACATACTACATATCGGTCACCAGTCAAGTAAATTTGACCAGAAATGTATTATGCAGAATGTTGTTGAAAATAAAACATTCTGCCTGCGACTTCTACAGCAAGATAGCTGGCATCAACGTAGTCTAGGGTAAGAAGAAGAAAATATTGTGTAAGCGCAATGTTAGTAGCAGTAGGTAAACAGTTTCGCAGTCGTCGGAGATAGTCCCATCTATCGCCTTACCAAATTTACCTGGAGACGGTTTTATTAGTCTTTTCCCTCTGGACGCGGTGGATGCCGCAGAAACCAGCTATCTACACAGATCTATCTATCTATAATCTATAAAGAGGAAAGATTTGTATTTTTATAAGTATCGAATAAACCTAAAAACTAGGTACTGGACCGATTTCAAATATTCTTTTGTCGAAAGCCACATTATCACTGAGTCACATATGCTATATAAATTTATTATGACGTCGCTTTAAAATCTTAGACATCTGCTTCTCATTCCTCCAATGAAAAGTTATCAGACCCACTAGCTGCGAACTGCAAACTAATAACTAAATACATAGTTAAGTTACAAGACATTAGTGTAGGATTATTTGTAAATCCTCAAGTCTCGGCACACGTTAAGCTGTTTACGTCAACACTGAAGACATTAGCATCGTATAGTGATGCGGGGGGGAGCCGGGAAGCCGGGGGGGGGGGAGCAGTAGCCGTATCATAAAAACACACATATTCCAGTGATAACGACGTAAATTAATGAATTATGTAGCGTATGCGCGCGCGCGATCAAATCGATAGTGCGCGGGAGTTGCCAAGCCCGGGTACACACTGCCGCGGTCGGAAGTTTTTGTAACAATTTAGTTTATCGCTGAATCACTTAACAATTAACGCACTAAATTTACAAATTATTAGATTAAATCATTTTATATTAGAATCGGTTTTGTGTAGGTAACCTAATAGATTGATTGTAGTGAAGACATAATACGTTTAATGATAACTTTACGTCACCAGGAAGGTAAACCGGCAGTGTGTCGTTTGTGTCAATCTACATAACTATTATTATATACTAGCTTCTGCCAGCGACTTCGTCCGCGTGGAATAGTGGTGCCCCGGTCCTATTGGTCTTAGCGTGATAATATATGGCTATATATTATCACGCTAAGACGCTAAGACCAATCCATTTATCACTATTAGACTATCTAACACTGAAAGATTTTTTCAAATCGGACCAGCGGTTCCTGAGATTAGCGCGTTTAAACAAACAAACAAACTCTTATTGTGAGTAAACCATAAAAGATAGACATATGCTGTCGTGGGATATTTTTTATATAATTTTAAGAAAACCATTTCCGTCATACATGATTTCTGTGTAGCTTTAACCAATAAGGTTGCACACGCGACGAAAGCTTAAAAATGGAGTAACTTCTCCCGTTTTCCCTACATTTCCCTTTATTGCTCTGCTCCTATTGATTGTAGCGTGATGAAAAGTATACTATAACCAGCTCAGGAGTATGAAAAATAATTGTACCAATTTTCGTTAAAATCCGTCGAGTAGTTTTTGTTTCTATTACGTTTATACAGACAGACAGACAGACAAAAATGTTACTGATTGCATTTTTTGGCATCAGTATACAGTTGTTTGGAAATTTATTTCATGTACAGAATTGACCTCTCTACAGATTTATTATAAGTATAGATTTAAAATATTGCATACGCTGTCTTTGTATCATAGGTGTATGATATTATGTCATTCATTAGGAATAATAGGTGTTAACATATAACAGGTAAGCTATTTTTATCAGAATGCTACAGCTAGTCCCTCGTCCCTCGTCTAATCAGGCCAGTGTGAACACAGCTTACATTTAAAGCAATCCTCATAAATTTAAATAAATACATGCGGAGTTTCCTTCGTCACCGACTGCCTCATTACTATGGACCTATTAAATATTACCTTTCGTCTTTACATCCGAATTATGTTCGCGTTATAAATATGTATCTTAGATCATGTAATTAAGGTCGGTATTGGAGTGCGCGGCCGCGGCCGCTGATGGATCCCCGGTCCGAGGTGAGGAATGATTGACGCGTTCGATCGCATCTGAATAATGCGCGTCGCCTCAAGTCGCCTGCCCAACATTTCCATGAATCGCATGAATATCAAACGATGTTTGTTCCTCTTATTTTTTGTTTTACTTTTTAGACATCATTTGCAAGAAACGCTATTATAATTGTCATTACCTTTGTGTCAATTTTACTACGAAATATATTGTTTTGATTTTATGTTACAGCCTTAGATGGGTATTGGATTCTAAATTGATGTCCAACACGACGACGGGACGGCTCTACATTTACATAAGTTTCATCGCTTTTTTTGTTTTAGACTAAGAAAAGGAGGAGTTTTTGAATTGAACTGCATATTTTATTACTGAATCTCTGCTTGTACGTATGTTACGACCATCTTCGCCAAACAGATGTTAACATTGTTTTAAGGAAATGGATAATGTAAGCTGTACACCTGACATAATATACCCACCTCTTTGTACAATTTTTACCACGATTACTCTTATTATATTTTTTTAAGTTCATCTGACGATAAAAATATCTGAGATAGTAATTAATGTTTATGCCATCTCGTTTCAGTTTCAGTTTTATCTATCCCCATTGATCTATCTGTGATTTTTTTGCATATAATATTACATAGCTGATGTTGCTGTTGTTATACTATTTATAATGCAACATTATTCTGACGATATGATTACGACAAGTTTTGATTGTAATGGACTCGGACTTGTTTTCTGACTAGCGGACGTTGGTTTATTAAACAATTCTGGGCGTGTACCGAGCTCTGCATTGAAGAGTATACGTTTATAAATGTTGGTGAGCACTTAGCGGGTAATGTCCAACAGTGTGGGGCCTCCGCGTCCAAGGTCCTGGTGGCCGGAGCGGCGCTGGAGAGGCCGGCGGCGCTGGGCGTCGTCGCCTGCGCACCGGCTGCTTGTTGATTCCGGCGCGGCTCCGTTCGACGAGTTATTACCGCGAGCGTCGATTGTGATTCCGCGGGCATGCGCGCGCGCTCCGCATACATAGCAGCTGGACGCTTTAGTGCCTCCGTGAGGCTTCACAATGTTAGAAAACTCCGTTTGTACGTGCCTCGCTCCTGTGCATACGTGCGCGCATGTACCTGCTGCGCCGCCGCCGCCGCCACTCCACTGCCCAGCGGAGTTGAGCGGAGAAATCAACTGGAACACAACTGTTCCGGATACACGCCTCACCCTCTCATGCTCTACACACCCACTCACATAGCTCACTTTCAATTAAAGAGTTGAAAAAAATGAACTTCTTTTCTAAGTAAGTGTTCATAATTATGGCATTCAAATCAAAGAATATACATACGTATGTCCATTTTTATGATAAGTTCAAAGCATTTATTTCTTTAACATATACCCATTACAATAGTACCCCTTTGTTTTCCTCTTTATCTCCAAAGTCTGCAAAATTTAAATTTCGAAATATTTAGATTTAGTCATACCTAAGCCTAAATAGGTATTACAGAAAAGTAAGTACGTATCACATTGTTGAAATAATCGGAAATGTTTCTTTACAAACAAACTTAACGATGTGCAGCTATATTTTTCTATCTGGTTCGGGACCCTCAGTGCGCAAGTCCGACTCGCACATGGCCAGATTTTTTAGTCGGGAGTCAGTGTTTCATCACAAGCTTAGTTGAGGAACGCATGTCTAGATTACCTAAACACAAACTAACATACAATCATATTTTTTATATTATTACATGTCTATGCTATAAAAAAGCTTTTAAGTTGATGTCAACTAGACTTTGGTGAATGTTCAAGCTTTTGTACATTATATATTGTGTCGTCAGTGAAGAGCATTCAAAGTACGTACTTTACTGATACGTTCGGGCAGGTCACACGGATTGCGTGTGTCGTGCTCACATTAGTGACTCCACTAAATAGCCACTTCCTACGTCGCATCATCGGCGGCTGCAGCCAAATACCTTAACTCACTCACTCGCTTACTTACGAGCAGCGCTTAGTACGAGAGTATAAATAAACCGACTGCAAAATGTTGATGACATAATCTGGCGAATCAGTTGTTAGTAATAAGTAGTGAGTACATAACGATAGTTAGATGTGACCGGTGTGTGTGTGTGTGTGTGCCGTCACGGCACAAGCACACGCAGCAGGTCGTCTAGGAACGCGCTGCGGAGCCGGCGCTGGGTGTGCGCGTCGCCGGAATGAGAATGTCGCCATGGGCGTCACGTGATCGATTCCCATAGTCCGTGGTGATTGACAGACAGGCTCGTGCGTGCTACGTCCACTCATTCCTTTGTCAAGTTCATAGACATGAGGAGCAATTTTTCTCTGGAAACGATAGTCGTGTGTGAGTTACATGCCAAAATATTGTTGTTTGTGTGACCGGTGCACCTACTTAACAGCTGCAACTACTACCCGAAGGACCAACCTTTTAAATTTTGTTAATTTATATTAGGAGCAAGTAGGTAACTACCTACCTGGGTGAACGGCGTGACTTTTTTTCGAGTTTTATCGAGAAAGCCGCCGACCTATGAAGCAAAAACTTGAGATACGGAGGTGTGTAGGTCTTTGCATACCTAGTTAACTAGTTACCGTTTGTATGAAGAAGAAGTACAGACAGCTAATAAAAAATAAGAATGTACGGCTAGTAGGTGAACACTAGTACCTATAGATAAATTTAAACAAAAGGAAAATCTAATCTAAATACAATATTTAACATTTGATCCAATTCAATTCAAATTATTTATCTCCATTAGGCCTAACAACAAACACTTTTGAAACTCGAGAAAACGAAAGAATTTAGTTGCCCATTCCAAAAAGTAGTTCCCTATGGAGAAAAACGGACAAGAAATTCCATGGTTATTCTTTAAATAAGTTTCAACAATTCTCATGTACACAAAACAAAATGACATCAAAATCGTTGAAGTCTTTTGAAGGCTCAGCCTACAAATACCTATTAATGTGAGTGTCTCAGAGTTGCATTAGTATTAGTATTCTTAACCAATATAAAGTACATACATAGCTTCATAAATATATCTTAGACACCCCTGACTAACGGTGTAGGAAAACAGCAACAGTTTAGAATCATCACAACGAAACTGAAAGCTGCAAGCAATCGATGCTGTGTTTGATCTCCTATTTAGTTTGGAAGTCGGTGTACGACGTGCTGCAGACTGGCGCGTCCTGTGGAGACCTGAATTGTGTTTGATTGTCCCACTGTCAGCTGTTCTCATGAGTACAGTCGGCAGCAGTGCGTGGCTCTCGTGTGCGCGCGTACTGTCGCGAGCGGGTCACGTCGCCGGCGCGCTGTGCGGGTTATCGCTGCACATCTAGTCCGCCGTCGGCGCCACGCCGCCGCACCGCCGCCGCACCGTCGCCGGACCGCCGCCGCACCGCGCTGCGTGTACCTCATGCAAATAGTATATTTTTATAGCGTGCCACGTAATTGAACCGTACGTGTTCGTATTTTGGCGTCCTCTGCTCTTTGTGTTGGCCGCGGCGCTTATTTAGACTTGTTTACCTCAAGTGAGCGCAGATCTGCGCACGTCACACACTCAACTCACATTTATTTTTGCGTTCTATTTTCGAGCGCTATCGCACGTATCTAAAGCGTCAGTAAACCATTGTACTTTATTCATTGTACATAATGTACCTACCTAGTGTACGCAAATACAAAGATACACAATGTAGGTACGCCAAATTGCAAAATAATCTTGTTACCCACGATACAAAGTGCACTTTTTATAGCAATACATTTAATTAAGGCCAACCTACATATCTATACTAATATTATAAAGAGGAAAGATTTGTTTGTTTGTAACTCAAAAACTACTAGACCATTTTAAAAATTCATTCACCGTTAGAAAGCTACATCTTTACGAAATGTCATAGGCTATATTTTTTTCCAGAAATAATTAGCGATCCTTACTAAAACTTGAATAATGTAACCCAAGGTGTAAAAAAATTGCCCATGCGGGCGAAGCCGCGGGCAGAAAACTAGTTATTTATTTATTTATTTTCTCTTTCATGTGCTTTCTTGTCTCGAATATCAATACTTGTGATGTACGGATCTGTCAGCGTCCGCTAAGCGACACAACCGCAGCAGTCGTTTACAATGTGCTTGGCATAGGTACCTACGTTGCCAACCGTATTATATTAAACTGGGCTAATCTGGAACATGCAAAAACAATTTCATAAACAATAAATTCGCGTGCGGCGAGCGCCGGCGCATTTCTCCGTGATCCGCCAGATTAACGGGCTGTGCTCGAATTAAATTATTCCCGTAGCCCCAAGGCAGAAGGTCGTAAGTTCTTAGTAGGCAGTTTGGCAAAGGGACGTTTTGTTTCCGCGCGGTGTCGGCGTCGCCGGTAGCAGTCGCTCGATATGTATCGTGTCGGCACAATACGCTCGCTCGCTCGGCTCGTTGCGGTCGCGAGCGCTCGCCGCTAATGCGCGGTTAATGCCGCACAACTGCTGGCCCAATTGCATCTGATGAGATTACGAGCTCGCTAATTTGATTGTTCTCAGTAATCTCTGGCTTCTGAACATTTAGGTCGATGTTGTTCAAAGCGATTTCAAATTATTATAATGTTCCTTTAGTTTAAGCTTTTCAATTACACGCAATTTACCGAGAGCTGCGCCGGCGCTGGTAGCGGCCGACTGACTGGTGCTCGGTCACATACTTGCAACGTTTAATCGCAACTCATAAATAAACTTCATGTTGTACAGTCACCCGTTAATTAAGTTCATAAATAACAAATAAAAAAGTGTAGTGGCGTGGCGGGCCGGCGGCCGCTGCAAAACAAAGAGTAGGAAAATATTATTTTTTTAATAACGTAATTACCGTTACGAGCGGAGCCGCGGGGCAATCAAATAGAGCCGGGGGCGGCGCGAATTTAGACCGCACAAGTACTCCGACCAGTTACCCGCGCATCGCCCCTATGCGCTCAACTCACGGCTCAGGTTTTTTTTGATCACAAGCTCTGTGACAAGCCAAAGGAATTCATTGAAACTATGCTCTGACAGAGTCATGGCACAGTGCCTCCACTCGACGTTATAAGCCGAGTGTTCTACCACACACTACTGATGAGAGCAACGTGCTTAGCACTTAGGTCTTACTGTTAGTGAACTAGGCAGCAGCTAGGAATCTGGCTTCTGTTACCGTCTTCTTCAGAAGGCATTGACATTTGCCCCGAGATATTTTGCTATTTCATAAAGCTGCCACAGAGGACATGAGGAGTGTATGTTGATAAGCGACCACCTGTGCCGGTGCGCATGCGCCTACTTGCGCCCTGTCTTCTGTTACACAAAAGCTAGTTCGTAACACAAAAGTTTCTTACTCACTAATTGTCTCACAATAAAGTTCTATATTTGTAGTGTACCTCATCATCACCTGCAGCCTATCTAACACTGGTCCACAGCTGGACATGGGCTTCCCTTAACGTGTACCTACTATATAAAAAATATAAAATAGTTTATTTCGTTAACAATATTCATACAATAAGAATGTGATTGGAGCCTTCTTTTAAGCAGAAAAAAGCTTGTAGTAGGAGACTCCGCTCTTCCATAACTAAAGAAAACACTTCAAAATTAATATGTTAAACGAAAACATGTCCGTGAAATTTAATTTTTATATAGATAGTTATTTTAAGCTAATTAAAGCTAGTTAAATTTAAGCTAATTAAGCTAATTTTTAATCTACGTTATTATGTTGTGTACGTGCATGAGTATATGTTTGTTCGTATGTGTATGTTTGAGAGTGGGTATGTGTGATTGTATGAGTGTGTTTGTATGGATGTGTTATGTTGGTTATTTTATAAACATTTCCGTTTCCTCATAGGAGAGTTTTGTGATCCATTCAACTACTGATTTTTTACATTCAGCAATTTTTTTGCCAGGAACAAACACTTCTTTATTTATTTTACTAGCTTCTGTCAGCGACTTCGTCCGCGTGGAATGGTGGTGCTCCGCTCCTATTGGTCTTAGCGTGATGATATATAGCCTATAGCCTTCCTCGATAAATGGACTATCTAACACTGAAAGAATTATTTAAATCGGAGCAGCGGTTCCTGAGATTAGCGCGTTTAAACAAAATGACAACATTTCCCTTCACTGCTCTGCTCTTATTGATTGTAGCGTGATGAAAAGTATACTATAACCATCTCAGGAGAATGACAAATAATTGTACTAAGTTTCGTTAAAATCCGTCGAGTAGTTTTTGTTTCTATAGAGTTTATACAGACAGACAGACAGACAGACAGACAAAAATTTTACTGATTGCATTTTTGGCATCAGTATCGATCCCTAATCACTCCCTGATAGTTATTTTGGAAATATATTTCATGTACAGAATTGACCTCTCTACAGATTTATTATAAGTAAGAGATAAGAGATAAGAGATAAGAGATAAGAGATAAGAGATAAGAGATAAGAGATAAGAGATAAGAGATTATATAATTATGCCGATCGTGTGTTATATTGAATGGATGCAAAGCAGGTTTAAGTGCGGGGGATTTGTGCTATGGCATACTTTCTTCTCTTGGAAAGATTGGTTGCATAAGGCAGGGTTTTGTGTTTTTTTAGTATTGTCTGTATAATATATAAATTTCTTACAGAGAGTAGTCCACATCTGGCTATGGTCGCCATGCCCACTTCAGTACATAGTTCAACTTCTTGCCAGGAACTACCAGTGAAAACGATGGCGGATATACTATTATAAATACCTTTACAATGCAGTTGTTTTAAACAAAAAAGGATCGCGCAGATCAAGTACCTAGATAGGTTGGTACTACAACAACCTGGCACGTTGACCGCCTCCGGTGTCCCATGAACTATCTCCAGCCACAACCAACAGATTCACATCGCTGTATCGTGACACATTTTAGGTTTCGTTAACAGATGATATGATTTGGTATTGTAATTAATTGTGTTTTTGGGCGATTACATAATAGTTTGTAAAAGATAACTGAGCTCTAAAATATTTATATTTTAGGATATACTTGTTAGTAGTCGATCTCGAAGTGATCGCTAATGGTGGCCGCATTCCGCTCCGCCATTTTATAATTCCTATCAATTTCCGAACCTGTAATAGGAACGATTGGGAGCGATCGGAGCGACCGGGAGCGGCCACTGCCCGCCATGCACTAAATTGTGTATGTAATCATGTCATTATATTGTAATTCCAGTTTGCCCGTTGCAGGATCATAGCGATTATATTTCGGGGTAAGCTTATTTTACCATGAGTTTAAATATTTGTTACTAGAGGAACTGGGGAGTTTGTACGCCAATCATGCAAAGGTGGAGACAAAGATAAAAACTGCTTCTCGATATGTCTCTGCGCTTATTATGATCTCTTCTCTTTCCAAGTTATTGGGAAGCACAATCACTTGGAGCATTGGTAGCAGAATCCAACCTGCTTACCAATTTGGTTTGTTTGGTAATTGGGATAACTGACAGCTTTGCTGGGAACGGCGAAAACATATCGTTAGTTTAGATGTAGTTTTGTATTTGAATAGATTTTTCTATGAGTATGATATACTGCTTGTTGAAAATAATGTGATTAAATTATATGTTTTTTTTGGAGAATCTGAATATCTAACGAAGAGCATCTCATTCCTTAGCAGGGTTTCCCCATATTTTTCAATTCACGGCTCATATTGTATTTTATCTCAGCACCCTAGCTAGTTAAAATAGGCTGCAATAATACCTACTGCTACCCAGTAAATAGGAGAGCCTCACGGCGCCCTTGTCTGCTCTCTAGGGCGCACCCAGCACCAGTGCGCCGCGGTGCACAGTTTGGGAGCCCCTGTTCAGCAGATATCGACAGTCGAGAATGAGTTCGTTTACCTGCAGCTACGTGAGGTAACAGTCTCCGAATTCCAGCTCCGAGTACATGCGGGACATAACTCAGTGCTCGCAGTTTTTACCTGCATGTCGGCAGATAACAGCTGGACGAGGAGGTGATCTATGGCGCTCTGCCCGTACATATGGGTATATGCGTAAATGTATGCCTAAATGCTTCAGTGTAATTAAGTAGTCATTTATTAATTTATTTATAGCGCAGTGGTAGGTGAATATTTTTGTATTAAGATAAAGGATGGAGATAAATGCTAAAGTTAAAAGTGATCAGACAGGCCGCTGTTCCTGTGTGATAGTTGTGGAGGGCGTGCGAGCTTCTTTTACATGATGGGTGGCAACAGCCACGGCGGCTAGTGAAATGAATTCGCTCATACATGCGGCCGCGACCTTCTCGAGCTCTCCATAATATATAAGTACACAAATTGCACACATATGAGTGTCGGATGTTTTATTGCTCTTCTGGCATTAACAAAAACCTCACGGCCGGATACAGCGCAGTAATGAGCTATTCATTCCATTGTTCATACAGTTCCATTACAAATGATAGATAATAATTTGCAACAAAAACGCGTAACGTCTAAACGCTACGTAATTGTCGGAGTCGTGCCGGTGTCGTGTCGCGTCGAAATTACGCAGCGCGTGGGATGAGCCTTAATATTCCTAAATCATAGTGCGGGTAAGACGGGTAGCGCGCCAATTTAGTGCGACATGCTCGCGACCAGCGCCGTAATGAACCGCCGATTACCTCCTGTCGTACCCCGCGCCCTCTCCGCGCCCTCCTGGCCCCCACACTACTCTACGGACTGCTTCTAAGAGGATAAATGCAGCTATGATTATTTATCATCGATGGATATTATTATTTTTGTGCTGGCAGTTTTTCTGCAACTATTGGTTTCTGTAGCTTCAATAATATTGTCATGCATATGTATTGTGACGGCTCTAAGTATTCTAGTACTACATGCCATCGGTAACATGGCACATGTTAGGTTTAATTCCGCGTGTTAAGTTAATGTGATAATAATTGATACCTGGCTGATTCCTATGAACATTATTACTCCAAACGCGAGTACCTGCTACATAAAATGCTACAGCTTATTTTAGTAAACTCTTACAGAGGATAAAAAAAATACATAATAGTAAGTGAATTATATATATAATGTATAAAATTTTATTTTCACTTTTGGTACAATCTAAAGTGGTAAAAACCAATTGTGTCACACTTTCAGACGCTTGCCGGATTTGTCGCGCAGCCACCTACAATTATGTTCCTGTCCTTACTTCAATCTTCTGTGGCCGGTACAACAGATACGTTGACTGCTCTGCACATTTACTAACATCTCACCTTTTATCTACTTTCATGACATGTTATCTCTCACTCAGTCTATTCGTTGTTGTCTTCGCTTTCTATCTTCTCGCCTTATGAACTGTTGCAAACGCAGTGAACCTACTTTTAATTACGTGGTTAATTAACCTTTAAATAAAAAAAAAAGTAATTCGTATTCACTCGTTGATATATTCAAATAACGTCATCTGAATTATTTTGTAGTAACATGTATCGGTGTGCACGGGTGCGCCCGCGCATCCCGAATTCCGCCGGTCGGCGCAAGTCGATTTATCCCGCGGCCGGCAGCCGCTACAACAACTATTTGATTGAACTCCACCCACTAATTATATTCTTATGAAATAAACTCTGCATTTAACTCGAACACGTCCCATGGCAAAACGTCACATGTTAGGTTTATTGACAATCGAAAATTAACGCTGATATTCAGGAATAGAGTGAATTTTAGGTTTTTATTCCATAAAAGAAATATAGTTTCGCCGGCGAGACTTAATACAGTAGCAGTGTAACGACTTGCGCAGACATTCCAGAGAAGTATTCCATTAGAACATGATCGTTAATAATGCAGGACTGCTTGTGACTTTACCAACAAGGATTCTATGGTTTAAAGTAATATCCCAAACTGTGAAGCCTACTTAGTTTGTGACCAGAGTGACATCTTTGTTGCCATACGTATATAAAGTAAGAGCGCAGTCTTCAATTCTCTCCTACAGGTACATCGTCATTATTCGGCTGCCGCTCGCCTACACCACTCGACACTGCAAAATGGCGGCCATTAATTGTGACGCGTCGATGCGCGATATTAATGCCCAATATGTATTGCATTAGCCGCTCCATCTGATACCAGATCTTATAATACCTTCTTACACACAGTCGCACAGTTTCACATTGTGCCAGGGTTTGGAACATTAATGCTTAGCCTTTATGGCACTGTGTTGATAGTTGGAATACATTCAGAATCCGATCAGTCAGCCGGCCAGCCCCGCCCCTGCCTGCACGACACTCATCAAGACGGACACGTGAAGTAATAGTGTTGGAAGCACAATTTATTGACTGCTGCCTGCTCCAGGCGTTGCTTTTATACGAAGAACGTGTTCTTTTAACAAGCCTGTGTGAGCTCTCTGTAGACGGAATGACCTGCCGGAGCACGGATCTGCATCATTAAATGTAAACATATCGCAAGTGATATGAACATCATAAATTCTGCCTCTGATCCTTCCGTTTGTTGTCTGTGATCGCTAAGGAAGCAGGTCATGGTTACTCTATACTTTGAAACATGTAGGTCTGTACAATATTTCTTAGATCAATATTTTCCGATTTGTTTCCATTCAGTTGGAGATGCATCCTATTATATCTAGCTATACCTAGGTATTAATTTGAAAGGTGAACTGAGGTTGCTTGGTTGGTCATCTTCATAAATGATTGAAGGACACAGGTATATAGTAGGTACCTACCTACTTATAAACTGTACATCAATAGACGTTGCATTTAAAAGCGTGTAGGTAGGTACTCGGACTCAAATGTGGATGCAAATAATATGTAAATGTAAATCTCATGTCACAGTTAATGTTAGTTATAGCGCGAGATGTGGCGCGTGAGCCGCTTCTCATTAACTAAATAAGCGTGTTAATTCGAGACATTCCTGCGTCTGCGCCCACTTAGCTATCTGAACCGAAGCCTACAGTTTCATGTCATGACGCTTGTCTGCTCGAGTCGAGTGCCTACCGACTTATAGTTAATGCCAAAATTAAGAAAAAACCACTACAAATTGAAAAATAACTAATACATTGTTTTAGAAGTCGGTGTCACCAATTATTTATTGTTTTTTTTTACCACCGACTTCTAGAACGATGTATTAGTTATTTTTCAATATGTAGTGTCTTTGAAGTCGGTTTTATAGTTGTATAAGGACGGGTGTCAGATTGATTGAAACATCACGAAGTACAATGCAGGACTGCCTTTATTTCGGGTAATACACGAGTTATATATTGGTTACATACATATAGTTATAGGTACTTACATACTACGCCACACCTCCCAAGGCAATTAAAAAAAAAAAGAAAATAATCTATGACATTTTTTTTTTTTTTTTTTTATAATATATTTGGTTAAATATAATTAATTACCCTAAAACGAATAATAGTCAAACAAAACATACAAAATATGCTTTTGAAATTATTCATGTCATTTAAAATATTTATTATACCTACTGATAACATAGTAATATTCTTACATCTAAGATAACAGCAGATGTTCCATTAATGTTTATAAACAATACAAGTGCATTTAGTAGTTGGTATAATCTATCCGTGCAGCTATGGAATTCATATCATCTTACAAGCCACAATCGTAATGTCGATGATATAATCGGTAAGCTTTGGTATTGTTACTATGCATAATTATGAGAAATACAACTTCGTTCTATTTTTATGAATTACATCACTTTTACCATTTATGTTTACCTCTACATTAGGTGATAAATCTCTTATAACAGTGTATGGGCCAGTATAAAGGTTTGAGAGTTTATTACCAGTTTCATTTTTAATCAAAATTTTATCATTTTCCTTATATTTTATAGGCTTAACATATTGATCATATTTGTTTTTTCTTATTAATTTCGAATTAATCAAGTTTTTCCGTGCTTCTGTCTGTGAAACCTGTAATCGATATTTAAGCTCCAAGGGATAACTGTCATAATTGTAGAGTGGTTCTACTGTTTTTACTATATTACTTGGTAAGTTACATTTCTTTCCGTAAACAAGTTCGAACGGGGTGAATTTCGTCGATGAATGTACAGTGGTATTGTATGCGAAGGCCCAAAATGGTAACCACGAGCTCCAAGTGTTTGGTCTGTCGTTGACGTGTATTCTTAAAAAGGCCCCTAGTGATTTGTGGGAATTCTCTAAAGCGCCAATGCTTTGATGGTGGTAGGCTGTCGAGTTCAATTTAGAAATATTAAGAATGCTACATACCTTTTTGAATGTTTCTGATATAAACTCCGTACCTCTGTCAGTAGCGATTTCCCGAGGTACTCCATGTTGGAGAATGAAGTTATTGACGAACACACGAGCTACTTCAGCTGACGTTTTATTCACTAGTGGAAAGGCACATACATATTTTGACAGTTCACACTGGAGTGTTAAGATATATGTGTAATTATCGTTATCTCTATCAAGTGGCCCTACTATGTCTAAAAAGATTTTTTCAAATGCCGATTGGGCAGTTGTGGTGATAACCATGGGTTCTTTTGTCATAATAGTATATTTTTGTTTTTGACAAATAGTGCATTTTTTAACGAAGTTATTAACGTCCCTTTCTAGACCCGGCCAAAAATAATACTTTTTAATGTTATTGAACATTCTTCTTATACCCGCATGGCCACTTGTTGGCAATATGTGAAAGTCATTCAAAATTACTCTTCTATCTTCTACATTATCTACTCTTTCTATATCCTTTAAAACACATAATCGCGGCCCTTCCCATTTAGCATATTCTTTAATTTCATTAGTAATTTTTTTTATAAATATGCTATTGCATTTATTTTTCACAAAATATATTTCATTTATATTATTCACATTGCAAAAATCACGCATCGCTCTCACAAATGCGGCTGGCGTCAGATGTGATCGAGCAGATGGATTTATATACAGTACCATTTTTTCATGATCATAAGAAAATATATTATTTTCCTTGGATATTCTATTTATTTCGCGTAACCTGTTTAGGTGCGCTTGGTCAATAAATTGCAGCTCCACTGCATTATTAGGTCTATTAATTATTTCTGCAATTCTCGGTTGACCGGAGATACACGATTCTTCGGTAACCTCGGGAACTTGAGAAGTTACTTCTAACTGTTTTCTTTGTGCTCGTGTCATTACAAATACACATTCGTGCATGTTCTTTAAATCTTTCGAAGATAACGAAATGCGAGATAAGGCATCGGCGGCTGCATTTTGCTGACCTTTGACATATTCGATTATATAGTCGTACTCTTCTAAAAATAGTCTAAATTTGAGTAATCTACTTGACGGCTCCTTTAAACTAAATAAATATATTAATGGTTTGTGGTCGGTAAGTATTTTGAAGGAACGACCGTACAAATAGGGTCTAAAATGTTTCACGGCCCATACTATAGCTAGGAGTTCCTTTTCTATAGTCGGGTAATTCCGTTCAGCTTTGTTTAAACTCCTACTGGCGTAAGCGACTGGCCGACTATCGGTATTAGATAAAACTGCCCCTATTGCGTAGCCTGACGCGTCGGTTTGTACTATAAACTGATTTTGATCTGATAAATCTGGGTATTGTAGAACTGGAGGTTCAGACATACATTTCTTAAGCATTTCAAATGATTTTTGTGCGTCACTGTTCCAAATGAATTGAACGTTTTTCCTGCACAGAATATTTAAACTATTTGCAATTGCTGCAAAATTAGGAATAAATTTGCGATAATAATTTGCTAAGGCTACAAAACGCTTTACTTCATCGGTATTTTTAGGAATTGGATATTTTTGTATAGCGCTAATCTTTTCAGGATCGGGTAGTACACCGTTGTCTGTCACGACGTGTCCTAAATATAGCATTTCCTTCTTAAGAAACTCACATTTCATCGGATTTAATTTTAAATTGACATTGCGTAATCTTTCTAAAACTTCTATCAAGTTTTTGTTGTGGTCCACTAAGTTTCTGCCCATTACAATTAAATCGTCCTGATAACATAAACATTTTTCGTAATTAAGGCCCGCCATTGCCATGGTCATCATTCGAGCAAACGAGTTAGGACTTGTCTTAAGACCCATTGGCATTCTTGTCATTTGAAATTGGCCTGAATGAAAAGCTGTATATTTTCTACTGTCGGGTTCGAGATCCACATTGTAAAACCCTTGACTTAAATCTAAGTGTGAAAAATAAATGCAACCGGAAAGTGAGTCTAATATTTCATGAATATTTGGCAAAGGGAATTTATCATTTTGTATACAGTTATTTAGCTTTCGATAATCAATGACTAGACGCCATTTTTTCTCTCCATTTGATTTCTTTGGTACCAAAAGAACGGGACTAGACCATTCACTATTACAAGGTTCAATTATACCTTGTTCGAGCATGTGGTCAATTTGTTTCTGTATTTCCCCTTTTTGGGAATGTGGAAGCCTATAAGGTTTGCTGTATATTGGTCGAGTACCGGGTTTTATAGTTATCGAATGCTTGTACGTATTTGTCGTGGTGAGTTGATCTCCTTCAAGATAAAAAGTGTCATTATATTTTGCACATATGTTTATAATACTACTCTTTTCTTCTTTATTTAAATGATCTAGATTTAATGAACGTAGAAGTTTTTTGACTCGTTCGGACCTAGTGACATGCTTGTCAAAACTACAGATATTGTATTCACTTGCTAGATGTATTTTAGGGTTAATATCTTGTAAATAAAAATCATTTTCAGTAGTATTCAAGATTCTAATTGGGAGCTTCCCATTTACAGGAGTTCCCAATGTACTTGCTAAAAATATGCCATTTCCTATCTCTGCCGCGCAGACTACACAATCCTCTACAAAAGAAGTAGTAATGTAATGTATACTTTCGGACCTAGCCGGTATAGTTAGTGTATCCTTATGTAAAGTAATCGGCAAATTAATTTCTTTATTATTATTATATATTTTTAAGGAATTATTTCTAAAGTTAATAATTGAATAATATTTACTCAAAAAATCTTGGCCTAAAATACCACTAGCCTTACAGGGTAGTGATTCAAATACGTATAATTTATGATTTAGAACTTGATCACCGGCTCTTAATTCAAGATAAACAAAACCGATCGCTTCAATTTTTCCACCAATACCGCTGACAACAAGATTTCCTTTTTGGATTGGTACATTCAACTCACAAACGTGTTTATGTTTTATAGCCGATAAGGAAGCACCCGTGTCGATGAGCCACGTATAAGAAAGATGTTTAGAGTTTAATGAAATATGATATATGCTATTACATGACATCATAACATTTTTATTCACGAAAAAACTGTTCTATATTGTCATTATTACTTTCTGACTGACTTTCTGGTGGGTTTGTGTCTGTCAAAATATGCATATGCTGTTGTTCCTGATTATTAGATTGGTTAAAGAAAATCCTACCTCTAGCTCCACGGTTCGATGAACCACGGCCGCGGGATCGCCATCCACCGCGAGTTGTTAGCCATGTCCGATCACCCCTCTGGTCCGCCGGTGGAGGTGTTTGTCCTCGTCCTCGTGACACCCAGTGACCTCTGTAATTCCTATATTGTTGGGAGCTGTTATTACGACGCATAAATAGAATATCACCTGAAGTAGACACTGTAGAAACATCCTCGTCGATGGCTGATTGTATAGCTTCACTTAAAGATGTAAATTGCCGTGCTGTTATAATAGTGCTTAGTCGACGATTTCTCAATCCGTCGGCAAAACTTTTTATGGCTAATTTCTCGTTTATAGGCTTCAATATACCGAAGTTACTTTCATTGCCTTCGGATTGGGAAATCGTCAAGTCAACAAATAAATCAGTTATCTGCTTACCATAGTCATCAATAGAAAGATCATTTTGTTTTAAATTAGACAATCTCTGATGCAGGGCTGTTGCTGATTTTTTGGGCAACAAGTTTGTTTTCATAGCCTTGATTAACTCATTAACGCTGTCATATTTTGTATTAAGTTTAAGTTTTGCAGATTGCGACAGTCTGCTTTTTAAAACAAAATTGATTAATTTAGTTTGCCCCTCCGAGTCTAGTTCAGTTTGATAGTACTCTATCCCGTCAATAAGTTGTTTTGTATTAGAACCATCGTCGTTTAAAACTGGTAATAAACTTAAGGCGATTTTTAAATCAAATTTTGCCATTTTCAACTCTAATATCGACTCTTTAGTCGAAGAGGAATTACTACATAAATCTAAAATATGGTCATACAAGCTAAGAAAATCTTTGTTTAATTTATCAAATTTATGAAACTCCTCGTCTTCTAATCCAGTTTTTAACAAACTTAACCGTTCTAAGCTCTCATTAAAAATAAACAGTACATTATCGGCCTCTTTTAATTTTTTCAAAACAATCTCACCTTTTCGTCTAATTGGCCCTATTTTTATTAAATATGTTCTTATCTTACCAAGGTCATTGTATAGTTGTAGTAACTCCTCATACATTACTGTTCATTACCTATATATATAGTTCACACATCTAATGCACGGAGGTCACGCGCACACTGTCCGGATTAGAATTGTCGCACTTTCACACACTTACTGAATGCACTTTGCACACACTTATTATTCACAAGCTAGTCGAACCGCCGAATTTGTCGTACCTCTGCGTGTTGTTAGGAACCCTTGTTGGAAGTATGGACCCGACATTCCTCGCTTGCAGACAAGCTACAAACAGCGCCGCGGTACCTTCTGGATCGCTCCGAAGAACGCCTCAAGATATGTCTCGTAATCTGCTGTCGCGTCCAAGACTCATGACATCTCTTATAGATTTTAAACATGAAGTAGAGGGTGCCGAGCAACAATATTGTGCAAATGATTATTGTTGCAATATTGATCGCCGACAAATGAAATTTGAACTCTTCCACCGTCGCGGTATTTTTGGCAGCGCTAACTTGGTTGATGAATATCTCTTCATTATTTACTTTTGAGTTGCACATGATGAAAAGTCACTTGTAATAAAGTTCTTCACTAAACAGCCGCCGCGCGGAGTGAATTCTAGAGTGATCACGTACATGATACAAGCCCTGTTTAGTGGCAGGGTCGCCATATAAGGACGGGTGTCAGATTGATTGAAACATCACGAAGTACAATGCAGGACTGCCTTTATTTCGGGTAATACACGAGTTATATATTGGTTACATACATATAGTTATAGGTACTTACATACTACGCCACAGTTGCAAAAAAGTTTTATATTTCTCGTTTTTCAGTGGATTGGTTTGTAATTTATCTAAATTACAATATTCGCATCCACCCAAACATCACCATTTTTATTGGGTGCACCCTATACCTCTGCTTTTTCATAAAGCTTAGAGGCGTGATGTTATGTTATGGAATAGTGAGAGCAATACATAGGCGTGCGATTGCAATTGCGGGTCCTTTGCTGGTAGTAATCGAAGAGTTCCGTTGGCTATCTCCGAAGATCTTCATAAGATCCTTATATACTATGTTCTAAAACCTTCCTTGAAAAATATGCATTTAAATAACGAAAACTCTATTTAAATCGGAACAGTAGTTTTTGGGAAAATCGCGGACATAAAAAAATTACATACATAAGAGTCGAATATAGAAGCTCCTTTTTGAAGTCGATTAAAAAGAACAGACTTTAATTTCTCGTTGAAATAATCACTATAGTGTACCTAAGTACACCTTGCCATATATCTGTCAGTGTACTTGACGACACTGGCGACAATATGTGCTCTGTACCTATGTTCTTTCTATATTAAAAAAAATACTCCAAGTGCGTATCGGTCCACACTCAGAGTGAGGCTCCGTAGGTAGATGCCCGTCATAATATGCGGATTTAGAAGATAACTATTCCTGCTTTGTCCGCTTCACATGCACAATTAGACATAGCCTACACAGCTGCACAGGGTAATGCAGCTTTTAATTTGGTAATAATATTTAGAAATCGAAAGAGTAGTTCCTACAAAGGTTTACACGTTTGCAAAGCTTGCAAACTTTAACTCTTTATAGGTGTACATAATAATATTTGTGTAGATATGCATAAACATATTACCTACTAGCTTCTGCCAGCGACTTCGTCCGCGTGGAAAAGTGGTGCTCCGCTCCTATTGGTCTTAGCGTGATGATATATAGCCTATAGCCTTCCTCGATAAATGGACTATCTAACACTGAAAGAATTATTTAAATCGGACCAGCGGTTCCTGAGATTAGCGCGTCTAAACAAAATGACAACATTTCCCTTCTCTGCTCTGCTCCTATTGATTGTAGCGTGATGAAAAGTATACTATAACCATCTCAGGAGTATGACAAATTATTGTACCAAGTTTCGTTAAAATCCGTCGAGTAGTTTTTGTTTCTATAGAGTTTATATAGACAGACAGACAGACAGACGGACAGACGGACAGACAGACAGACAGACAAAAATTTTACTGATTGCATTTTTGGCATCAGTATCGATCCCTAATCACCCCCTGATAGTTATTTTGGAAATATATTTCATGTACAGAATTGACCTCTCTACAGATTTATTATAAGTATAGATAGAAGAAGATAGATAGATATAGATAGAAGATTTTATTCAGCTTAGGTAGGTATTGAATTATCTTCCTACTAGAAGCAATTATTGTAGTAAGAAGGTATATTAATTGAGTTGACTTAGGCGATTATTTCATATTAAATGCAAGATTTATAACTTTAAGAAGGTAGGAAAAACTTGAAACTACAATCGAACGGGACAAAAAGTGGCAAATGGTCATTATAAGTGAGTAGTGGCTGTGGCAGGAGCTCACAGAGTCACGCGACACCTGTCGCCGGCAGCGTCAACTGCGATAATATTTGCACAAACATAAAATATTGTTCAGTCCACAATAGCGAATAACTAGTGAGCTTCTTACAATACATTCACGCGATGCACATTAACGTGCAAATTAACATGAAAGTACTGGCTGTACGTGATGTCACTGAACAGGCATCGATGTAATGTCATGCTCCGCCAGTTATCATGTATGGCCTTACCCAACGAACCTGCGCAAAAACATTGTTACTAACCATTGCGACACAACTACCCTCCAACAAGTCTATTCGCCTGCAGTCGCATATCACAAATTATAATTCGCTTCAGCTTCCCACAGAGACCAATATCGCACTCGTGAGGTGACAAAACTACGTCAAATTAGTGTCCCCTCCTCACTATCAGTTATATTGGTATTCTATCAGCAGTCGCAGCCTGAAGACAATCGCTCAAAATTGCCCAAGTGGTCATATGACCTATAATATATCTGCATGAGTAGGTACGAGTGGCCGCGCCGACGGGAATGTAACATTATTTCTCGTTTACTTATAATTCCAGTGTTGCACGTGACAACTGTTGCGGATACAAATTGTTGGAAATGTGTCCACGGAAAACGATTGCGTCACGAGGTTGTCATTCGATTTTCTTTTCTTAAAATAAACTTGTCGGATGCAAGGAGCATGTTTTGCATTCCCGCTTTACCGTTTGAGAAGCGGCGCGGCGCGGCGCGGCCGGGCCATTTCCTTGCGAAGTGTGCTGGGTACGGCTTAATTTGTATATGACTTTATTTTGTTCGGAAGGACATAGTGTGAAGACATGATTAGAGATACAAAGCCTTAAGCAACCCTTAAAGATAATGTAATGTGTCTGTCTCCCGATGACGTGCCTGTGGTCGGGCGGTCGCCTAACGAAGTCCCTGTCGGACATAAATCTCTGTTAGTTGTATCACGTGAAGGCAGCACACTCGTCATGCTTACAGCGAGCGGCTGATTAGAAGCCCTAATGGCGCGGGGCCACTCGGCAGGGCTCGTTTAATTACGAGCAGCGAGCACGCGGCCACGCGGCCACATGCCTACGCGCAATTACGATGAAGAAAATCTTCGTACGATAAGATCAGTGCGACCGCTCGTTATGATACAAATATAATCCGCAGCTGTGACGACATTCCTAGGTGCAACAACTATGTGTGCTTTTACAAATGTCGAAAGAAATAGCAGCACTCCGTGAGATATGAACGATACACGCGAGGTTTGTACCTATTGGAACTATGTGGAACTGAGTTTTTATAACATCCTTCTGCATGATTCATGACCAGTTTAATGGTTCCACAAAATATTTGTTATTTACTTACGTTCTTGTTCAGGTCATGGTGCAACCACTTCCCCCGGGGGCGGCAAGGCTCACCAGGGTCGCTGTCAACACTGTCTTATTTATCCAACCCAATCTGACAAAGTCAATCATGTGGCGCGGCTGGTCACTTGTCAATGCAGCTAAAACACGTTTCGGGATGCGCCGAACGTTCGACTGTGGCGGCCGTCTGAAGTGTACAACGACTTCCCCGGGGTTACTCGTCAACGCCAAGCAGTGTCACTTTCAATGGTAACCATGACAACGAACGTGTTGACAGCTCATATATCTCACAACTAGTGCTAAAAGGAAATGCCAGGCTGTCGGGAGTACAGCAAGCGACTGTTTTTATGTGACGTGGCGCGAGCAGAGCCGGGTGCAGGCGCAGTGGAATTAATTATAATTCTGCGACGACGCGGCCGCTGTGGCGCGGCGCCGGCGCATCTAAGTATAGCTCGATACTTGAGCAAGCTAAACTTAGATGCACGACTTTGTTGATACGTGCAGCATTCATATGGGATACCTATCGCTAATGACAACTCGACCACTACTGCCTGCGATTGGATTATGAAGATAGTTGGGGTATAGTCGCAGTTGTCAATACTTAATGTGTCGAGAGTGTTGCACACAGTTTTTTATGAACTGCAGTCATTAGTGCCACATAACCTAACCCTACTTACCGCTAGGAACACCGACACATTACTGAAAGTAGAGTGTTAACAGTGCGAATCAAAGTATGACATTACGTTAGTATCCTATCAGATCAAACTTGGACTGTCTCCTCGTGGGTTCCATCATCATCGGCCTATGTCTACTGTGCTACTATTGAGTGAAAGCCTCTTGAGGCCTCTTCTCATACAAGGAAGGCACGATCATTGATCACCACGCTTTGCTCAAGACGGATTGACGTTTCCATACTTCTCGTCCAGGTTTCCTCCCGGTGTTTTCCTTTATCGTTAGTCAGTTTCACAGACATGTCAATGGTGTCTAAAAAGTTACGTTGGTACCTGCCATGTTTCCAAACCGCACACTCTCGTTTAAGAGATGCAGTTGACTTAACCACTAGGCCACGACGATAATGTGGGTCCCATATTTTTTGATAACTTAATGCTTCAATTTTGATTGGGCCAAAATATCTATATCTGTTTACGGCCTTTTTCAATAACCTGTCTATCCTTAGACTTGCTTCCTAGAGATAAGCTTTTGACATTACCTAGTTGTATGGACCTCGTGTTAAAATTCTATTTCTAGTCAAAAAATCTACGGATAGATAGATTATTAAAAATCCCCGTTTATTAGAATGGTATTTAATGAAGTATTTTACCGTTAATTATAAGTTCAAAAATGTATCAATGAGTACAAAAGTTTTATATTATAATGTCGCGCATATTCCATTAGATAAAGATTAGCGGAGGAACAATATCGGGTGAGATCGGCAACGGCTCGCATGAACTATACGTGCGCTAGTAGTGTGCCCGCGGTCGCAGTACTCGCGGTGCAGCCAGTGCGCTGGTGCAGCCGGCGGGTGCGCGACACAATCGCAAGATGGATGTCGCGTGGGCGGCGCCGGCCCCGCCCCTGCGCGCGCGCCGCTGCCCGCCACTACTGCGCGTCACGTCCGCGCCGTGCGATGTGCTCCGCTATCATTAGCTGGCCACGTAATTACAGCCGGCTGTGCATGTGCTGCCCAGCGGCCAGTGCCTGCCACGCACCAATACAAACCTCGCACTCTCAGCTTAGAGATGTATGTCGAAGCTTTCAGGAACCTGTGCGCTGTTGGCAGCAGTATGCAAATCTGTGTTGCTTAGAAAAGTAAATTGAAGTAAAACCTGAAACTGCGACAAAAGTTAAAGTAATTTTTCAATTACTACTAAGGTGGTAGATTCCTTTGGAAGCTATACAGTAGGTACAGATGCCCAATTATCAAGTACCTATACTAAAACAGGAATTAATTTATAATTTACATCTGCCTAGTCTTTTCCCAACTGTTTTGGGGCCGACTTCCAGTATACACCAGAAGCGTCTGAGTACCAGTATTTTACATGGAGCGACTGCCTATCTGACCTCCACAACCCAGTTATAAATTAATTTTTAATTTAAATAAATTAAATTAAATTTAAAAAATTAAATTTAAAAAATATATATATATTTTTTTTAATTAAATAAATTAAATTAATTATTAAATTTAGATAAATTAAAAATTAATTTATAATCTACACTTGTTAGTTAAAATACTCTCCTATTTAGACACTAACTAAGCTTGTGTACAATAAAATACACCAGTCAGCAGGTCCACACACGCACACAATATTAATACAAAATATAGTAGCCTACCTACAATAATAACACATCTAGGACGGTCGTAGGTTAAAGTGCTAACAACCTGTAAAAATGTTTAGACACTCTTACCTAAGTTTACATAACAGAACTTAACATACCGTTAAGTAGGTAATAAGTTAGTTACACTAAATCGCAATTTGGTTTTCAAGTCGACATTTAGCGATATACAGCACTAATATGCCTAATAACAGGTGAGTGCTTCGTGTGGGGTCAGACCGCCGCCGGCGCGCCGTGCACCTCGAATTGATTCGCGACCCCAGACCCGGGCGGCCCGCGCTGCCCGTGTGCTGGGTACCGAGTTATCGACTAACTTACGAAATGTTTAGAGCCTACAATTATTACACAGGCGATGGAAAAATCAACAACGCTAATACTAAGAACAAAGACTTGCACGAGCTGATGGTTTAAAGGCACGTAGCCGTAGGTGCACCGCCTCGTCAAACTGATTCCCGCCCCGGTCAAGGTGACCACGTCAGTTCAAAGAGCGTGTATCCTGAGAGTTTCTGCACAAGACAGCATAAAACATAAGATACGTGTGTCCGTACCTACCTACGCCGGGCTCCGCCTGGACTGTTACGATCTTATTGGAATCTACTTGCCAGTGCTACGTAAGGCGACGTCTCAAGCAGATTAGCTTCTCACTAGTGGGGTTCACTACGGCTGTGAACACCACTTCTACTTACTGAAATATCATAGTGTGTACTATAAAACTGTATAGTACAGTTGCGATTCGTTTTCTTTCCTTAGTATACTCCTCAAACAAAACATAAACCTTGGTATTTTCCGGACTTGCATAGTAATATTATGTGTGACGATTTAATATCTGCTGACAAAGACAGATATTTACAGCCGGTTACAACAAACTTTTTAATGATTTATACATTTTACGAATAGCACAAAACATGATATCAATAATAAGCATACTTTAATTATTTTGTTATTTTATCAATACATAGAAATAATTGAGTAAACATTATATAATAAATATTTAGACGAAAAACATCAAATAATATAAAAATAATCCATTTTAATGAAATATAACTATTTTTTTTTTGGTGCAACTGGATGTTAGTATTTTGATTCAGTATCTTCAAATGGTTTCTCCTAAGTCCAGTATAAAATCATACAAACATAATACAAAGGCTGTGTTCATCAGCTGTCCATCCATATGGGTTGGTTCAGTTCGTAGTATTCACATGAAATTGATTCGCAGTGCGCTTGCGGCGACGCGCAGGGCGCATGCGCGGCTTTACCGTTAATAAAAGCATGATAATAGGTATTATCGCGGTGACATGATACTCACCCACAATCTGTTATATAACCTTTACTAAAAGTTAGACAAAGTTAATTTTTGCGGGGGAAAGATTGATTAACTGCAGCCCATTAAAGTTAAGCCAAACTTCGAGCGTAACAGATAGACAGATTTACTTTCGGATATATTATTAGTGAGGATCTCCTTCTCCAGGTTTCAATCTAGTTCCTTACCAAATTTCGTTTAAATTAGTTTAACCTTATTTACAATAATAAAAACATAAGAATATAAATCGAGGGGTGAGAGGTAAAAGGCTTTAAGCGACATTTTATGAAATTTTCAGGAGAGCCATTTAAAGCACAAAAATATCAAGGAAAAAAAAATGTTATAATAAAGCTACTGCTCCTAATTTAATAAGAATCGATCTTTATTGCAAACTATCCACTGATGTTTTGGTATACTTGTCATAAAAAAAACTGCTATAATATTAAAATTTTCAGAGTAAGGACAAAAGATTCAACTGCCAACAGTGTTTATCAGTTGACGGCAAAATGGTTTAAGTGACTTTTCAGTGTTATTTAGTAAAAAGCAAAATAATTTAAATGATAATAGGAAGGGCTATTTTGTTTTAACTACCACTACTCTGTCGGCCTATCTGTTAACCTTTTATGGTAAAACGCCTGAACTGACTTAGATGTTTTAGACTTTCGTATGCTTAGAGGTAACTTGGACCTCGGGAAGGACAGAGGATAGTTCTTATCCAGGTACATGAAGTAGCTCCCTCAGAATTACTTCTAAAATATCTACTATATTTTCAGAATAATGAATCACGATTTATACAGCTGTTTCTAGCAGATTATACTGATTATTATGTAAAAGAGATCTCTCAGATGATGTAATTACTAAAAAAAATAGTTAAAAAATTACTGATACGTATATGTGATGAAATCACTACCTACTACATAGGTACGTAGGACGGAAGCTACAACCCATTGTGTTAACAGGCAGATAAATAAATTACTGTGTGGTTGTATGAAACGAAATGTAACTTTAGATAATCAAAAGTTTTATATTTTCTTCCTCTTCCAATGTTGTGTGTTATAAAAATATGAAACAACCGACGTGTGTAACAGGTAGCTACTACTTACTAAACCCGCAGCATACATTAACTTCTCTGTATTGTCTACTTATATACGTACTAGCTTTAGATAATCCAACTAGGATCAGTGGTTCCTAGTCTAGATTATGTGTAAGATTTTATACCTAGTTGTCGCAAGCAATGCGTGAAATACCTTCTGTTTATATTCCAATAAGAGTACACCACGCACGTAGCTACGTGACCGGAGGACTTTGTTAAAAGCTGTACTTAGCTGAAGCTCTGTGCGGTGATCGAAGTAGTAGTAGTGGGGTCGGTGTTTGTCTTCAGGTGCGTGGTCCACCAATCACCCACCACAACAAACTGATTAATATTAACTCAATAAAAAATATGCTAATTTATCAAATAGATGGTCATTTATACGTATTTAATATATAGTTAAATTCTAATATCTGTCATATTCAAAAATTCTAGTTAGAAATTATAACTAATACTAAGTAAATAAAACTTTGATAAAAGTAGTAATATAAGTTTTTTCATCCAATTTACAGCATGTTAACCGAAAGTATTTTACGAATCCGTTTATCAATCTTTAACTTTCGTTATTCTTACATTAAAACGGGAATTTGAAGTAACAATACTCATTGGTACCTTAGACACAGGTATTACTTGCTAAGTATACAATTATTTAACTTTTTCCAATTAGCAATAGTATATCTCATGCAAATAGTATTTACTAAGTCATTAGAAAATTGCCATTGAAACTTGCACTTGTCTACATACAAACATCTTATAATTGAATGCCTCTTGGCACAGATAATATTTAGGAGGTGGTTATGCAAGGCATTTTTATTGTTCAATATTTTTGTAAAGAAAAGGTGATTTCGTAAAAATCAGTGTAAGATCTTATGTGATATGCGCGCGCGGCGACGGAACGGATCGATCTGCTACGGCCGCGAGCTTCCACCAGCAAATTGAAAATATCTTGCACAACCACCTCCCGACAATGTACCTCTCCCTCACTTGTAGCACCTCACGTGTTCCCTCGCTATATGTAGCCTCAAGCAAGCCAACAAAGTTTCGAATAAGCAATTACCTAAATAGTTCAGTTGATTGCGATCTACTCTTTAAGATAACACCCAAAAATGGTAAAAGGAACCCACTTTTTCACTTCGTCTGTCTGTCTGTCCGTCTGTCACAGATAATTATTTCAGGAACTACTAATGCTATCGAGTTGTTTGGAACAGGTATAAAGAATAATTGTTTATGCGTACTGCAAATGAAAAAGTATAAATTAATATTGCTTTCATGGAAAAAGTGGGGGAAAATGGGGGTTTAAAATTTTAAACTATAATTGTGTGTTGTATATAGTAGGTATGCGGAATATGTTATGAAAGAGCTGAACCTGCACACTACGTACTATCTCTTGTTTTCTTTCATGTATTTGTTTTTGCAAATAATTATTGCGCAAAGTCCCCCATCTTCGAAGATTTGTGAAGCGTAAAATCTGGAAATGATGATAAAAAACAGAAATAGTTATTAAAGAAGTATTAAGCAATTTTCCTTGACAAACAAACCTAATTATGCGGACGTAAAAAATATATAAATAATTACGACTTTATTGCGCATAATATTCTTATCTCGGAGCCCTGTTCAACTCCCACTTGGCCGGTTTGTTTTATATTTTAGATTCACGTTGTTTCATGGACTACTTAACAGATACTACTAAAAATATTTTAAGTTAACTGGTTGAATAATAACCTATTAGAAACTTGTAGATTTCAAACACGATTACATTTATTGTTAAACTGTACGGTAAGCATAGGAGCAGTTACAAGAATGTCGGCTAAATCCACTTTATTTTAAACTTAACCGTACGTTTATAATAATTTTATCGTAATAATAGTAAAGATACCTAGTCAAGATTTTGATCACAGGTTATTGATCATAATCTATACCTAATGAACACGACTTAGCGCATCACTCTGGCGGCTCAAGCGTAGATCTTGTCTCGAGCTTAGTGTTGGAGCCAGTCGACTGTTTGAATCTATTTTTGAATAGAGCTCGAGTCTTGAATCAAGTTCTACAAGACGGTTCTAAGACTCTTTTTTAGCTCAGACATACACCGACTCAGATGAGTATTCTCAACGTCATCTATAGTTGTGTGGAGCTTGTGAACCGATGCCAAAGTTCGGAATCAGGTAAGACGAAAATTAAAAGTTATTTAATATCAGGCGAATTCACCATATGCAACGTTACACCGCTGTCGACCCCGGGCGATAGCGTCCGCGGTCAGCGAGCGGGCGGCGGCCGCTGACGGTATCAACACTCATTAACTTCTGATAATCTTACATCTATTTTTTGCCAAAAATAAGAAGCAGCTCGTTGCTTAGATTTCTTAGAAACTGTATCCTTTTGTTGAAGACCTTCCGAATAAAAAACATTGTTTAATGTCATAATAATACAACGTTACATTATTTTACGTTATATTATTATAAAGCGATAGATGTGCGCGTAGGTTACTAACAACCAACACCACTGGGTAAGTTGGCATGTTTTATGAGAGTGGCAGTCTGGCAGTGGGTCGCAGGAATGGTATCAAGTGGGCTATAAGCTTGTTTGTCATAAAATAAACTTTAATCAAATCAAAGTTTTCGATCATAATTTTATTTATTATCAATTCCTTAATTGATTACTACTTGTATTATCTCAATACTATACAATAATAAAATTTGTTATGATCAAAAGTGTTCCACTATTAGAACGAATGACTAGTTCCTGTAAGTGGTGTGATCGGAGTGAAGTGTCGCGAGGCACACCACGTCACAATAACAGTGCGTGGAGTGTTGAGTCAATAGTTGAGCGTGGTCCGAGCCCCTGTTTGAGTCGTTGAGCAACTAATATGTTTGCCGAGCGCTGTTTGCTCGCGCCGACACCCGCCGCCCCACTAACAGTAGCCTGCTGCTGATACCCTTAGTATTATTGTATGAGACTAATAAGAATCATGTATACTTTATACTAAGGATAAAAAGTAGTAAAGTATGTAGCTTACGGCCGGTTTCATGAAGCTAATTAATACACAAAGCACTTTAAAAAATGTTTAGGTAATGTACGACTATGCAATGCTAAAATTATCGTAGCTTATAGGTAACCGTCTCTACGGTCTCATCTATCTTTTTACAAAATTTCATACAAATCGGTTCAACCGTTTTACAGTGAAAGCTTAACAAACATTATCTAATATTATTATAGTTGGGATTGAAATTGCTATATGATATGTAGATAATATAAGGGTAATAAGTGCCTGCAAAGACCTATTTGAAATTATTTTTTTAATTTTGAAGGTTTAGGGCTAATTGTTATTCTTTTATTTGATAATCTTAATGTCATTCTAATTCGATATACGTAAAAGAAAAAGTATATTTGCCTGGTCTAACGTCAATAAAGTTTGTTTTTTAATTATTAAGCTCGGCATTTACCTTCGCGCATCCAGACATCATCCAAGCGTCGTAACTTATTGACAGCTTCAGACTGATTGTATGCTTAAAGTTTCTTAGCTCGTATGACTGCCCGTACCTACGTACTGATAGTGTTGACAATATACTTGCACATCAGGACAATAATACACATGTCACCACAATATAACTTTTTGCACCCTCAATGCAATCTAGTAGCCCTATATAAATGTTGTTAATTATTAACATCAATTTGATGCTTTTTACAATAACTGAATAAGTTACAAGTAGATACAAAAAATAACCAAGTATTTAATCGTCGCTGTGTTGTAATTACAATTAATGAATACGCGAGCACGTGTGCATATCGTTACGTTATTAATATTAATTCAAAGTAAATATACCTCGCGCCTAAGTAGGTACATGTAGGTAATCGTACAGGTTGTGTTATTATTGTACAACGTCATTGTTTTAAACAAGTTAGCTTTCGATTATGACAGTCAATTATTGAGATCATTTGAACCACACTTAGTGAACTTTAATTAAGTCTGAATAAAAATCTAACATTGAAATAGACTACAATAATGGTGTGTCGTAAAATATAGTACTTACTGTAGATAGATAAGTAGGTACCTAACCATAATATAATAAAATCAATGTTTGCTATAACGAACTGAGTTGTTTCTTGAAACTTCAGTTTGAAACTACGACACTGGAATAAAACTGTCAAAATAAGCCCTTAGCAGTGGAGGCCGGAGGAGTCGCCGTGTAGGGTTCACTAATGCCTAAACCTATATTTTTTTATAGTTGAAGAAGTAAGTCTGGATTGTTATTTAAAGTTCAATCAAGTTACAAGTACTCAATGTAAACGTCGTATGTCGCGTAACAATGAGCCCGGCGCCACTGTCGCCGGTACGGCACGAGAGTGCGCCGGGCCGCAGGGGGCCGCACTTGTAACAACCCTCCTGCGAGAGGGTAGCTGAGAGTTCCGCTACCCGCCGCTAGGTAGCTCTCATTGTGGCAATATTGTGTAAAATATGTTAGTTTTATAGTATAGTTGTTCTTTTGTTTCCTTATTGGAAAAAATAGGTAACACAGTTTATATTTTTAATATGACCTCGACCTAATAGTGATTCAGTACCTAAGTCTAAATAGTAATGTTAGACAAAAAAAATGGTTTCAATTTCGAAAATATTTGCAATTCTAATTAAGGTATAACACACCATTGAAAAAATATTCCTGTTAATATTTGCACATAAAAGAAACATAAATCATTTTTCATCTATAAAAAGTAAACGTATGCTGTTAAGCTCATAATTCAGTTTAATCTCCCTATTCGACAACAGATGGCGCTGGTTGTAGCAGTCTGCGCTCGCCGGCGGTACAGCGGCTACGAATACCGTTCGTAGAGAGTTTGTGAACATTATTTTTATTACGAATTAGAATACTGAATTTGTACTCTTTATTCTAAGAATAGATTAGTATTTATTAAGTAATTACAGTGGTTTTTGAATGCATTTGTTTATTTATGAAAATTTTAATTATGATGTGCTTCAAAATAAATTAAATTTATCAAAGTAAAAAAATATGTGCATTTAGTTTTTTATGACTCTCAAATTTTTGACTATACTCATCGTAAGATAGCTCCACGGACCCCCAGTAGGTTCCTACGTGCAGGTCACAATGTACTGCTGAACCACACAAACAACTCCACATAATAAAATGAATTTGTCGAATCAACGCGTTGTTAAGCTGCGGAAAGTATTACTTATAATAAATTATAATAATAAATATTGAGCGAGTGGTACAGTCGCGAGCACGTTGTCATAGGACCTGCTTGTACTAATTATGGTAACAGAAACAGTAATTATAGTAAATGTTACAAATTTCATGTAAATTAAAATAAAATGTTTAAAAACATTGCTAACTTTATTTTGAAAAAGAAAGAATAATGTTAAATAATAAATTAATGTGAGTTATTATAGGTAGGTTATTTATTATGACCTATTTACTGCAAAATGTTTAGTAATAAAATTGTTGTGAATATTTTGCATTTTTTTGCTCTTTAAGCGTTGAGTTCAAGGAAGCAGTTACCGATAGCAGATTAAAAGCTCGTGATACTAGGTAACTACTTCATATGCAGATATGAAAATGTTACCTAATTAGTAATTTATCATGTAAAGGAGAAAAAAGGAGACATTTCACCATAACTAACGTAAATTTAATCTAATCAGGTAGGTTGGTGTATTTTCTATAAAGGAGCATATTGTTAAGTTCTGAAAGTTATAGAAACATACGGACTAGGTGCATGAGTAGATTTAAGACAACAGGTTGAGACAATATTTTAAATTTTAGTAAAAATAAATCCATGAGTGTGCTTTATTTATGTATCATTATCATTATTTATGTATATTATTTGTGTAACTATAACAATAAAAAAAACATAAAACTTTGCGAATAACTTAATGTATTGACAAGTCATTATTACCTATCAACTGTCAGTGTTTTGTACGAATAAGAAAACAATATTTAAAACTTGACGAACTACAAAAATTCAAACTGTATAAAAAAAGTCAATTTGTTAAGTGTTAAAATTTGCAAAAAAAAATCAAGACAATTTTGTTAACGACCTTAAAATCATGTGTGTCCCGAAATTGGATTGCATCAATAATTAGAAGTTCAACTTAATATAAGACACTATGATAAAGTACACTATAGTGAATAGACTCAAAGATTGTCATCCAATAAGTCATGAACGTGGTCTCTCTAAGAGCCGCCGTCCGTCGGCGTCGGTACAGCGGCCGCGGAGAGTGTAGCGACGCGAACGCGACGCACAATTTTCCTGTATGAGGGGCGAGCGGTGGGGTGCGGAGTGAGGGGTGCGGGACGCGCGGGGGGCGGGGCGCAGTAATTACATCGTCATTAGCGGGCGGCGGCCTGGGCGGGGCCGCCCCTCTACCTCTGCGGGCGCGCGCAGCGCCGCCGAGCGCTCCAGTCCGCTCCGTGCTGCCGTCGCGCACGCACGCGCATGTCGCTCGCTGTTGTACCCGGTGATGTGAGGTGGCCCCCGCCGCTGCCGCAGCGCCGCGCGACTAACGCGCTTTTTTCGCGACCGAGTAAGCCAGTTGAAGGCTCGAGAGCCTTCGAGCCGGCAAGACGCCGTCCACCGTGGATTTGAGGTACGGCGCCATGGCGGCGACCACGTACATGCCCGCCGACATGGACTTGGGCAACATCGGCGGGTATCATGCTGCGTCGCCGCGCAGCGCCGAGCCTGCCGACATGAAGTATCAGCACGGGCTGCACGCGGGCGGCTCGCCGTCCCCGGGCGCGCCCGTGCTCAACCCGTGGACGTCGCTGCCGCCGGCGGACCCGTGGGCCATGCACCAGCACCACGCGCACGCGCACCAGCCCGACGTGAAGCCGCCGCCCGCGCCGCACGAGCACCGCCACCTGCAGCACGGCGGCTGGCACGCACCGGTGGTGTCGCCGCACTACGGCGCCGGCTCGCCCGTGGCGCTGCACGGCGGCTACCCCATGCCCATGCACCAGCACCACATGCTGCGCGACATCCAGCCCTCTCCGCACCCGTTGCACCATCACGCCATGGAGCGCGACCCGCCCGAGGAGGACACGCCCACCAGCGACGACCTCGAGGCCTTCGCCAAGCAGTTCAAGCAGCGCCGCATCAAGCTGGGCTTCACGCAGGCCGACGTGGGCCTGGCGCTCGGCACGCTCTACGGCAATGTGTTCTCGCAGACCACCATCTGCAGGTTCGAAGCGTTACAACTCAGTTTTAAAAACATGTGCAAGTTGAAACCGCTGCTCCAAAAATGGCTCGAGGAAGCCGACTCTACCACAGGGAGCCCGACGAGTATTGACAAAATTGCCGCGCAAGGCAGGAAAAGAAAGAAGCGCACCTCAATAGAAGTGTCAGTAAAAGGTGCGCTGGAGCAACACTTCCACAAGCAGCCCAAGCCGTCGGCGCAGGAGATCACGTCGCTGGCCGACAGCCTGCAGCTGGAGAAGGAGGTGGTGCGCGTGTGGTTCTGCAACAGGCGACAGAAGGAGAAGCGTATGACGCCGCCTAACACGCTCGGCAACGAGATGATGGAGGGCATGGGCCACGGACACTACGGGCACGGCGAGGTGCACGGCTCCCCGCTGCAGCACTCGCACTCGCCGCCCGGGCTGTCGCCGCAGCACGGGCTGCCGGCGGGCGCGCACACGCTGGCCGCGCACTAACAGTTCGCCCCGTGGGCGCCGCCGCGGCCCTACTACTCGGAGCCTCACTAGCGCCGACTAGACGCCGCGCCCGCGGGATACCTGACCGTGTACATACGCGCCGCGCGCCCGGACGTGCCCGCGGCGCACAGTGACCGGCCGCGCTCTGTACATACCTTCGCGCGAGCCCCGGCCACGGACCGAACGCTACGTTTAAGTTGTTCTTTATAATTTCAGTGAAGTCATTGATTAATTATGTGAGTAATGTTAAGATCGAAGCCAGTAATCGTTTATACTTTATCGAAACGCCGAGGTTCGGAGTGATCGCCGATACGTTTAGCTAGATAGTCTAATTGATAAATAAGAGCTTATATCGGAGGTGGATCCCGGCGTCGCTCGCCCCTCGCCGGCGGCCGCGGCCGCATCATCGTCGTGCGGTAAGTACGGCGACATTACACACTCACGAGTAGCACAGTACCGAGCGCACACCCGACTCGGGTCCCGCGTACTTGACGCACACGCAGCCGCGACCTGCGAGTCGCGCGCGAGCCGCTCGGCCGCTCCGGCGAGGAGTGCGTAGCACCATTCAGTTTTGTAAAGGACGATTTCATCGAATTTATTTATAGATATTACAAATTAACGATGTTCATACATGCCTACCTGTCAGTAGGGAGTCATTGTGGTGTGGAATAAATTTAAATTGTTGCTATTACTGTAAATTTATGATTAGTGACGAGGACGAGAGTAAAAAATATGAATCGGGTCGAAGCTTCGTTTTGTAAGGGAATACGAGTGAGTCAATAGGTGCAATTTTTATTTTAAGTGTTTAATGAAACGATCCGAATGTGAGAGCAATCATGTATGTAGTAAGTCATGAAAGTGGCGGGCAGGCGGCGGCGCGGCTGGTGCGCTCTGTTGGTGTTAGTGAGCGCGCCAGCCGCGCGGCCGCCGCGAGCCGCCGCGCGGGCTCGCGACCCGCGCCGACACGCACTCGACGCACACCTAGCTCCCACTACATAATTTATTAAAATTATTATTAAAAGGATGCAGACACGATGCCAAAATGGTTTTATTCCTGTTTTTTACTTGTTTTGTTGTTTTTTTTCGTTTGTATGTATTTGTGGCCAACCTTGGTACTTAATACTTGTAAAAATAGGTATTTTTTCTATATAAAATAATGTACCTACGACGTATATGATGATATATATTAAAAAAGTTCTTTATAGAAATTGAAATATGGAAATGACTTTTATTACATGTCCTGATATCTCTCTGCCTCGACAGACATTTGTTTGTTACATAATGATATTGTGTTATGATAGTGACAGGGGTGTCGGACACACGACACAAGTGTAGAACTCGTGTCAGTGTCTGCTGTGTCGCACTGCAACGAATGTTTAATTTTAGGGAGGATTGTTTGTATAGTTTTACTATTAACGAACAAAGCTCAGTAATACTTGTGAAATGTTTTTGCTAAAGTGGAACTAGATGAATAATGTAAATAAATATTTGCATCACGATGGAGTTAGGTATGCAAGTCTACATAGCGAGTAAATATTACTTAGTGATATGGATATTTTATATTATCGTCTAAGTATTTAATAAAACAGAGTAAATATTTTACTAAAGAGTATTATTGGTAAATCCCGGTCAGTAGGTCATAATTATAATGTGAAAAATGTTGTGAGTCGGCTTAGAGTTGTTTGTCTTATTTATGAGGGTAGAAGCAGCGCGCCAGGTAGTGGCTCGCCGCCGGCCGCAGCCGCTACACAAAAGATATCAAACATTTGACAAACTACACGCAGATCGTATCGTGCAGCTAAACACATCGCACATTATTTTTTATATTTCATAAATAATGCCTTTGTACGTGTCTGTCCACTCTCCGAGTGGTTCTGTTAACATATGAACTGCCTGCAGTTAGTGTTAGCGCATGACGTTTCTAATTTATTTGTTAGATCAATTAAACTGAGTGACATTTCTGTTACATTTGGCCATTTCATTGTTTTATTGTTGTTCAAGTGAATTCAATCGTTGAGTTTGAATTATATCAATCCCTATTTACAATAATTTAAGCACAATAACAAATGCTTACACCTGCACATGAGCAACTCAACACAATATCTCACCTGTGTTGGGTGGCTCGCATTTATACATGTTGTAGCATATTCCCTATCTGAACCAGTCACCTATGTCATCTAATAACACACATATGCTAGCCAGATAATAACGCCATTAAGAGCCGATTTCTCAATGGTCAGATAACTTTTAACCGGTGAATAAATATGTCAGTTCGACAGATTTTGTAAAGATAACAGGTCAAACACATCATATTTATTCTTAAGATAAAAAATTATAGGACTATTGAAAAATCGGCCCTTGGTGAAAAATAGTACCTACTTAGTTAAACTAACTCATTGTGTGTGGTATTGAAATTGTCTTAACTGCTTTGTATAATATATTTAATATGAAAATATTAGATTATGAAAATATTTCCTAGATGGTTAAATAAAAAAAAATATATTTCAAATAAGCTTTTGCAGCCTATATGAAAAGGCACACTAGTTGCACGGTTTCAAAGAGTAGGTTCTATGGAGAACAACTGGCAAGAAACTCCTCATACACTAGGTGGTGAACTTTTGTTAAATATTTTTAATAAAACACAACACAAAATCAAGTACCTATGATGTGTTATTGATCGCTAGTCACTCGTCGCGACAAGGCACTCGTTAAGTCTCACTACAGCTTTTACATCAAATATAACGTTTGTAGTACTTAAAGCGTTTCGCTGTTTCAATCTCGGCTTTATTTAATTACTCTGTAATGAATAATTATATTGCTAGACAGGTTTCCACTCAAACAAGTATATCTGCGACTCACTAACTAAACTTTGGCGCATTTTAACTGAAATCATTGGCCAAAGGCGAGTAAAAAATATTTTTCGCTTTAACGAGTGTATTAGCTTTCTCTTGTCAATGTGTCGGACACAAAAACTGTTAAGGAGTGGCTGTTGCCACTGTTGGTATTGTTGGTAGGCGCTGCGCGGCTGTGGCGTGGCTGTTGCAGCACGGCGATCATGCGCAAAAACTTGACGTGTGTGCTCGCCGTCGCAACGCACTGACCATCCACAGTAGACCAAATGACATTCCATGCGGCTAATGAAGCGTATTAGCCGCAGTGAAACCTCCTCGCCACCGTGAAAAAATATTGAACCAATACCTACAGTAATCAATGTTTCAGGAACTATCACCACGTTCTGTACGGCTTGTTTTGTGATATATATGTTTTAGCGAGGTTATTTGGTGTTTATATCACAAATATTGCCAGTGTATAAAAAAAACAATAACTTTAGGTAGGTAACTTCGTTCATTAATAATAATATCAAGTGACTGAAATATAATCTTGTGGAATTGGAGGTACCGTACTATAAGTATGTGCCCGACCCAGTTCTCGAAAATGGACATATCACATTGTACTGGGATCGATCTATCATCACTGATCGGACTGTTATTGCGAACAAGCCTGATATAGTGGTGATAGATCGATTAGAGCGCCGCACAATGATTGTTGATATCACTGTGCCCCATGATGAGAACCTCGTGAAAGCTGAAAAAGAAAAATAAATTAAATATCTTGATTTGGCTCACGAGGTTGTCGACATGTGGCATGTGGACTCTGCAGTCATTGTGCCGATAGTCGTTTCAGCCAATGGTTTGATAGCCAAGAGCCTCGATCTACATCTAAAGAGGCTCTCGTTAGATGGTTGGATCAAGCGCTTGATACAGAAAGCGGTATTACTGGCTACGGCACGCATAGTCAGGAGGTTTCTCTCTCTGGGGTCCTGACCGCCGGTAGCTTGGACCATGTTCCCGTTGCCGGTGGTGTACTATTTTTATATTTTGAAATGTTTTTTATATATCTTTATAATTTAATATTTAAAAATGTAAATATATGTTAAATAAATAAATGAATGTCCTAAAATATCAAGTGACCACATTTATTAACAGGCTAAGATAAGTAGATATACCTACAGTCAAGTTGAAAGATTTATACACACATGTAGAAAATCAAGTTGAAGATGTTTGAAGTATGTATCTAGACTTAATCAGTTTGTTTGAAAATATTCTTATGTAGTTCAGTTAGTTTTTCGCACACATACATACGACTGGGGGCGAAATATTGTACGTTCACTTTGTATAACTTTTTTGTCTGTGTTAGCGATTATTTACAGACATAAAGCGACAATCGCTCGTTTGTTTCCGCCTGTTAACCCCAAACTTTTTGCACCAACATGGAACAAGAATGTTGGGCAAAAAAGGGCGTCTGTCTAACCATTGTCAAATAATGGCTAGAACAGCCGCGCGACAAGCGGCCGGTCGCGCGGTGTGCGCTGTAAAATAATATATGGGCTAGACATTGTCTTAATGCTTCATTAAATTTCCTTAATTTCTACTGAGGCTTGAGCTAGTGTCAGAAATATGTCGGTCAAACGAATCTGTCATTACCTACATTTTTTATGTAACTCAATGACTTTGATGTCTTATTTTTTTGTTAATGACAAAAAAGGGATTAAGATAATGTAATTATACTTCAAAAACAATATGATAGTAATCTCGGCACAACTCTATGTAATAAGGTGCTAATTGGTTCTCAAAATGAATTTAAAATAAAAGTACTCAATTACTGTACTGAATAAACCTGTGTCATCCTGTTCTCGCCGTGGGTATGTAGTCATCTTCATTAAAATTTAAAATATTTTTTGACAAACGTTTGAGCAATATTTTTTTTGTTTTAGAACAATGAAGTGTAGTGCAGGATGTACATATTCGTATGTATAAGTAGGCAAGCCGTTCTGGCTGTTAGCGCTCAAGGCTCGTCAGCCGGCGCCCGGCGACACGGCTACGTACAGTATACAGCACTAACACAGCAGCAGCGCAGAGACGCTAACATGTCCACCTCCTGCATTAACCCACTTCGATCTGTTCACTGGTCTGTTGCTACGAACGGTAAATTAACACCAGAATACGCCTCAGTGTAGCTACTACACGAGCTTATATTATGTTACCCGACATTTCTAAATGGTCTTGTGTAACGCCCATCCTTTTTGTAATAAGATATCGTGTCTTCAGGAGTTATTTTAGATGTTAAAACAATTATGCATACTTAGGTATTTCATGGAGATACTTTTTCACGGACTTTAAACTAGGAATGTACTATTGCTACTAGAAAAAACATGATAGTGATGTAATAGTCAAAGATTTTGATATTAGTCAGGTGGCAAAAGGAGAAAATAAGAAAATTAAATAATGCAGAAAGTGTGATTTTGTACTCGGCAGGAGTAGCGCCGAGATTGACATTAATACACGCGCCTACTTGCATACATCACTGTTATTAGTTTTTTACCTTAGGATATTTTTTACAATACTTGTGTAATCAATCAAATCCATATAAACAATGCTATGTGCTAAATAGTACATACGAGTGTTTGTAGTGTTTGGTATTAACACTCTTCGTAGGCCACACCAAACAAATTAATGAAGTGAAGCGCGAGATCACTTAGCAATTCAGTAAATGTAAACGGACGGTCGTGTTCCTGTTTCCGCGAATCTAAAACAAAGAACAAGTAGGTAAATAAAAGAGTTATTGAAGGTGGCTATTAATATGTGAGTTCACATCTGTATTTCAATTGTGTCAGAATGTCTGGCGACAAAAACGGTCCGCGGCGACATTGTCGCGCAAACGAGCGCTCGTACCAACTTACCTGTCAGTTTTTCTGCGTTTTGTCGTAAAATATGTATTTAAAAAACGGCGGGTCTGTGGCAGGTGCGGCGCGGCGGCGAGGCCACCTTTATCAGCGGCCATGTTCTACTCAATTTATAGTCTCCTCGGTTTTGGTAGCGCCGCGAGCGGTCCCGCGCGCCGTCACTATCTCGCCCTTCGGAGTATTTTTTTCCGCGTAGGCGCAACGCGACCGACGGACGGCGACGGCTCGCGTGCGAGTGACGCCCGGCGGTCTAATTAGTGCTGAGCCGCACGTGACGCCAGCACTGTCTCTGTGTCTTATAGAAACCGCGACAAGTACGAGCAACCCGCCCCCGGCGACCTCTTCTACTTGCTAGGTGCATTCGAAGAACAAATATCTAAATTAATAGTTTAGATTTTTAACAAACGTAATGTGATATAAGTAGCATTTTATTATTTAAAAATTCATTCATTTCATTTTTATAATTTAAAAAAAATTGGCTAATAAGAGAAAGTCGTAGTTTTTGCTCGCAGAGTCGAAGCTCGCAAGTCGTAAATCTGTAGTCAATACGGTACCTATATTATTTTTATTATTAGGTATAAAGGTAATTAAACAAAATACTTCGACTATTAAAAATTGTACAGTTGTAGGCAATTTGTATTTGTGCTAATTTCCTAATATCTGTGCACACTCAAACTTGGAGATGGTAATTTCGGATAGCGGTGGTTGCGCAACCGAGGTGTCAGTGAGATCACGGTGAAAATATTGTCTACGCGATATTTAATGTTATACAGTTTTCTTTAGAAAACTTTATGGTTGGAGTGAAGATTTATTGAGACTAGGTATACTTAATTATGAAACCACGTTATTTAGAAGGCTTTCCATTTTTTTCCAAAAAAGAAAACATCTTGGTCACCAACATGTTTTCTGCACATTTATTAACATAATATTAAAAAGTTGATATTAAAATGTCAAAAAATAACATTGGTTGGGCATGCGTGTATCTTGGATGCTATAAGAGGTATGTGAAATCAATGTAAAACGCTTACAACAGTAAACCGAATGGAACTTTCACATCACAATAATATAAAAGTAATTTAATTAAAGACACAGACATATCAACCTCAACAGACCATCCCATAATTGCATAAATCTGTTATACTGATAAGTCTGTAGTAGGCATGATTACACGGTACCCATACATATAGTAAATAATACATACATCAAAACTTTAGGTTCTAGATAGTGTTTTGCCTATGTTGAAGGTTGAGTTAAATCCAGGAAAACTGAGTTTCATTTGTAATATTTTGATCGTCAGTAGGATATTAAAGTTTATTTAAAGTTAGGGACTATAGAGCTTTGCCCAGCCTAGTATGCTAGGCACTTTACAACAGTATGACCTGGGCACAACTGAGCCCTGCTTCGACACGTGTGCACCAAGTGTTGCGCCAAAATATAATATTTTTATAAAGTTTTACAACATTGCTTAACCTTTACGCTGACGTGAGTGCCAACCGCACGGAAAATTGCAAGTTTTTCTAATGAGTGAAGTAGATTGGGGTGATAATAATGTAGGCTAAATGCAAAAAAGATGATTTTAATGGGGAACGCAAATTATTTTAGAACTATATTAAATCGTTGGGCTTATTAATTTAATTTTAATTTAAAAAGCTTTGAAATCGGACGCGGACATCTATGGCTAGACCAAAATGATGGTATGCTCAGTGCAGGAATCAAATATGAGACACTGGTACCATTGATTTAATTGAGTCGAAAACGAAGTCAATTAAAATAAAAACGGACGTACACCTACTGAATATAATGTTCTCATGTCTCAGCAAGTGGATCACGCAGTCAGTCAGACTATGATCGCCGAATTAACCACGAAGGTATTATGTATAGGTATGATGATGATAAATCATTTCAAAATGTTACTGGGAGTGAGCCTACTGACTGCTGCTTCATTAGTTATACCTAGCTACATTATGTTAGTGTTCGGCTAATTCAAATGAATTACTTTTATAACTGACTACCTCTCGTTGTATTTGTACATGTGCAGCTCTATTTGTTTATGTTAGAGTTATTTAATATGTGATCATTATTATAATGCAGGTGTTTGTAAAGGTACGCTAACAGCTGTAGCGACTACCGTTATATTGAAAGAATGCATTATTAGAGGTTTAATAATTAATATTTAATCCTTACAATATTTGGCTGCGTGTTGTTACATGACTGTTATAATCTCCACATTTTTAGATCTATTGGTACTAATAAGAGGGCTGTATTGAATTATTATAAAACTTTCAAAATAGTTACAAAATGTAACTATTTTCATTGAAGTCGATAGTTTGCGCAAGTCACATAGCTGAAGCCGCCAGGCACAGCGGCGACGCGCCCGCATGCCTGCCGCCGGGCCCGGCGCCGGCTGATATTAATGGAACTAACAATGCTAACGTGTCGCTCAGACCTTCAGACAACGACCGGCTATTTTTGTCTGTGCATTACCGAGCACCCACTGATAGGGAAAACGTTGAAATACTCACCTATACCGACACGGAATAGTGTTACAACGTTAGACTATAATATCATGATTACATACAGTTAGTGGAAACCTTTTCGTTACTTATGTAAAGCCATATTCTTGTCTGTCTTGGATTATTAGGACTGCTTGCTTGGGCTGCGCTTGCGTATTAAATCAACAGGCTCTATAAAATAAATAAACATAGCTATAGATGGAGAGGTACCTACCTACGTAACTTATATGTTTCTGAATCACAATAACAAAAATTTGAAATCTAATTTTTAAGCATAATTCAAAACTATGTAGGTAACCCTTATTTTCTTTTATTAAATTTATTCTTATTCTTAAAAAATGTGTTTTAGAATCGTTAATGCCAGAAAAATTGCCAAAAAGTGCGCACTTGGCTGCGATTCATGATGATGTCTTATTTAATCGAATTACAAACACAACACAAGGAGCGGCGCGCTGAGAGATGTGAGTGATTGCGTCGGTCAAGTGTCGGTCAATTGGGCAGTAATTAGCCGCGGCGGAGAGTGTCGGCCTGACCCGGCCACTGCTCCGTGACACCACTCATCGACCCGCAATCACTGGCATCTTCATCAAACATCAAAATTATTATACTAGTTTATTCCGCGGTTACACCCGTGTCCAAAGAGAACTACTTAATGCATCTGGATAAAAAGAAAGAGATAACCTATAAACCATCTATCTTCATACCAAGTTTCATCCAAATTGGTTCAGCCGTTTTACTGTGAAAGCGTTACAATTAAACAAACTCACATTCGCATTATATCTATTCAATTTGGTGCAGTCGTTCGAAAGTTATGCGCGGACATACATTTTGGCGATTCATTTTTATTAATATAGATATTGTGGTATTAGTTTAGGTTATCCACTAGCTGCTTCCCGCGTATACACTCGCGTTCTGAAGGAATTATTTCACGCACCTGGATAAAAACTATACTTTGTCCTGATTGGTTGGTAGTCGTGGTGTTTTCAATCTAAGTCTTATAATTTACTAGCTGTTTCCCGCGGTTTCACCCGCATCCCGAGGGAACTACTCCGCGCGCCCGGGTAAAAAGTATCCTATATGTTAATCTAGGTTAAAAGCTATATGTGTACCAAATTTCATCCAAATCCGTTCAGTAGTTTTTGCGTGAAAGAGTAACAAACATCCATACATACATTCTTACAAACTTTCGCGTTTATAATATTAGTAGGATAATATCAGTAGGGATTCGTTGTATTAGAGTATCACACTTACAGATATAGGTTTTACGATTGTTAACCCTTCAGTGGTTGCGTCACATGTGCACATTGTGTTTAGTTGGTGGACAATATGATGAGAAACTCACATCAGATCTATCAAGCGTGACCGTCCAGATACTGTTTTTGTAATTCTAATTGAGTAACAATAAGTTAACCGTCGGCTAATTAATCTTATTTGCCTATCTTGATACTTTCTCTATAATTCTGTCGAGTGTGACAAAACTTTATCTATCTGCAGATTTATGATCGAACTAACGACGGGTTATCTAATTTCAAGAATAGATTAAATAAATGGTCCAATCTGTGACCGAAGTTTGTCTGAAGGTATTTTCGCCATTACACGGCAATCTTTCATTACGAACTTTTTAATCCAGAGACCAGAGAGTAGAAATCATTAGCTTGTTCAGTTTTACATTACAGTGTGTGTCACTGTGTTATTACATTTGGGAGTGCACTGAGCCAGCCAGCGTGTGCCTAGCGCGGGGTCGTTGAACCACTTATTTATTTTTATTGGCTTCACATAGCCTCCGCACGCGGAATATATCGGAATATTCGCGGAATATATGGCGAGTGTTCTGTGCAGCTTTAACATGGCTTGTGCATATTTGTAAAAATACATCGGTAGTACCTACTAACCTAATCAATAATTGTATATCGTCTTGCAGATATTATTTATAGCTTTGCATTAATAAATTAGTTTGCAATAAAAACGTCTAAGTTTCTTATAAACCTAATTCTGGATATGACTAGTTACTTAAACTATAAGCTGCATAGTAACCTAGGCCACTAAGTATCGGAAATGTCAGCTCGCAGCACACTTTATCTTGTCCGTGCTGCGGACTCCTAATCGGCCAGTTGTTTAGACTTTAGTACTACTTGTATGATTCTCACATAAATCATTCTGCAGTTATATCGCTCCCCAGTACGTACTGCGCACTGGCTACAGTTAGCAGCCAAAGTCTCTCCTTGACATTAGAACACGCAAACTACGTTTTTTATATGTAGTCAACGTTGTGCGCTGTCGTTCACGCTCGGCGGCCGCCGCCTGCCCGGGGGAAAAGTAATCCCAAGAAAAACAGTGAGGCCAAGCGCGACGAGGTACCCTGCTAACACTACTAATATCAAAAGTACTTGAGAAAATTTGTCCGTATATAAATCAAAGCCAAAAATAACTACGTGACAAAAGTTTGTTGCTACGAAAAAGTGCTACGAGATTTGGCGTAGCAAGGTATTACTTCGATGGTAAAAAAAAAATCCTTACGGCACTTTTTCTAGCACGATAGGACTCTGTTCTCATAACAACTATAATATCGACGTCACATGGCTTGTCTAAATCACCTGAGTCGACTGTGTCATCTGTGCATCATTCGATACACCACTTCAAATCTCATGAATATCTTGTTTAGGTACCTGTAGACTTTTCTAAATCTGACATATAATCTTCAAGAATGATAGACCGTAGGGCACAGGTACCGAGCCTGCAGCTCGCCCGCCAGTCAGCGTCCGGCACAGTCACGCGATCATCACTATTGTACTATGTCGCCAGTACTTATGTTTATTATAATTACACAACAATATTTTGTGAGACATGACACGATGCCACTGAAAAAATATTGTTAAAAGCAACAATATTTTTTCAGTGACATAGTTTCATTTTCCATGACATAGTTTGCTAATCGTGTACATTCAGTATATATTTAATTAATCGTTAAAATGACTATTAATTTATGTAATGATTAGTACTGTAACTACCAGCTCATTGAAGGGCACATACCAGCTTCAACTTGAAAGGTCTGCCATCTAGACCTAATGTCCATTTGAAGTGTCTCCGGCGGAGTCTATCTTAATATCCTCCATTGACTAGCTACTTATATTATTATATGGTATTGAATAGTCTCGAGTGTCATACATTACTATCATAAGTTTACACCTAATAAGTAGCGCTGATTTTAATTTTCCTCTCTTCTGTATGAAACTTGTATCGTTTGTTGATAGTAGTTACTAGGTATCTATTAACCCCTAGAAGTCACAAGCGTGACGGGTTGTATAAAAAGCCGCGAGCTTAACCTCGCAGGTCATCTCATACAAATAGTTAACAAAACGTAAGTGTGCGCCCATTCACGTAGCCATGGTGTTGTAGAACAGAGCGGCCGACAAATGATCATAATTTCATATTTTTTGCGTTTGTGTGTGAATATGAATGGTGGGGCCCATTCATAGTGGCTCGCTCGTGGCATGCACTCCCAGCGTAGTAATAACCGATGTTATGCGTTATGATGTATTGCTACTATAAACCACGATAACACCTGTTTCTGGTATTGATAAAAGAAAATGAAATTTGTAGTTTCAAATGAGAATAGGCATAGAGAGATACGTAGATATGTTTTGTTGTAGTTTCCTTGACTTTATAAGAGTCTCTAAAATCTGTAAATCGGCCTTGACCAGTGGCAGTCCTCGCCATCAATAACGCTTAGCGAGTGTCGCCACCACCGCGTAGTACTTACTGTCACAGCAACTGACTGGTGTGCTGGCCGGACAGCTTGCCAACTACCTGTGTATCACTGCTCACTCTTTGCCTGCGAGTTAATGGTCACAGGCTTAGCTCCCTGGGTCGCTGGTTTGTTCCAACTTCCAGAAGCAGGTGTGGCGGTGCTGCTAGTCACCCCAAGTGTTACGTCACAGGACCATAGAATACAGTAACGTCGACAATTACTGCAATGGTTACCTATATTCTATTTTATTATTATTACTAAGCTATTCGTGATAAGATAACTCTTTGGCGCGTTGTGAAGTCCTTCGTGCGATCCTTCTAGTATATAATAAGTAAGGCATACGTGTGTGTGTGTGTGTGTTTAATGTCTAGCTGTTAGTAACATAGAAGTGTTGATGCAGCACGCACATACTCCTCAAACGACTGTCTTTAACATAATTACGTAATTAATGAGCGTGCAGTAAATTGATTGACACCTTTTTATTTCAAATTATTCTGGCAAAGCTACCAATTTAGTTGTTATAGAGCATTTGCGATTTATAACTAAGTACTTATTTATTTTTTTAATCATCTACTAGTTTGATTCGTAATAGAAGCAAGTAACTCATTTTTGTTATCTTGTGTTATAAGTTGCGTCAAACTTCTTCCTTGTGCTTCTTTGCGTTGTAATAGTGTAATGTAGTATATTCGCAAGTAATCTCCGTAGAATTACCCATCAGTACTAGATGTGAAGAGTGGTGCAGACCACCGGTAACGTCTTGATTTTTGCCTGAAACCGTAACTATGAAACTGCAGTCGTACATTGCCAGCGGACGATCGTATTGTATTGTCGTCACTCTCTAAGTACTGTTTGCTGTGACATCACAAAATAAAATGTTCAACAAAAAATGTTGTCATGCCAATCTGTCAACGATTCTGAAATGTGCGGCCAGGGCCGACATCTCCGCTCGTTATGTTTATAGGATTAAATAGTTTTTGTACTTTATGTAAATGTTCGTTGTAGGTGACGTAACAGAAAAATATATTCTGAGATATTTCGAAGCATAGGAATATTTATTTTCTTCAGGAAAAAAACCATTCAGAAAATTAGCTTTGCAGATAAGTTCTTCATTACTTTTTGATTAAACCCGCTTCTGTTATCTAAGTAGAGTTTAAGGTAGTACTTATTAGTTCTTGAGGCAGTTTATTCGTTATACGTTTAGCCGGCTAAAGGTCCACGTCGATGCGTCACGAGATAGCTGACTGCTCTAGCAGGACTCATTACCTGCCACAACGTAGAACATAACAAGTTGGAACAAATCCGGCGCGACGTATCATGGCACGGGAGCCATTACAACAGATGGCTGCGGTTCCCGCGGGCGTCGCTAGATGGAGCCGCCACCCCCGCCGGCGCCCGCCGCCCGCGCCCCGGCCGCCGCCCCCGCCCGCGACCAATCACCGCTGAAATACATATCTCACACAACATCACGTGCTACACAACTACACGTCATATTACACACTAAAATGTAACGCGAGTCCGTCGTCTGCACCGCGGTGCGCTCTTTACTGGCCACCATTTGACTGTACAGCGCGGTACGGCACCATGGCCGACCCTCGCGGTGCTCGTGTTGCCCTGTCGTGACGACCACATTGTTACTAGTCTAGTAGTATTTTTACAAGTCCCCGTTATGAATGGCTGGCATGCGATATTTCAGGCGTTACAGCCATTCAGTTAACTGCCATTTTAACTAGACAAGTTTATAGCGTCGATACGATTACTTTAGACAACATTACCTCGTAAATATTTGATGAAAAAGTTATTACACGAGAAAAAAATGTTTACAATGCGAGAGCATCATGAATATGAATAGAGCGGCTAATACAGCTATTGACTTACATACGTAATTACTGATTAAAACGATTTCGCATGTCGTTACCTAGCGCGGCGGCGCGGTGTTGTTTAGTTGTCGATAAAACTATACTTTAGCAGTAGCAACAACACAGAACCAACATAATCATTATCTAACTTGAATGCTATCAGAAACTATTTCAGTCGGTAATCCAATGTTTATTCACAAGTAAATGCTAAAATATTGTTATAATTGAGTTCATTGCTTGCCATTCGTGTGTCTACTACATACCTTTACATTCGCATTTATATAAGCTAATAAACTGTAATGGCACTGGCACTAACATGTTTTTGTGTATCGTTTGTTTTTGTCACAGGAAGGCATGTAGTCCGCTCCACAGTATAAGTTCTTTGAGTAGCAAAAAATTGTATTTTAAATATAGTCAGTGGAATCAATTTAACAGATTCTAGTGCTCAGACAGTGCCCAGTTGAGCGTCGTGTTTATAGAGCCACTCTGTAAATAGTTTTTTAGTTAATTAGCGGGCGCTAATTCTTTATCTCGATGTAGCGCAGAGTATCTCTCTGTGGCCACAGAGTATATTATATACATAGCAACAGATGGGCCCGCTGATAAATTGTTAGGCCATTCTGACGGCACTTAATTAGCTATGACGTGATTACAACATCAGTCATATAATGACTGAATCAGATGTACGCTCGTAGCGAACTATTGTTAGCACTTGACGTTGGTATTTGAGCAAACAATTAACAAGTTCTTTATAAAATATATAAAGTATTCGTGTGGGAGATACACCAGCCATTCATTTGCTCACGCTGATCTTCAGCCGGGGATAAGCGCGCGTAATTATTATCTAAATATTATATTAAATTAAAACTTGCCGACAAATATTAAATAATACTTTTGATGGAATAATATTACTATGAGTCAGTTCTAGTAATTCTTATATATATAGTAATAGTTTATTACTATATTTGTGTTAGGATGAAGTGGCAGTATGACGATGGCACTACAGTTAATAAACCCGCTTTAAAGTAATTAATAAATATTCAATGTATGCTCGAAATATAAACGAAACAAACAATAATGATTACATAATTTCAGCAATATTTAAACTAGCAAAAGAAATGTGCCTAATTAATAATGTTCAGTCCTAGACAGTATAGTACATATAAACTGTAGTAAGCGAAGAGACGTCTGCGTCGGCGGAGGCGGCGGTGGCGGTGCTCGCGCCTCTCCAATCAATAGGTCTGCTGGTGTTATTGTGATTGATGGTCGCCGGCAGCCGGCAGACGCATCCTGCAATTGAGCGTCTAGACGGCACGCCTGGACGTCTAGCGGGCAGCGCGGGCCAGCTCCAGGGACACCGCTCACGATCATACCTTCCTCTAGTTCTTCTTACAGATCATATTGACAAAATTGAGTGTAATATAAAATAAACACTTTTTTAGGTAAGGTTTAGGTTTTATGTGTTAAAAAACAGACCAGTTTAAATGATTTAATTCGTGCAAACTAGCTCAAGTGTCGGACCGGGACATATTTCAGTATGACAGTGCTCCTAGCTCGCTTATTTGAGTTATTTTAAATCCACAGTATTTTATCGAATTTCATGTTAGTGTCTCTTACAAACTGCATTTCGCTCTCACCGAGATCACTATCAACTCCCAAATAATATAACGTACCTTAACTATATGTTTATAATACGGCAGAACAGATTCCATTAGCGGCGTTCTAAACAAATACAGCACAGCCCACAATTACACTATAATGACGATCTGCTATTAGCATACGGGCTACCGGCCGCCGCGCCAATTAATATAAACCATTACTTTAATACTACACCAATCGATTACCGAGTGCCGACTCGATACAAAATCGAAAAGTAATTAACTGATCATATGTCGATCTCGATTCACTCTCGGTCTCGATCGAGTCAATCGTGGTGTGATTAACATAATGACATTGTTAGTGGATGCAAATAAAGTAGTTGTGCGTTACGACGCTCCTCGCGACGACACGCGCGGGGGACTCTTATCGTACGACCAGCTAACGGACTCCAGACGGTAATTGGATCAGCTCCAGCCGCGAATCGATTGCGATGCATCAAACTGTAATATCGTAGGAAGTTGTAAACTCGATTCGATTCAATCATGCTCGGTTACTTCTGTTGAAAGCTCGCTGTACTTAATAAAGTCTAATAAAAAAATGAGTATTTAAAATCGTATTATAATAAACCGTTTGTACACTTTCAGATTAAAGTTTAAAGGTTTGCCTACCTACTGACATACTGAGTATCATAATAATCATAATTTGCATTAATTATAATAATAATGAATGCTGCCCATCCCACAGCTATCCGCGAATTTGGTATAAATATGAATATGAAGTAAGCATTAGCAACTAATGCAGTTAATTATTTGATTGTTGGCGCGGCGGCCGGTGTTGTGACTGGCTCCTAATGTAAACATTACCGCCGGAATTTACATAATTAATTTAATAAATTCAACACTTATGATATATTGTCGGGCGCACGTCACCAATCGATTAATTACGTGATCGATATTCGCGGCTGTCGTGCTCGCTGCGTGTGTGGGTACACCCACACTCGTGTACTTTTGGACATATCGCATACTCAGTAGATGCATACAATATCATATTAAAGACATTGTAAATTCGTATGTGTGTGAGCGTGTAGCTGTCAGTCGAATGACGGAAGTGGAATATAATATAAGCTATTCGGACTATTTAATGAATATATTGTGCGGTACAGATCATGTTAGTTTTTCACTTAGCTATGTAAATTGCTGTGCGTTGAATTATAATGTAGTGTTGTTCAGTAGGCTGGCTCAGTGAAAAGAAAGCTAACTATCTCTTTATTACATATTTTTATATAATATCACCAGATCGTTTTCATATCAATTTGCAATTTAAATTAAATAATAAAATATCACACATGAGGTTACTTTCAGCATTAGTGAGACGCAATTTAAGTTCAATCATTTAGACTTATTTATGAAGCTTACTTATCACGTATGTATAAGTAATTATAATCAGCCGGTACAATGGGCTTATATGATTACATAAAATAAATCTCTATTATTCGACACTAGATTATCTTAGGATTATAAGCATACTTCATTATTTGTTCATACATGTGCGTCTATACGTACCCCCAGTATGTGTGTGAGTGTGTAGCACGTGTGTTAGTGTTACAAACAACTTCTCAGTACCAACTAACTAACTAAACATGAGAGCTCGATGAAAGGGCAAGTATTGTCTGTATGCAGGTACTCGCTAATACTACTACTGCCCGTGTCTTTGTCTGGATTTAGAATTGGGTCCAGATACCTGGATGAAAAGTATCCTATGTCTTAATCTAGGTTATAAACTATGTGTGTACTAAATTTTATCTAAATCCATTCAGCGGTTTTTGAGTGAAATAGTAACAAACATACATCCAGACAAATATTAGCATTTGAAATTTTAATGAGGTGTGTGTAGTGTAGTCTCTTATTCGTATAAAATTGTTGTATGTGTGCGTGTTACCTCGTGAACAGTGTGCACCAGTTCTCTTAATTGAGTCCTGCGCTCACTGCCGAAACGTTACTTGTTATCATTTCCTCCCAGTGCGGGGACGCCACCAAACGTCTACAAACTATTCTTCCTAGTATTTAAAACTCCCCCATACGAGATTGATTTTCATGTTTAGTCTAAATGTCATTTACTATTCTGTATGCAAGAAATCGATCCCAGCAACTCATATACCTATGGCAGCCACTTGTTACAAATGACAGATCTGTGCGGTGTATCTTTTGAAGCTTCAGGTGTATAACTTAACGTAACTTCAAGACTATTCGGACCCAAAGAAGTACTCCCGTCGACTAACTCGTAAAGTTTGGTGAACTTACGTATACACGGCTTAAGGATGGTTCGACAACAAGCTCAAACTTGCCGTCTCCTCGCGGTGTGTTCCGACTGTAGCGTCCTGAATAATACTGTAAGGTACTATATAGTAGGTAGATACTGACATCTATTGTATTTAAAAACTAGGCGAATGAATTACCTATTTATTCTGACACTTACTACAGTTTAATGACAATAAAAATAATGTGCTTTGATTTACCTATGTCAATACTTAAATCTATCATATTGTCGATACTTAAATGTATCCCTGAATGGAAATTGATTAAAGAAATAAACACTATTTTGTACTTCTCCACCTTTGGTACATTTGGTACATTCACAACTGGCGTTGGGCCGATACAGGCCGCTAGCGTGTACGCGATCTTGCCTATCTATCTTGCTCTTACACTTCGAGTATTTCTCTCTCGCATTGCCGATCTAACGCTAATATAATAAATCTGTAGTATTTTTTTTTGTTTTTATCATCCAATGCATTTCTTACGCTATAGAACGACTGAATATCTGACCAAGTCCTGGTAAGACTAGTTGTCAGACTTTCTGGCTTCTGACTACCCGTAACGACTGTCAAGGATCTTCAAATGACAGCCGGGACCAACAGCTTAACGTGCTTTCCGAGGCACGGAGGAGTCTCGGTATGACATAGATGGTCACCCATCTACGGACGAGCCGGGCCAAGCGTAGCTTACCCTTTGATCGGTCGACCTGTGCTTTGAGCTTCTCTAGGAAGGACTGCATCAAAAAAACAATTCATAAACACAAAAAATAGACTTTATTTGTACAAATAGCTTAAATTTAGGTGCTTAATATTAACTATATACATATTATATCACTTTCAGCAACAATGAAAACCGACTGGCACTCAGACTTTTACTCCAACATATAATTAAAATATTTTTTAAATTTTTTCGAATAATGACTCGTTCTTACATACTAATTAATTTCAACAAAAATGCCTTACATCATTTTGGAAAAGAGCTGATACTCTTACAATGCTGGACTGATATAAACCAAACATAGCTAAGAACCACCGCAAGGAAACTGTATTTTCTTTTTCAAATGAAACATCGCATCGAAATCTACGATGCCACAGACAGACATCTACGTCAAACTTATAACACCCCTCTTTTTGCGTCGGGGGTTAAAAACAATTAACATTGCTGGGCACAGGCCTCTTCTCACACAGAGAAGGCATGAGCATTGATCACCACGCTTACTCAAGGCGGGTTGGCGATTTCATATATTGGCTGATTCGAAGTTCACCTTCTTCCGTTGTCGAGTTTCACTACAGCTGTCACAAATATTGTCTGTTCCTAGCGATCACTCGGCCAGCTGGTCGAGCTTGCTCCAACTCTCCCCCAACAACACTTCCATTACCAGCTTTCGAGTAATTTCCTCAGCACTACGGCCACTACCTCTACAATGAAGTATAAAATATTAAGCTCAATTCAATCTCCATAAATGAATGAGAACGAGTTAATTACCCGCAGTACTTATAATAACGCGCTTATGTCTGTAATTACTGAAACATAACAAACTACAAATACACGGGGCGGCCAATTGTTCGCCATATAACGTTGGCGATAACACTGGCTCAGCATGTCATATTTGTTCAAACGTTTGTACAAAGTCTAAACAGTTTCCCACATACAACTTACTGAGTAGACCCTCCTGTAGAAGGCGGTAGGAAGCTTACACATGTTTTGCTGAAGCGGGAAAATGTGCAATTGCAACAGTTTGAGTTTATTGTATTTGACTTTATTTACGTATATGTGTGAGCTCCTTACTGCTAGTACCGAATAGCGAGTGTTGTCGAGTGGCAAGCGGCGGCGGCGGCGTGCGAGGCGGAGTCCCGCGCCTGCAGGTGGCTCGTGTTTGCACACCTCTACAAATATATGGGTCACACTGGTACATCACTGTTACTACAATTAATTTCCGAGAGTAATGTGGTCGCATATGAACGCAAGGTCAGTAGTAAGTTTTGCTGTAGACGATTAAAAAGCTGCAGTTTTATCAGTTACAATTCCGTTAATTTTTGCTAAACCTTGAATCCTATCCATATTATAACGCAGTGGTGATCAGCAACTTACAAAGACGTGTCAGTGCCGCGTGTTACGCACACAGAGGCAACTCGTCCACTCGTCCAGTTATAGTGAGGCGACACTGCTTCCGTTTCCGCAGGCGACAGCCTTCGGTCACGCTTGCAATTGTTACGTGGAAGTACTCGCGGTGACTAGATAAAGCGTTTAGTAACTCCACCACTAGGCTGTAGCTGCTTATCTGTTAACTAGCTGCCGAGTGACGCATGCACTGTTGTGCACGCAGTTGATCACTGCATTCAGACTATGAACAGTTGTTAATGTCCATAATATGTTGTCCTTTACAAATATGTTATTAAGATTAAAATTTATTTCTTCCTAAATAAACTCTATGCTATTTTACAATGTTCACTCGTGACTGAAATAAATGAGTTGTTACCACCCCACGTGTGCCGTGTGGGGTGACATTGCTACCTACCTAGCAATTACTTACAAGGAAACGAAATTACTAATGTTTGAATTATGAAGTAATTTCATAAGTACATTAGTACATAGCGGACACGAAAGAAGTGGTCGGTGGCAGATAGGCGTGATGCACGGCGCGGCCGGCGCGGCTGGCGCGGCTGGCGGGCGCGGCGGTGGCGGAGGTCAGCCGGCCGCTGCTTTGTTCCACGTTCGTGCCACATTGCACATAATGTCACCCGGCTATGTAAGGTCACACTACTTTGTATTAACTTCTTTTGTTTGCGGAACATTATTTAATGACTTTTTCATTAGAAAGGCTTTTGATTGCTTTTCCCCTTTATGTTTGCAATACCACACACGGGGTAATTAAGGACACGCGCATTAAAAATAAACTTACTTGATATTTTGTATCTGATTTACTTTATGTAAGAAACAGTAATTTCTATAACTTTGATTTTTTATAATCACTACATAGTACCTATATAACAAAGTCGCTTTCTCTGTCCCTATATCCCTATGTATGCTTAAATCTTTAAAACTACGCAACGGATTTTGATGCGGTTTTTTTAATAGATAAAGTGATTAATGAGGAAGATTTTAGTATATAATTTGTCAAGTTTTGGATCCATTAGCTAAAATATCGCGGGCGAAGCCGCTGGCGGGAAGCTAGTATTTATTAAATGATGGTTGCTGTTACACAGTGTCATTTAATCTATTGTGGACGTGTGCGGTGTGACAGGTTTTTCTTCAAACATCCCCTAATGAGTTATCAGTAAACAAACACAAAAGGCCTACACTATCAATAACAAAGGGCATAACACCGAATAAAGGCATTACCCGCTGGCCGGCGACAAGTCGGCAGGTGTGTAGGCCGCCTGCGCGTGCGATCGCGATAACGCGGCGCTGTCACGGCCCTTAATTTTGACGACATGCGACGTGTCCTTCGCGTCACACTTTTGTTTATAGCCGTTTACGACCAGGAAATAGGCAGTTGCGGCTGATAAGACTAAATATCGTATGTTTCACTACGCGAGCCCTGATAACGTAATGTCAATATGACCATATATTTAACAATTCAAATTACTTCTTTCTATCTCAATAACACTGTAGTTGGTTGAAATTATAGGAGAATACAAATCGATGAGTACGTGAGTAAAAATATAATTATATTGGTGTGTTACCGGGCTCTGAGCTAAGGTTATGTTCATTGAACGGCTCTTAGGTATTGTTACTGAATGTAAAAAGGTAATAAAATAACAGCTATAAATGCTATATGTTATGTTCTCAAAAGAAAAACCGTTTTCTTTGAAAGGCCTCGGACGGCCCGAGCAGGCGGCGACACATGCGCGGACATGCGCTGTCTTGGAGGAAGAGCTTATCGAGCACACACAGCCTTCGGAACCAGTCGCCAATAATAAATAACTTCGGCGGAACTGCGGTGTCACACCAGCTTCCTGGGACGGCGCGGCGAGTGGCGGGCGACAGGCGGGCGACACGCGGCGACAGTTGCGCGCGCGCCGAGCGGGTGCGGCCGGCCTACGCGCCGGTAATTTGTTGCTGTTGACATCAAAATTATTGTTCCGGTCCGGCTTAATGTATGATTATTGAGCTCCTTTCAAACTAGTTTCGATATTCATTGCTTTGTCAAGTAAAGCTAGACTGTAAATGTACCTAACACGTAAAATAGGTACAACTCAAATAAATTGTCAAGATCATAACTGCAACTTGATGAACCTCTTAAAAGTATGTCAAGGAGAAGGAAGTTCATTTAACTTTTGAGCGTTGGCTTGATGTTTGTGATACTGACAACTCTCTACCTGCAATGTATACAAGTAAGTATAAGGTAGTAGTGGTACTCAGCAAGTCTCACACTAATTATTGAGTCGCTTGTGAAGGCGGCGCGTGTAGGCAGTCGCCGGAATCTCGCCAAGCACCTGCGCTTGCGCCGCGCACAGCGGCCCACTGCAGTAGTTCCACTCCACACAATCGCTTTGTCTTTACCGTAATTCTCCTGCTGATTTATTTACATATCAACTTCTTCTTGAAGACGGGTATTTCAAGAAGTGTTGGGTTATGTAGTAAAGGTTGTCAGCAGTGGACTTCAATCAGTAAATATGCATCTTCATTGTCCCATGTAATACTATAAAAAGTCAATTCGGTCTATGGAGGCAACTACTGCAGTAATCACGCGATATAAACGTAAGGGGTAAGTACAGGTGAGTACGGGCGAACTGCTGCCACTCTTACAACAGTAGTCAATTATAAGGAGCCGTTCTATCTGTTTCTTTACAGTAGTTAATACTTATTATTTCTTTGATTTATTACAAAGCAATTAACAGTGATTACATCGTCTTTTAATGGACTCATAACTGACAGCTATAACATCCTCTTCAAATAGAGTTGATATTATAATGGAGCGCTTCAGTGCTGTCCTTTGAATTAGTTTTGTGTTTGCCAAAATACGTGACATGTCATTTCCTTGAAAAATATCCACATAAGTGAATATACTATTGATTATTTTTGACTATCTACTAGTATTTCGTAGAGTATGGTGTAGCATTACCCAGTCCACCTACGTTAGTAACTAAAAAACCCACTTGTGATGTTAACAACATTAAGAGTATGTACTGTATGTAGGTATTTTCATTTATTAATTTAGAATATTAACCTAACCTAGTATCATATAACTGTTTAGTATATATTGCGCTGTAAGATCTGCGCGGCTGGAGCACTGGGGAGTGACGTCCAGCAAGTGTTTTAAACTGATGAAGGCTTATGTTCCAACATAGGCTATCGAAGTTAGTCACTGCGATGCGAGTGTCGAGTGTTTGCGACCAGCTCCCCGCGCCACGCGGAGCCCGCGCGACTGTAGTTGGGTTGTAGAGGGATCATATAAATATTGGCGATAAATCTTGCGCCGGCGGCGGTCAGTAACCGATATTGATAGCGGCTGCGCACACCCCACCCCGGGCTAACTGCACAAATGAGACGCTTCATTTAATTTCACTTTTAATGTTTCTATAGGCTTGGATATTGTAGAAATAGAAGCGTTAATAAACTATTATTTCATGAGTTGAAAAATGAAGGAATTTATGTTTCAACTCGTAAGTGGACTCTACCGAAGATTATGTTATGGTCAGAAAAAGTTACAAACATCAGACAGCACAGAAGCAGTCTCGGTATGTAATTATATAAAGTTTAAAAAAAGCAATTACTGCAAAACGCTCGGTGAGCACTTACATGAGCGCAAAACAAACACGTGAGCTCTCGGCGACTGACAGCGTTTAAATGAGCGTGAATTTGCGTAAACAGTGGTGCACATGCGCCGTGCACGCGGGCTGCGTCTGCACCATTCGCGTGTGCAACCACAGTAATTTGAGTTTTAAGGATACCGTGCAAAAAAATACCGCTGAATTTGCCGAAACACCGTCTAATACGCAAGCTTCTATTAGGGTTGTTTGGAACATTCGTACTGATTAGCTGGGGGCATAGCCAGATGTGACTTATAATTAGTTTAGAGTTAAAAACATCATCCACATTAGAATTCAGATTGACTGAATCAACTGAATGTCTGCATTACCGCAGATCAGTGGCAGCACTACGGAGCCACGTACGCGGCGCCACACGCGGTCTAACAAACGTCACAACGATTTGAAGCGTTGACGATTTGAGTCTAGCTAGTTGCTTCTGTCTTTAACCAGCGAATACTAAGTCGGCCAGCAGGCATAGCTGCACGTTAAGCGTACGCTGGTAACTTCATTAGTTGTGTCGCACGTAATTAATGTAATGCCTGGAAGTGACGCTGTGTGTAGCGGCGGCAGGCGTTGAAACCGATACGGCGTTTTTGTGCGGCGATAAGGTGCGCAATCACCTGCGCACACGCATCTGCCAGTGACACGGCTACGGTTACAAACAAAGTTAATATAAATCAAAATGTTTGCCACCGAGTGATTAATTGGTGAGATCTATTGGTGCAAGATGAAAATTATGAAATAGCAAAAAATAGTCTCTAGATGAAACCTATGAAACTATTGAGGTTTCGGTAGATTATATGTCTGAAGCTCCAAGTGCATAAACTGCACTTGTAGATGTACCTGATGAATGAAATCAAAGACAGCGCATGGCACCGCGCAGTTTGCACGTTGTCACTGACTTATCCATTGCTGCAACAGCGGAGTGCGACAGGATGCGCACGCGCAGCGGCGGGAGGCGCGGGCGCGGGCGGGGGCGGGGGGTGGCGCATGCGCGGCGCTCGGCCCCCGGCGCGGGGCAAGGCCGCCACCACGCTATTTTTACCCACCAATGACGACGCCAATGCGCTATAAGGAAGCGAGGCCGGCGTCACTGAAGTCGACCACGAAGCTCGCATAGAGACTATTGGAAATTGTGACGGACGGTTGCACTAGGTAATCTAAAAGGCAGTATCTTTCGTGGCAGAAAGTAAAGTACTGTATAATATCCTCCAATGATCTGGTGCAGTTTCAATATGACAACCTTGCTCATAGGTCGGTAAGACAGAGAATATGAAGTAGGTACATTGCGCAGTAATATCATATTCAGTCATAACTTAGAAAAAGGCGCATCAGATCAACAAAGACGGTGTGAAGATGAGCAACCGGAAAGTACTCTATCCCGAAGATAATTGTTATCTTCTTCCTTAAGTGTAATATTTTTAGTGTTGCATAATTATCATGAACGAAAGGGTAAAAATATTATAAAAAACGTGAAGATAAAGGTACAAAAGAGTTTTTTTCAAAGCAACAATTTGCAAACAATAGAAATCGATTACCTTCTCCCAACCATAAAAAGATAAAAATACGCCAGAAAACAAAAAAGCGAGCGCTCAGGAATCTATCCGAGAGCCATCAATCGGTCCCGGCCAGAACAAATAAAACATTAGCCGCGTCAAAAGCCAACAAACTATAAACCCTCGCCGAGGAGCCGTATTAATTTGACATATACCGCTCATCCGAACTAACAGCAGGTGTTCCTAAATTGTCTATGATAAATATACGCCATCAATATAGCAGAGCGACGGCCACCCTTTCATGCTCGAATATAAAACCGTAATTGTGGTCACGACGTTTTATCCGGAACAGTTATTAGCTGGCCAGGTACACCCGGCGAGTTAGTCCACCACCGAACATTTTTTGTGTCCTCGATGGACCGTCGGAGATTCCCCTAAAAGATTAACCAAACGGTAAATTCGAGCGTGAAATTTTGGCATCAGTCCACTAAGAAATTTGCATAAAACAGATATTGTTTTATGCCAATTTCTATTGCAGATAAATAAACTAATGGCCATAAATAAAATTTGTGAGTTATTTTAAAGTTTCATTTAGAATGCTAGTAGCTTAACTATTAGTTAAGCGGAAGGTAGCTGAGAAAAAATTCAAATGTTAGTAATCCTGATGTAGTTGACAGCTTATGATGGCAGCGCCAACATCATACGAAATTGAGATCTTAATACTATACGACAACTGATAACACGTTAAATGTACGATAATTCGGTGCGGAATCGCAGCTTGTCGACTGTGTGTTTCGAAATAAAATTTTACAAGAACTCGTTTCGATATCGGACTCTTTAATTGGCTTTAGAAATGTGATGCTTTAGCGAAGAGCGTTTCGTGATTGATAAAAGTCACGTAACCCACTGCGTCACTGCGCCGCGGACACCCGCCCGGCGCGACAGACGCGACAGGCTGTCGGTAGCTCTGGCCGCTGATGAAGTTATCCGCTGATAACGCGGCCGATGCCTACATTAGTACAAGCAAATTAACGCAAGATAACTACTTGTTGAAACATGGAGCTGTTTGGTGTCTGTGGCACACTTTGTTACTCTGATGCACCTAACGTAACACACTAACTGACTGTTAATATTGTTAATATCTCGCCGCTGAGCAGAATAACTGTTTCGATTTGACGAAATTCAAAGAAGACGTTGGCGTAACCACGTCTAAGCAACATGTCGGTGATCAAGGACGCTAGAGCTGTTTGCACAATCTGAAACATGTTTTGCTTGACCTGGAAATCGAACCCATACAAATAGACACTGTGTCGATACTAACGGTGGCTATCATTCGTATAGAACTCGAACGTGGAAATATGCATTAAATAATACAAGCGTTTTGATGTCAACAAATATTGGTAAACAGAGTGCAGCTGGACCGCAGCGTCGTCGCAGTAACTCACACGCATATTCGCACTGCGGTTAATGTTTCAGTTACTGGTCATACCTTAAGAGTTATACACATAATAATTTATCTCAAGGAGATTCATAATCCGCGGCAATAAAGTGGCAGACTAAACAATTCGGATGGCGACGACAAACGTCGTAAGTGCAGGTGCGTGGTGCCGCGGCCGCGTCGCGCGGAGTCGCGCAGACCCATAGATCCCACGCGCTGGCGAGCCCGCGCCAAACTGGTCGATCGACTCTTGCGCAACTCGGAGACTACAGTTGGTTTCCAATTTTATGTTGACCGGTTTCAAAGTTGTCTTAGCCTTCTAATTTCGGCTCGTTTAGATTGGAAAATACGTCGACAAAGATACGAAATGAAACTCAGCCTGGTGAGATCGCAGCCATGTTTTCACTCACGTGCCGCGCGCTGCCCGCCGCCCGCATTAAGATTCCTACCGATCATTGTCTGCCGTTGCTGTTAAGTCATTAATTAAACACCTTATGGCATTGAAAGTACCTTCTAACTTTCGCATAAACATGTCTGTTTATGTACTGGTTAGAGTGCTCACTGTGCTGTAAGATATTGCTCGCTGACGTCATATCCTTTACTAATGTCTCTCATTTGATTTACCTACGCAAACAAAATAAACCTCACAATTAGTGCAGGTCTTTAACTAATTTATTTATCTGACTAGTAGGTCGTAGGTCAAATAAGTTTTTTCCCAAGATGAGATGAAGCTTATAATAACTAACTATAAGAACTAATATAAGAACTAATGCCATATCAATCGACCAACACGGTTTAGCAGTAGAAAAGTACAAAGTGAATAGTGTAGTAACAAATCGTCGGAGATGAACACGCTGGCCGATGCCGTGGCCGCGTCATGTCGCGCGATGTCGCGTGTCGCGGCGCGGCGCGGCGCGTCCTGCGTCCCACGCGTGCCCTGTACAAATACTGTCGGCGGGAGTCCGCGCACAAATCAACGCGATCGGACGTGCGCGCACCGGACCCCCGGTGGCAGCGCACCGCCAGGGCTGCCCAGCTACCCATGGTAACGCACTACTCTATTTAATAACTAATAGAGAATATTCAACAGAATACAATCACTAGGATGAATAAAACCATAAGTTCTACTATAAAATGTCCCGCTTGGGTAATTTCCATAAATTTCCTTCTTAAAAGTCACAATCGTCCATCTTACGCCCCTGTACAATCCAATATTATTCTAGACCAGAAATATGTTCTTTTTGATATGGTGAAAAATGTTGCAATCGGACGTTTATTTTTTCCCAGATTGTCTGGCCGGGCAGAGCGCGGGCACGTCGGCTGGTGCCGGCGGCGTCAGCCCTGCCGCGGCCCCCCGGCGCGGCGACAGCGCCAACACCTCTCACCTCCGGAGCCCCGTAATGAACAATATAAATGTGCCATTTGCCGGCCCCGCCGAGCCCCGCCGAGCTCGACACCCTCCGCAACACTCCTCCACACACAGGTATACGCACCTCAGTATCAATAGCTAATGCTAGATACCAACCGTGATTTACAGCCTTGTATTCGCTACTGAATCTATAAACTCATAATTTAACTCCAGCGCAATAAATAAACGTTTAAGTGCAGGCAATCTGTCATATCCATCTCAGGATTGTGGATAATAAAACTGTTGACGATTTGTTGAAGTCCAGGCGGTACGTGTGAGCCCGGCCACTTATACACTAGTACCATATGCACATTATATACTAGATGTTTCCCGCGGTTCACCCGCGTCTCGAGGGAACTACTTAACGCACCCGAATAAAAAGCCAAGAACAAGATACAAGCCTATAACTATCTCCAGGAGCCACTCTATCTCTGTAGGTACTAAATTTTATCTAAATCGATTCATTCGTTAAATCGTAACAAACAAACAAAAGAACTCACTTGCGCATTTATGATATTATAGTTAAGATTATTTGAATATCTCAAAATTGGGAACGACGAGAGGTATTATAGAAATGGTATGCTCAATAGTCGGAAACGTAGTTATTATCTTAACACACGTAAACGATTTTATATTATTTCCCGGACAAATATCATTAAAGAGACAGTTTAAACTATAAAATTTTGTAAACGACTGTTAAATTCCGTCGCTTATTAAGAAAATTGTCCTTTAAAAAGTGGATCCCTCTAAGGGATGTGACAGGACTATTATATTATTAGGATCGTTTTTAGTAATGATAGGGCCGGTGTGCGCGACCTCAGATCGCCGGGAGGGGCTAATCGCGCGCCGGCACAAAAAACTTTGGGCACTTCATTATAGCTATACGTGTGCATTATTAAAATCCGGGACGACGGCCTGCGCTGCAGACAGTTGATTTTGCATTCCTTTACGGTGAGTGGAGCGGACGCGGGGAACTTTGACAGCGCCGAGGACGTTATAGGACAGGAACCAATTAACCGACCAGTTTTAAAAATAAATAAACCTCAACTACAATAAGAGAAACCTGACCGAACGGAAATCTGAAAACATTGCTGGATCCACACCGACAAAGCTGCAAGAACAGCAGAACACAAATCTAAAGATAAACAGACAATAGTAGCGACAAAAAACGACGTCCAACCCCGGACTCGGTGGAATTTGGAAACGAAATTCGCGGATCGCATTTTGCGAATACTCTCGCGTGTTACTGCATTATTATTTAAGTTGGGGCTTTTAAAAAATGGTTGAGATGGTCGGCGGGTGTTTTTTTGGAGGCGCGTGCGCGGAGCATAATTGGCGCGCCGGACGCGCAGGAGCGAGCGCTTTTTGCGAACGAGACCGAGTTGCCGTTTGATAACCGTCGCCTGCCTAACGGAACTAACCCGACGCACTATTATTGACAACATCACATCAGTCAACTATTGCGCTGAACTAAACGTTTGGTAAACGAAAAACAACCGCCTGATACACTCCATTGTCCGAATATGGATTTAATGGATAGTTCGTCACCATAACAATATGATGAACATTACCGGATGCTGTGCGAAGATTTTAATGAAAATAAAAAGTCTGTTCCACCAAAGATCTAATGCGATGAATGAACTTAATCATTACAAAGGCACTTTGAAATATGTTGTTAATTTGGCCCTTGAAAATCTGAATATACTGCTACTAGGAGCATATAAGTTGAACTAAATGACGGAATCTAAATAAAGAAACAATAACAGCAGCTAAAATGAATACGAAAGACATCCCGAGGTGCAGGCATGGTGCAGGTAAGAAAAGGGGTACGCGAGACCCTTAAAACAAAAATTGGTCGAGTGTTGCTCCGAGCGATGGTTGACCGACGAAACGTTTCGTTCCTTTTACCCTACACAAAAAGTAATTTAGAGCATGATGACGGGACCCAATATGATATCAGGAATCCCGTTGCGTAGCCCGCGGTGCTCGGCCAAATGTTGTAGAGGTGAGCCTTGCGATCGAGATGATATCTTCGTTTTTGTCACGGCACTAACGACGCTCGGTGCGGACTGTTAACATATCTGACCCCACAGCGCGGGCGGTGCCAGGGCGCGTCATCCGCCGCGTGTCCGTCAAACGTCATTCTTCTCGCTAACACAATGGAATAGACTTTGCAAAAATGGGTACGCGTGTCGCAGCCCCGACAGACCCAACAATGGAACCAAAAAACAAACAATTCGAATAGAAATCGAAAACAGAGCTTCTTGCCGATGCGACAAAACGGGATTTTGGAAATCCGGTTTTAATTTTGTTTAGTTTTGTTGGGTGTACCTCTGCCGCGCCATTGTCGACATGTCACTAGTTTGGGGACACGATAATGCCAATCGAATGAGATCTTCAAATAACTATTTGTTATGGTTCTGGGCACAGAGTGCTGCTGACGATAGACGCATACGCCCTTAGGCAAAAATATACGAGTTGAAGTAAACAAAGCGTTTATTTATACGTCTTAAAAGTTCCGGCAAATGTACGCTTAGTGGGTTTGTTATAAGCGGCATATAATCTTCGATCACTGAACCGCCTGTACTATGTAATCTTAGATCTGCAAATAATGTATGGCTAGCAAATCGTAAAAAAATATGCAATCCCTAAATCTAAAGAGTTGTTTATTTGTAAAACTGGATGTGTTAATTTATTTATGTTTATTTTATATGAATCAGGAAGTTGCAAATATCGATTCTATATTAGTCTGAATTCCTATTAATTTTAAAGGTGATGTGCTTATGTAAATGTTATGTGTGATAGGTACCTATTTTTGCAAATATGTCTTAGATCTATCACAATAGTTTGTATGTTTGGAAGAGTATTTTAACTTGAGTGTTTGAAATACGGTAACTAGTGTATAAATAGTATGATGAATATTTTTTGCACGTTTGTTCCCCCGTATCTGGTACTTGGTAGACCGAGCGGGTCGAGGGCCAGAGGTGACGGTGTCACCCGTGCCCGGCGACACTGTTATTGTGCCGTAACACACACATACAAAACCACTAGGCGACATTCGTACAAAAAAAAATCAGTATGAAAAAAATACTCATGATATTATTGAAGAATTACATTTAGGTATCATATTATAATGTTAAATCCAAAGTCAATCGGAAACCTATGACTAAAACGGTCCTTGATCCTGGCAGTCGACGACAACAACTTCATTGTGATTACTGCTGCTACCATAGATTTCTCAGGATTTTTTGACCTGTCTGACTCGAAAATTTTCATTGAGCGTGTACAAATACAATATGTGCTCAGTACACTTGCCTCGGTTGGCACTATCTTTGAGATCATTCTCCACTTGGCTGCGGGAGTACCTATCGATGTTTACGATAATTTCACAATATGGTGATAAATATATTATGTATTACTTTAGGTAGGTACTTAGAGTGTATGGAATGACGACGTGACTGCTTCAATGCCTACCGTTTCATAATGAATATGTATAACTAAGCGAGGTACGTAATGTTCGTCGATTTACACAAAGAAAAGGGAAAATTCTGAAAATAATACAATTTAGCAATGTGCACTTCCGTCAACATTAATACTGTAGAGAACTGTAATAGGGAATAGGGTCCGCGCCATGATGAACTAGACTACCTTTGATTTCCTAGAACCAGCATTCGTTATTATTTTGCTATCGTTGCCCATGCCTATATTAATGGATTAGATAACTTCGCACATATCGCACACATTGAGAAGGGTGAGCAAGCATAGAAGTTATATGGGGAAGGAATAGTAAAATAAAATAGTCTGCAAGACGAAACTTTCATAGACGACATTAAGGATGGGTCCTGTAGCGGCGAGTGGTGCAGTTGTTATTGTAGTTGAGTGTCGGCAGTATACGCGTCACAATGGGGCGCAGAGGTGGAGGTCGCTTGCGCCATCGCCCGCGCCCCACCGCGCCCTCCGCCGCGATTGTGTCCTTACCTTCAGCATGATCTACTTCTGCCACTAATTTTTATAAGTTATCAACAGTCTTTCGACTTGCGTAACCTAAGAGTTGTTTTTGCAGGGTGAGGCTGACATTGTACAATCTCTCTTTTTAAAAATTAAGCCACGTCAAAAAACTACATTTTTTTTTGTTTTGTGGTATCAATTAACTACTGGTTTGAAAAGGTCGTCACAATAACTTAGGAAGAAAAAAGCAAAGCATAACTACAAAAAATATATACAAAAATCATCACTCACGTTACTGTGCACTACAAAAAATAATCATTGTCGAAAGGTGAGAAAATCCGCTAATTAACACGTACTGGTACCGCCCTCCAGGCAGCGATTGTTCCGACGCCACCCATTGTGGACCCAGCTTTTATCAGAGTATAATTAGCTTTTGTTCAGGTGTATTATTTTTTGAGTAAAATCCTCGATCGCAGTCCCCATTCACTTGCAAATAGGGAAGCTCGTGTTTACGTGTCGATGAACAGTAATTATCGGGCAGAAAAGTTTTTGCGGCCACAATTTGTCACCCTCGAGAAAAATCCAGTCACGATTTATAATTGGGCTTCCTTCTTGGGCACTAGCAGCTGTTCATAGAGCATGTCCATGTGCCTCGCGGCAGGACATTGAGAGGATGTGCTAGATGTCCCTTGGCGAGCGCGTGCCGCCTCGCAATGTTTCTATTATTAATTGTTTAGACTGACGAGATAGCCGCACTTCTATTGCGGCTGGCGCCGGCGCATGCGTCGCTCAGGTGCATAAGCTTTATTTGTATTTTTTTGCTTCAACTTCCCCTTTGCATAAATTAACATTTTTGCAATTGTCCCCGAACGAAAGGATGTCGTTTGACCTGCCATTGTTACCTACTCACTTACGGGTCAGCTAAATACATATGTGGATTTTGCAATGAATTAAATCTTCATTATACCTATCTACGTTAAGTTTTATTGTAAGTTTGTAGTTGTAACTTTATAATGCATGTGCTTCTATCTAAGAATCATACAAGTCCACGAGGTCTTACGTAATTATTTTTATTTGTCGAACTAGTTACAGATCACTGGGCGCTTTGTTATCTATTGCAATCATCTCAACTTCGATTTACCTTTAATATAAAAGCAACTTTAGTGCAGCCGCATTAAGTTCAGTTTAAATCTTTTGGGAATCGTCTTGAGCATCTTAAATTTTGGATTTGGTTCTGTCAATTATGAACAGTAAAGAGAAAGCTTAAGGTTGGTTTTTGTTTGACAGATTGGTGTGGAGTGTCACCTGGTCGCCAGGGGTCGGCAGCTGGTCCATTGTGGGGCTCATCACTTGACTCGCGCGAAAGGGATGCGTCGCCATGTGAACCGCTAACGGAATCCTGGGAATGCTCCCGCGCAGATAATGCGCGGCACGACTAGTATTGTACTACACAATAGTAATGCGATATACTGAGCTTGTTTTGAACTCTGTACCAAATTTTATTATCCTGTTATAATAAACATAATATGAAAATATTTACACCCATACTAATTTATGTCGTTCTAACAACCAATAGCCAACCTGCTGCTAATAATTTTGAAATGAACTTATTTATTTATTTGAAATGCTAAAACTATCATTCTAGGTTTAAAACCTAATGCGATAGCTAAGACTACGAAAAACATTATGTTTAAAAATCTAAAATTATACAAAAAAGTGAACAATAAAAAATACTAGCTACTAATATAATAAACTATATAAATATGGACTAAACTAAACTAAAATTAACAAAAACCTTAAATAATAATATGCTGTATTGGACATCGTGATCAAAATGTCCAATGATGCGAATGATGAACTATCGATCTCCAAATAGTGGTCGAGGCTGTAGAACAACATTAATTGTAATTGTTGAGATGTAAGCTATTGTGACAGCGACCAGTCCTGAGTGTTAGCGGACACAACTAGACGAGCAGCAGCGACGCTCCCCGCCGTCATATGCAAATGGTACAGCATAGTGAACATTCTCGGAAGAATAGTTCACTTAATGGGAAAAGAAATTAGAATAAAAAAGAATGACTACAAAAAGCAACACGAGTGTCCGTACGGTGCGCGTTGTTGCCGATTTTCTAATATATCACAAACATTAATATGCTCGCGACCGGTTCTCGTGAGATCCGTTAGTGGTTTTATGTAAATTATTTGGTTTATGGCGTGCCTCCTAGTTTACATTCGAATGCTTTAACTTAAAAACATACTAATATCAGCTTAGAAATCGATCCCGTACTTGTGCGATAACGTGAAATATTGGAATCAAATTATAGAAAGTATAATTTATCGCACCTCATAAAATAAGTATTAACAACAGAATAACAAATCTTACCAATAATGTCGACTGATCGAGTGATGACATGTAATCACTTACTGATTAATAATAATCCGATGTTAGTCAGTTAACTAGCTGAGTGGAATGTAGGCGAGCAGACCACTAGATACGTAACGTATAAATGTAGATAATAATTCATGGGAAACGATTTAGAATAAATAGTTGATTTGGATGTCGTTACATGTAAAATTTGACATTTCAATAGCGAAGACGTTTGTTATGAAAAGAATTCGATTACTATGCACCGCGCGGAGGGCGCGCTAGTCCGCGGCTAGGGAAACGTTACCCAAACTAGTTTGAGAGCAAACGGACATCACATAGAGTCACATTGTCCAGATTAATGCACAAAACCGGATGCTGCGTCTCCCGGCATCGACGAAACGGTCGCAAGCACTATGACCCTGCCCGACTGCTTTACGTGCTCTCTAGCGCTGACCACCCTTTCATACGGCCGCTCGCTTGTCATTCATCACGCCAGATGAAAGGACTCCGTATAATCAGCTGATAGCCGAGCCCGCTCGACCACACTAACGGTCCGTCTTTGATCAATTATCCGATCGACTAGTCCTACCTCCCTAACCGCTTCGTCTAACGAATTTTTGATTCACTCTCATAGAAATGGAAAGCTAACCAGTTTTTTACATCTCAATAACGCATGAGTCTTCTCGTTTTAAGATGCGCAGGTTATAAACGTTTAGGAATATCCGTTGTAACTGGAGATACAATGGCTTCGGGAGAAATCGTCGGAGGATGCGCGACACAGAGGGCTGAGATAATATCGTGTTTCGTGAACTCTGCGCCGATGTCTAATTTCCAATACAATGGGTGCTGTAAAAAACTGGCCTAAAATAAATGTGTCACAGTGCCACCCTCAGGCGGGCAGACAATGGACAAAGGAGCCCTCGAGAGCGTGCGTGAGCGCATTTAGCGACGCCACAATGCGCTGCGCCCACGCGCTTTGTGTCGCATTGTCGCGCAACACAATCGCGCAGGAAGATCGATCCGCCGCGACGATCGCGTCGCATCTCTAGTAGACACGTGTGCGGCGCAGGCGTACACGAAAAACATGTAAATCACATTATTGTCGAGGTGAAAGTTGAACGAGACGAGAAAAGTAAAAGTCTAGGCAGACGCGGCCGCGCCGGTGCCGCATCTGCGCCGCGCCGATATCATATTATGTTAATTCATTTGTCGAAGCGGGGGCGGCCGCCGAAGGGTTTGTGCGATTGTTGGCTTATCGTGTCCCGTACACAATGCGGGATTGTGTCTTTGACAAAGAGTCACGACACTTAAAAAACTCGAGTCCTCTTTTGAGGTATATTCATTTAGTTCCATTTATGATTTTCAATAATCTACTACCAATCGACCAATCTCATTGTAACAATCGTTCTCATAGTTATAAGACGCTATTCATTATCTATTTGACATCGCGTTTTGTAAAGGTTTGAATCAAATGATTTATGTTTCCTTTGACAGGCTAAACACGAGGCTTTTATTAGAACTAGGTGGAACGGAATCACGATGGTTCCCAAAATTGTGTCATTTATCAAAGGAGATCTACTTCAGACGAAGCGGTTGAGAGGCGACATGTGAGCTAATCACTTGTTGAGTGCGCACTATTAGCTCAGTTACCGTAAGGTGCCAGACGACCAGCGATTCTGAGTTTGGAATACGATTGACACACCGATATTAGGAAACTTCCCAATAAAAGAGCGTGGCGCGAAAGTGAACGTATCGGATGAGATATGATGCACTAAATCGTTTTTAATCATGTTTCTGATTGAATCGCGGATGATAATGATCTTCGATTAGCGCGCGGCCGTAAGTCAGCGCGGCCGGTGTCGGACGGCCGGTGTCGGGCGGCCCGGCTGCCTGCGTCGCTAAATAACGCCATTTGTTCTTAATGGATCGGATAGTTTGTACTTCTCGTATTGATGGCAATCTCTTAAACAGCAATTTGTCGCGCGGAGGGCGTCGCGCGGCGGCCGGGCGGCTCCGCGGCGCGCCATATGTCGCGGCCGCGGTTTTGACTCGTCGAGTGCGGTTAATTCGTAACTGCGGTGAGCACGTGCATTTTAATTGTTTCATTACGTCTTGTTTGGGGTGGCGAAATGACGCCCGCCACTCATTCTGTGTCGCTATGGCTGCTTCCCAAGCAACAGCCACTGAGCAAGGCGCTGGCACTTGGGCTATAAAGTTCAGGTGCTGGTTATTAACCCTAAACAAACAATAGAAACGTACCTGATCACCAATTAAGTAATCAGCAGGTACACAACGTATAATCAATTAGGTAGGTCGCTGAGGCAATTCTAATTTCAGGTATATCATTTTTAACCAATTTGCAAGTCAATTTTTTTCTTCATCGCAGGCAGCACTAGGCGCTAATGAGGTCGCCGCTGTTTTCAGTTTCCAGCACACGAGTGCCACGCCAGCGTGTGGTCGGTCGCTGCAATACAGAAATGGCAACTCTTACTAACAGAAAGAAGGTCATTTGCTATTTGTCCATAAAAAGCGTGTGGTGTATGAGTGGCGCCCCCTCGCGGCCGCGGCCCATTGTGGAGTCGTCCGATTCGCCGCACCTATTGTGCTGCTGTTTCCAGCCAAAACGTAAATAAAGGCAGATGTTACCATACTCCAAAATATAAAACATGTCTGATACGGTCACATATAAAGCGGTTGCCAAACTAAAATAAACTTAATTTGCGAACATGTGGGTTGATATTTGCACGTGGAATTGCTGCGGTTATTTCTTTTGGTTTTGGTTTGTTTTCGCGCTTCTAGCGACCCAAGGTCCGCGGCTGTGTGGGTAGTTTACAAAACCGAAATTGTTGTAGTTTAATAAAAGTAATATTAAACGCGAGGATGTTATTGACAGGCGATGGTATCGCGCTGATGGGCGAGCGGCGCCGCGCCACCGAACTAGTTAACATTGGTTCGATTAACTTTTCAAGTTGATTTGTACGAGATGATATTGTGTTGACTCCTGTTCATCGGTGTGGCGATCACTAACATGTGATTTACAATTTGTGTACCTACCTATTGGCTCTATTCAGAAAACAAATTTAATGTTTTTTCTTTAAGATGTATAATTATATCCTAGTCATTCCATAGACATGTGACCAAAAGATTTGATTAAAGTGTATCTACGTATAACTGACTGGCGCAAGTAGCCGCTATCTCCCAGTATGCAGGTATCACTCAGTGAACACTTGTACACACACGTGACACTACTAATTATCTGTCGATTATTTTATTACAATTGTACTTATTCACTTTATTCACTCGTATCTACGCCTCTTATACTGGGAGTTCCATTCGATTATAAACTCACATAGAGGAGCTGTCGACAGCCACAGCGCACGGTGTAGTAAGGTGGAAGTGTGCTCTCCGTGCCCACTCATGCATGGTTCGATTCCCATATTCACCCGTTCAATAGATATTTTTTCTTGGTCTGGTTGTGTGAATCGTTGAAAAAATTACTCAACAGTGAGATAACTTGTATCGCGCATTGACTGCGAAAACCAATATATTAATACGAAATGACCGCAACAATGTCTGCAAGGGTAGACTGGATAACACACTGTATTCTAAACCTCGCACATGTGTAGTTCTAAATCACTTTACTAAAATTAACAATAGACAATCTGAACATTAGAAGTCATTATCGAACCAAACCACAAACATGATTGTGGTGAACAAAACGCATCATTTGTCCAAAAGCACATAGTTGCCGGCTGATTGATCACTGCGCTGTGCCCGGGCAGCCCGCACAATGCCCAGGCAGACCCCGGCACTTGCGTGAAATGATTTAGTGAATATTTATTGCAACTTGTATGTGTGCAGTCGAATGCTAACTCATAAGCAGCATCTCGTTGATTGTGGTCGGCCGTGCTTTATTGACTAGAAGATAATGTTATTTGTGAAGTCACACTGTCCGCAATTTATGCATGTATTGGCTTAACATTGAATTAATTAATTAAAATTAGTTTTACGCACTGTCTAATCGACAAAAGCTGTGGTTAGGAATCTCGCGAGCTTTTGTAAAAGAGTTTCCTGGTGCGGAGTTGGTAGCAGAACTGAAATCATGAGTAGACACGGTTAATATGAATAATACTAATCACCTCATACACATTAGTAGTCCCTACAGTTTAAAACAAGTATCTATTCAACGTTATACAATTTGTATTTATTAAACGAAGACGCGTTTATCATTTGTATTCGCAATACTTTCGTACCACTAACCAGTCCAAAGCGTAAATAATGCGATTAGTATATGTAGCGACGAGAGCACGCACAGCGCACATGACGACCGTTAATCGAATCACTTAGAGCTGTGCCCACCCCCGATGTGTCGCGGAGGACTTCTAATTAATATTAAGTACTTTTTATGAACTGACTCCTTACATCGGCCGCTAGTTAGCCAGAAAAGCTGTTAAACGGCGAATGAAATGCCCGGGTTGCCCCGTGAACTGATACAAGTAGGTAAATCTAGGGAGCAACACTACTGTGCTTGTAACTACTGGAAGATATATCTAACATCATCATGACGTGTGGTTTGAAGAATACGGCTTAAGATTAAAATATCTGATAAAAAGTCATGTAGTTACTAGTAAGAACATTTAGCTAAAGGTGGACGGGACCCACAGCTCGTGGTCCCGGTTCATACATATTACCAAGGTACAGTATCTACTATGCGGGTTGATGAAGGCTTTTTACAATTGAGTTTTAATTAAATATAACGTACTGAGAACAGGTGACAGCCGAGGGGCCGCTGTAGGCTGGACATGATATACAGTACCTACTACTACGCAGTCTGGTTGTAACATTATGTGATCATGGCGATTATTGAAGTTATCGTGCACAGCTTTAAATGTTGATTGAATTTATTGGTATTTAAGTTTTCATGTATCTGATTGTGGTGGTGGCACAACAAATCAGTGCGTGCAGTGAGTGGCAGGCGCGGACTGCAGCGCCCCTCGGCAGGCGAGGTCGCGGGGCGCGCCGGTGCAATCCAGTTAGGCGGTAATCTCGTTACTGCCCCACGCACCGCCGACAGCCCCTCACCAACCGCAGCTGATCACCTATTCTTTAAGCTGGCGACAAAAAACACTGCAATTGTAGGCAAAGTATTAATGTTGCATTTTGTTCCAATAGTGCATAATTATGGTTATGATTTCGAAATTATGAAATCTATGTATTCAGGGATATTTACTAATACTCGTATTATATAATAACATAAATGTGAAAAATAACTTTGTCTGTCTGTTTGTTATCCTTTCAAGGGAAAACCGTTTAAGATGAAAGTTCGTGTGGAGCTCTGTGAAAGCACGTAATGAAGGTAGGTTCATCCGGTTTCATAGTTCTCAATGGATGCGAGTGAAACCACGGGAAACAGCTGGTTCTATATGTCTAAGTCAGGTCTGTATTGACGCATATTATTAGTCCTAAGCATTACATAGCAAGCCTAAGATGTTACTTACATCAACTTAGCCTAGGATTTCGATTACTATAATATGATCTTATTTGTATGAATATTTCATACAACGTGCCGATTGGGGTCATTTTTATGTTATCTGATGTTCTGGTTATGTACGAACATATAAATACAGTAACATTAATAATTACAAGTGTTTGCAACAGCAGTGCAGTGGTAGGCGCAGGCCGGTGTTGCGCCACGAGCAGCCCTGCCAACCTGTTCCTCAGCATCAGTCGGCCGCGTGGGAGGACGACGCCATTACACCGCACTTCACTCTTACATGCTAGATGCGGCAGATAAGCCGGCACATTGCTAACACCCTCCCGACTAGCCGCGGTAATGATTACTCAACATAAATCATACTCCTTCAGATTGAAATGTATGAGGCATCATTTTGCTGGTTACAACAGGGGCATTAGTAAGCTGTGAGTGTGTAAACTCACCCACCTTACAGGAAATGGTAGAACTTAACTAGTAGTGTCATTCGACTAATGGATACAAACTATCATAATCCTCATTCATGTAATAGGTATCGTAAAATGTTCTAAAGTAACATCCTGGTGATATAAGTAAGCGTGTAACATATTGATTACAGTTGTAAAACAATTTGGCGCGTCCCAAGGACGGCATTGTTGCTAAATCATTCCAATACGCACTGCCAATCTGGTCCACTTGTCAAAATACCAAGTGTACAACAAATACAATGGCGATGCCGACACATTACAATGTAATATATTAATTAGTTGTACAATAGAATGCTTCACTGCTGAGTATATAATTACTGCACAGTTGTGTAAATGTCAGTCAGTTGTCAACGACGGAGCGTCTCATTGACACGTCTCTCGATAGTTACGTACGTTCCATAAATGACAAAAGCTTGGTCGGTGTATTCAAGTGCATTAAAACTAGGTATATTATATTTTCTAAAAACACATTTTAAGATCAATTCAACATAAACAAATGACAGTCACGTGCTGATAGATTGGTCTCGCAGTATACTTGCGCTACGCCATGCTACGACACGCTGAGGATGCTACGCTTGGCTACGTACACTGCTTACAATTTCTAATACTTTAAAAATATAATTAAGTATAAAAAATCATAGAAAATTATTTTTATTTCAACTAACATGAATGTAGTCTATTCAAAGATACACAAACAAGTACAAGTACCTATACTGCACATGCCATCGAAGTTATTTGACTGTTTTTCAATGTAAATTGGAGGATCCTTGTGTTCGGGCGAGCTATTGTGTGACACTTGATCGTAACAATAGAAGTTTACCATACTTAACTCAAGTGGCCGATTATAAAGTTATGACAGCTTAGCGTAAACGATACCACCACAAACCACTATTATAGTAGTAACACAAATATTATACAATGGAGGCGAAACAATAAAAAACATTATAAATTCAAATCTGAGCGAGTGCGCGGTCACCGACACTGGCCGACTGCCCGCGGCCCGACAATGCGCAATAAAACTTATAATGCCATTATTTGTTTATCAATAAACGATTTGCATGTGTCGACTGCATCATCATGCATGCTGGATTACCATGAGAGTACGCGCGCGCAGCCCACGTCACGAGCTTGGGGAAGAGTAAATGCAGCATCCGTTTCACTCAACTATCGGGTAGATTGCGTCGCTCTATGCACAGAATTCTGTAACATCGAGAATACTAAGAACACTGCACGGTGTAGTGCAAACCTCAGCCTTATTAAATGTGTGTTATTCCTTCATGTTTTACGCCGAACAACTTATAATCACTTGTAGCTATCATGTTCGTGGAAAGGGTTAATGACAAAGTCATGCTTTCTGAAGGGGAAAGTTCAAAACAACAATGTTGAATAAAAACTTCAAAAACATACCTACTGTTGAGTGACGTACGACCATTTACAATTTAAATATCAGCAAATGGAAATTAACGACTATTGATCAACAAGTGCCATTGATAGCATTTGTGTTTTCACAAATTGTTTATAACTAACCTATACTCGTAGTGTAAACTGACATTTAGTTATTCTTGCCTCTTCATTCAATCCTTAATCCAAATTGTTGTCAAACGATTGTGCAACAAAGTGCGCCGCTCACCTGCGCATGCGTCTGTGACGCACGACGCGACAAGACAAGCCGGCGCGTGCGCATTTCTCTGCTCAGTCTCATTTCCGCTTGTATGGCTCTGTAAAAATCATATGAATAGTCCGAAAGTGAGCACACCTTGAATATATTTAAATTAATTACGCATCGCTAATGGTGAACGGTCCAAGGACGATTTTTGCATACGATTGTAACGGCACATAAATTGTTATAGCTGCCGCTTGATACCAGTTTTTATGTTCTGTGGCAAGCGCGAGCGTCTTACGCGTAGTCTACTTGGTCAGCAAGGTAATTCTTTCACAAAAACCATATGTTCTTCTGCAATTTTTAACTGATCATCGTGGTATCAATGATATCGCACAATGTGACAATAGGCCACAATATTCAGTTTTTTTTTACTTTTTTAGGTTTTTTATTTATTTATTTACGTTATTTTAAGTTTTTAACGAATGTAGAAACGTGTTTGTATTTCAGTTATTTATTCATTAACTCGTTTTCTAACGCATATCTGGTCGGGTGTTGCACCGGGCCGGAGGCTGGCCGGTGCCGCCGCGAGGGGAGCTCATCAAGCCACCCTTATCATCTGGAACAGGTTCTGGACATGTTCACTAATTTCAATAAATTCCCATGCGACAGATTGTGCAAGTGGATATTTAAGTATTCCTAGTAGGTATATTCTGGTATATTGTGATTTAGAAAATGATCCACTAACAACGTGTTTTTAAAGCCTTTTTGCTTAGTTTCCTGCAAGTACAATATTCGAGTTAGGCTCAAATATTAAGACGGCAGGTAGTAGGTAGGTATATAAATATTTAATGTTACGCAACATTTTGGCGTTTGAAAAGAAAAAAAAAGTAATCTTTTTAAATTAATAAAATATACAAAATGTTTAGGTATGTCACCGAAAATACCCGATTTACTAAATTATTCAGAGTCATTAAACTTTGACAACTTGGGTTGAACATTAAGTAGTTATAAAAATGCTAAAATAAAAGAAATATCCTCCATTTCTCTATTTTGATGCCTATTTAAGTATAATTAATTATTTTTATTAGCTTCAATCACAAATGGTCACCTATCAGTTGTGTCGCCGCCTGTACTGTCCGGTGCAAGGGACTCTATTGTACTCGCTCAGAAGGGGATACAACGCTGTATTGTGATTTTTTTATAAAGGCAAATTGTTAATAATAAAAATTAATTGTTATGAAACCCCCTTTTAAAAGTTAAACTACGTAAACATCTAAAAACAGCCATTTTTAGGGTTCCGTTGCCAAATGGCAAAAAACGGAACCCTTATAGATTCGTTATGTCTGTCTGTCTGTCCGTCCGTATGTCACAGCCACTTTTTTCCAAAACTATAAGGACTATACTGTTGAAACTAGGTAAATAGATGTATTCTGTGAACCGCATTAAGATTTTCACACAAATAGAAAAAAACAACAAATTTTGGGGTTCCCCATACTTAGAACTGAAACTTAATTGTTTTTTCATCAAACCCATACGTGTGGGATATCTATGGATAGGTCTTCAAAAATGATATTGAGGTTTCTAATATTATTTTTTTTCTAAACTGAATAGTTTGCGCGAGAGACACTTCCAAAGTGGTAAAATGTGTAACCCCTGTAACTTCTAAAATAAGAGAATGATAAAACTAAAAAAAATATATGATGTACATTTCTATGCAAACTTCCACCGAAAATTGGTTTGAACGAGATCTAGTAAGTAGTTTTTAAGTAATCAGCAATTTTTCTCTACAAACAAACTTAATTATGCGGTCGGTAAAAAACAAGATAATTGCGACTTTATTGCGTATTCTTTCCAATGGTCGTAACCCTCGGTGCGCGAGTCCGACTCGCACTTGGCCGGTTTTTGTATTTGAATTTGGCTACCAATTGAGCCTAAGTATAGCCAAATGAAATCAAACAATTAATTCAGGTACAGTCACACAAAAAGTGCACTTTACAGTCTGGTAGAACCCCTGAACATACCTTACGCTAAAAACAAGATCATTAAAGGTTTAACGTTAACTGACGTTGTTCAGTAAACGTGTAAATAATTACTCGGCTCGTATCATTAGGCATCGCTCACAGCGCGCTAATCAGGCGCAGGCGCACGTCGCCGCACGTTAGCCCGGCTACACGCGCACGACTAAACTGCGTTTTGTCGCGCTAATGGATCAGTCGCAAACGCACCTTTATTATGTGCTAACAAGATGTTTGTATCGCGTAGCGCCAAAAAAGGGAAGACGTTTGAACATTTTTGCCCTAATGTTAATTGATGATTTTACTCCATATCACAATATTGCTGATGAAGATAAAGCCAATCACTAAACTCATAAATGCCGATGCTACGGTCTAGTGGTAGTATGTCCTGGGTTCGATTCCTAGGTTGGATAAAGTGTTAATAGGAATCACAGAGATAGAATACTCAGTAGCACTCCAGAGTCCAGTTGATAGCAATAGGTTCGCCCTGCTGTGTTGAACATAAATGTAAACATTTGGTTACTGCCTGACCATTCAGGAACTAGGCGTGATGTTAAGTGTGTTATGTTATGTAGAGTTGATTTATTTATTTGATTGCAGTAAGAATTCTAAACAATTGCATAAGAATTGTGCGACTAGTATGCCAGGACTGTCTCCGGGGCTGATGCACACAAGCACCTCGCAGTACCAATCCACTAGCCTGCACATTCGGCCCTAATCTGCAGAAACAAACAATGCATTATCTAACACGCCCATATTGATGTCGAATCTCTCATATGAACCTTGGGTTTTGACTAATTAGTGACACGCAATCCCGCCGGCCGGTCAAGGCGCACCGCGGCCCGCACGCTAGCCGAGCCAGCAGTTACCGACGTTAAACGCAAAAACAATTGACAAAAATTTATTGCCGATTACTTTGATGTAAAAAGTGCTATTATGATTAATTAGAGACGCGCTCTACGGTCACCAGACGGTGGGAACTGGGCGCTTGTGGTGACAACTCAATGCAGTATCGGTGACAAAAACTTATGAGCTGAAGATTGGATCATTATTATAATTTAAATTAATGATTCCAATAAATTACGTTACTTAATTAGCATAATATTTAACAGTTAAGGATATTTTAATACCTTAAACATGCAATGATCATTTGACGTAGTAAATTTCTCTACTTCCATTTTATCTATTTTGATTGGTTAAAGATGAGGAATGTATATCCACAAGTAAAGCGACACACGTACAGAGTGTAGTGGGACACAATCGCTACAAAGCTCGTACATTCCGGTGATCGTAAAATTCCGGACGGCGGCGTAACGGGATGAAAAATGATTATAAACCGAAATCGCTCAAAATCCACAAAGACACGGCGCGTTACCCGGCTTTGTTCGCTTGTCGGACGACATGATTTATAGCTCCCCGGGAATCGAACGCCATGCAAAATGTTGCGTCACGCTACGTTCAGACTACGCCTACTACGAAACTCCGTAACGCCACAGGCTACAAACAACCAGTGCAAACAAATTTTGCCACTGGAGTTCTGCTGCGCAATTTATCCATAATATTTTCCGCGTATGGGTGGTCGAATACGTCTATAGGCCGTTGTATGCACGCGTTATAAATCGGACGAATGAGACGTCATTCCGATTCGATACGTATCGGCGGCGTGGGGGACTTAATGCTTAGATTCTCATTGATTAAGTGTACCTATTTAGAGAGACGAGGATTATGGAGCTTTTTCTGTTGGAGATATTAAAATAATGTTTTGTTAGATAAGTAGGTCCGTAACATTATGTATCGCGCCGTGAAGTTTGGGCGCGCAGTCATTACACAGACAAGGCACGCGGAGTCGGGGCCACTGTACTAGTTAGTAGCGGCTAGTTGTGTAGCGTTCAAATTTATTAGTGGTCGGAGTAAAATCTCATTGTTTATTGGTAAGTTGGCGGTCGTCAAGGTTGACTACTATTAGCATTGCCTACATTCTTGATAGTTGTCCTCTGTAGGGTCGGCCGAGTGTCGAGCCATTGTCCGCGATACTATCTAGAGGGTATCGGCGACTTGTTGAATGGACGATGGACTTTGGTGTGATCTTTCCGGATTGATATTCACAATGTGTTTTTTAGCAAGCATTTCATGTTTACCATATTATGACGACCGCGCTAGAAGGGTGGTAATATTATTAATTCATGTAGGTACATACAATTTATATCTTTTCTTCAGATGGCGACTTTAAATGCCATACAGTAAGTCTCTACTACTGATCCTGATTGGAACGTTCCTATCTTGTTTTGAGTCAGCTTACTGCTGACCGCAGTCCGTCCTCCGCGCACATGAGGATGCGGCGTAGTACTTGTTTATTTGAACAAAGACTCCTTTGAACCTGTGGCGTCAATGTGACCGGTCGGCTGGTGTGTCTCCACGTATTGTCAGCTGCTGACCTACCGCGCACGGAGCTGGACGAGCATACAATAGACACGTAGCAGCAGCGCCGTGTCTAATGTGGACTAATGCTACCCGCACACCCGCGCCGCCGACACAGACACACCGACACACAGAACTGTGCGAGTGTCCGGGTACATTGTAACACGTGTCGGCACCGACCACTTGCTGACTTCTTCTTTTACAATATACAAATAGAGATTATGAATCAAAATCTTAGTGTATTTTTTTTGTCTTTGTAACAGTGAATTATTTAATAATTGCATTTTAGTGAAAAAAATAATGAAACAAATAATCCAAGAATAATTTAAACGTCAGAAGAGTAACAAAAATTATTTATCGTACCGTGCGACGATGGAGCCGCTCCCTCGCGGCGTCGCTCAACTATTCGGCTCACACGTAAGCTGTTAGAGTCGGAGGATAATGAATACAAATACACGGCTATTTAACTTCCCTCCAAGATACACTGAATATTAATACAGTTTTCGCTTCGGACCTTTTATTTCAAGGGCAAGAGTTTGTACTCGGCGGCCGTTAACATGACGCTTGTGCCGCCGAAGATGTTCACAGGATATGTCACGTTTTATAACCTTAGCGTACGTACCAAGACAATGACGAGTCAGGGGATTGAAGCACTTTGACAAATTCGTAACACATACAGACCTACTTAGTTACGATGTATGCACTCTAGGTTCTGCTGCGAGTAACAAAGTTACATTAAAGGCAAAATACTTACTTAGATGAGGCTCAATATTAAATTTTCAGTAGCTTATCTGGCATGTGAAGCATTTACAACAGAAAAAAATATAGTAGGCAAACTAATAATAATTGATCCCGGTATAGTAATACAGTGTACTCACAGTAGATATGATTGCAGTAGTCAGCGCCACGCCACTCCGCTGGCGGCGCGGCGCATGACGCTCAGCTCATATTTCCAGCACATTCCCAGCGCGTTGTTGTTCTCCTTGCCAATAAATAAATAATGCATTTAATGCTCAACTCTGCGCAATGTCGTGATTATAATTATTGTATTTACAAATAAACGTTAGATAGTCATCGAGGACGAAGACGCGTGTATCAATGACATGCATTGCCTGTACGCAGTATTAAATTAATTTATGCAATAAGCAAAAGAGGTTTCTAGTTATTTATGTACTAAACACACAATTGTTAATATCAATCAGCTATAATTCATACAAAACTACAGTTTTGTCGAACTTGTCAATTGATGGCTGGCCTACCACTTTCTTATTTCATATTCACTGCTATTTCTGTGTCTGAGCTTACGGGTAAACACAGCAGTAATAAGGCAATGTACTGCAAAGTGATGCGGATAGTGTCATGCATTGTAATAGTGAGCCACTAGTGCATAAAGGTGTTATTTATGCTTGGGCAATGCAATAACAGGTGTTGTTGCGGTGAGCTATCACTTCCTGCATGTGGTGGCCAGCAGCTAGTCAGCTAGAGAGCCGGCTCGGGAACTTAGCTGACGCAACTTTGACTGCAACTTGCAGGGGGTGCTGGCGTAACGTATAAAGATTGTATCCTTGTTGGTTCATAACGATCGGAAATAATCCGTTGCTACGCAGTACATTCATAATCCAAGTGGAATATAAAAGCTGTAATACGTTGTAAGTTTACCTAGGTAGTAACAAGTGGCGGTATCTAAAAATATCCGTCAGTGACGAGAGTGCAGCGTTAGGCCCCCCACACACGCGCTACTACGCGCGGCGACGTCGCGTCGCAGCGAGATGTGCGCGCGTGACGAGCATACGACACGTCTCGCGGCAGGCAACACGAAGAAGACCTACAGCCCGTGGTACGCGCAACTATATGGACAAGTGTCAGAGTATCAAAGGGCAGATTACGACTATCAAGGATTTCATTAAGAGTTAAAATTTGTTGAATAAACTTAACAGCCAAGACACATTTATAATAATATGTTCTATGAATTACTTTTATACCATAAATATGGTAAATCATAATTTAGATAAAGGATCGCAGAGAAGCTTTAACTCTGCACCTACTAAGGGTAAGATTAACACGTTTAGAAACACTACATGCTCTGCTCACGTCTCACGCGTCTGCTCTGGGTCTAGTGATCCACACATATATCATCTTGTATAATATATCCATGACATCATCAAGCGACCTGTACCAAGTGAACCTTCTGAAGGTACCTGCCGCAGGCGCAGGGGTGACTACACTCCACTGTTTGTATTGTAGCGACTCATATCTCACTGTTCAAGACAAAACGTTTAAATTTCAATCGGTCAGTCGTTAGCGTTTCGACAGCTTTATTGTTATTTTTTGTATACCGCAACAATTTGGATTACAATCCATGTAAGGAACATGCTTTTAACTTGTCTCAAGACTAAATGAAAACCCTTATAACTTTTGTGTCTTGTGAGTTTCTAGCAAATTAGGTTCTTTGATAAGTAAGGGCACCGTAGAAAGTGTATGAGGCCTCAAGTTTGTGTATATGGTCGGAAACACCCGCTAGGGGTGCCAGTAACCACTGTTCATCAGGTGGGTCGGAGGCCCGTAGCAAAAACTACTCCCACATACACCCCCCCAAGTATGCAACCGTTAGTTGTCGTCAGTTCTCAGAATGACACAGAAGCATTCAATACATTTCACATTGGCAGACATGTCGGACGTCGATATTAAATAGCACCTCTCCATTACCTCGAGTAGCGGAGTAGTTAGCGACTAGCGCCCGGTGACCTTTACCTCACCATGTGCTAATCAAAAAGATCTGTACTTGTTTACATAGTCGTCAACATTGTGATAGTTAATTAGGATGTACATTTCACTGTTTTGTACCTATTGTAAAATTATATTAAATAAGTAGTATTCCGTTTTTCGTTGATTCGTAAGTAATAATATGTAGATATGAGTAGGCTCCGCTCATAACAATAATAATGTGCGCGTAACAAGATTAGTTTCAGACCCCAGAGTGTTATCATATTACTACTTCCTGGTACATTAATAGGATCTTCATAGTCAGATCTGCGCCAGATCCTTGAAGGACTAGTCATTTTACAGTGTACTGTGACTAGTAGGCGTATGTGACTCAACATTTCGACTATGTAGTATTAGAGTGAACTTGGCACAAATATCCCCCTCGCAGGCCCAGGCTACTGTTTCTCATTACCATGCACTGCTACAGTGACTAGGCCGCAGTAAGGCGCTGGGTTCCCACAGCTAGGCGTGTCGCGTAATGGATGCGATGCTAACGTTTCTGGGAAGCGACCGCTGTCCCACGTTCGGTCCTTGGGCTGATCACGCAAATAAATAATTCACAGCAATTTAACATAACAATCATACTGACTTTGCTCCGTGATAGCAGTGGGTTCACTCTAAGCCTTAATAACTAACAACACAGCTAAAGTGACACTTTTCTCTTAGTATAGACGAAACAAAAGTTGTTGATGATGATCCAAGTTAATTAATTTAATAAGACTGCAAAATGTAGAATCTGTATCATCATAGATCGCCGAAGACATTAAGTAGCCTATTGAATTAAATAATATACCTATATATGGCCACAACACGTGGACACTGTCGGTGAGTTTAGCTACTGCGCCTGGTGCGCAGTGGCGCGGCGTGAGGCTGGCGGTGCAGCGCGAGCGCCTGCAAATTGCGCAATTAACAGATACGCTAATAACAGATATCTGGCACGGGCGTCTCGCGAACAGCCGAGTAAACAATATTGACGTGATGGGCGGGACCGCTTATTGCACAATCACTTCAATAACTGCGACTTTTCTCATCATTTACACGCTAACAATGAGGAGCACAAACGTCTCCATCGCAACTATTTGTGGCTGTTGAATAAACGTTGATTTCCAATTAGATGTATCTATTAGTTGTTCGATTTCATTTAAGATTTAGAAGGAAAAGCTAACACAATTTTTAATAACAAATAAATCACTCAGTTGGAAACCGGCTATAAATTAAGTAGAAACCACAGACAAATTAATGTCCAGAAAAAGATTCGTGAGACCTATAAAATACCTATAAAAATGTATATAATGCAAATACTTATTTAAATAAAATTATTTAATAAATTAACACGTGATTAGCAAGTTTGCGATAATCCTGCCCCTCCGTTAGCGGATGTTTCTGTGACATAGCATCGCAATTTGTATTCGCAGAACAGTAGCTGTTGTTGTTGCTCAAGACTTGAATCAATAAAGGAAAATAATAAACATTACAACTTAACTCTAGGTACGAGCAATTTTGGAAAACCATACATTAGTGGTGCAAGAATTAAATGAACCAATAGTGACTCGTATGAAAGTTGGACGAAAATCCACGCGCCACACTGACAGTCCACACTCAGCATGAGCACATGAAGCGGTAAGTTTTCGCCACAAGTCTGTTCACCATAGCGTCGGTCGCGGTCATTACCCGAATTCGGCGGGCGCGGACAAACACACGAGACAAAGAAAGTGCATTTTCCTACAGAGTACAGTGTAATCGTATATTATTTGGAGCGGCTTGCATTATTCATGAGACTATGATACGTGGAGTAAGGTTCACGGAGTAGCGTCAGCATACAACTTCTATATACACTGATTTTTCTTACAGTATCATAGATTTTTTTGTAAAGTATTGTGTAGAATCTAGACATTTTTTATCGATCAATTAGATATAAATCCGCAGCAAGCCTTAGCACTAGAAAGTTGTGTGGATGAGAGCAAAAAATATATAAATCAAAATAAAATTACAGGCACTTGATTTATCAACAATTTCTTTGATAATTAAGATTGGAAAGGTGGAGCGGCAACAATGCAGAGCTGAGTGTTCCACCATAGATCTCAATCATTCCGCGCGGCAACGGTGATGTGACGGAGCGAACTTACGAGCTCACTCCGGCTAAATGAGCATTATATACTGCTAAATAATTTGAGAGGAATCCATACATTCGTAGTTATTTATGAAGAAACAACGCCGTGTGCCGACGTGTAGCGGCCGTTGCAATTATATAGGTATTTGTAATTAATAATGTGAAGTATTAGTTACACGCGATACGTGATGGTGTGGCTTTTTGTGTCACTCGCCAGTAAGAAAATACTTGCTTTGTGCGAGCTATTAACGTGATCGTTAAAACGAGCTTTTTTTTTATTCTTTAATGAATTCTGTTGTAAAAGTAACTTAGATTTAACAATGTTTTTCAGAATAAAACAAAATAGCATTTATTTCTGATCACTCGCCATAGTTTTTACTGAGTAGGTATATATTTTTACGGGTTTCTTGTGAAATGTTTTTTTTTGTGATAGAGAAGCTTCAAACTCGTGTTATTTGTCAATGTTAGTATAACATTTCATATTTTTAAGTATATTATTCGATTATTTATTGTGTAGTCAGTACGCGGCGTACGTCGGCCGGTATCTACCCGCGGAGGTTTGAGTCGGCGGCACTTATCGCTTATTGTTGCTAAGTGTTTATTTAAATATCGCTCGCCGCCGCGCCGCGTCGCTCGCTATCTCTCATCTTGCACTGGACGCCTATCTGATAGATTTGCTACTAATGTTTGTGTAAGCTCACTCGTGAGCATAAACACTATTGAGATTTCCATACAATAATAAAAATATCTTTAATGCCGTGAAGGTTTTTCTTATGAATTTTTCATATATTTTTTTCGTTTCTATTTTAAAATCGAAATGTTTATAGTTTGCAAATATTTTCTGCGCATTTTTTTGTCATCTTGTTTCGCATCGACGTCTCCTTCTGTAATGAGTTGCGATAAATTCTAAATAGATCACTGCAGGTGTTGTCCGGGAGACATTCATTCTGGGTATTAACAAAGTCAGAAGGTACTTGTTAGTATGTTCACATTTTCGTCTCCCACTAGGTACCTATGTGGTTTGTTCTGGATGACGTTATGTAAACATAGGGTGAAAAGCTCGAACGACTTATAAGTCCAGTCGGGGTCGTTGTGTGATTATAAGTATATGGGATATTATCGGAAATAGAACTTTCGTCATAAATGACGGCGTGTAGAATACGCAAGGCAGGGAGATAATTGAAGTTCAATCATATTATTAGGTCCTTTTCGGAGTGTTAAGAATTCTCTTCACAATTTCCTTTTCAAAATATTTCCCAAAAATACGAAAACCATTTTAGTAGTTACTATAAATAGCCAGGCGGTACCTACCGGCGGGCTCAGCTGGGCGAGCGCGGCCGGTGCGCGGCGGCACACTCGCCCCTACGTTTATTAAATTTTGCTAAAAGAAAATTTAATTAAGAGAGTTTTTTCTTTTTATTTCACACCCCAGATTTCATTATTGGCGCAGACCGCGCGAAAGGGTTTAGTTTATAGACACCGTTATTGTTAGAAAGGGCAACGGGTTGAAATGGGCTTCGAAATATGCATTCAGATATACATAATATAACACCGACATCACATTTAATTTCAAGAAATTATGAACGTAGGACGTTCAGCAAGTGTAAAAGAAGATTCAAGAATAAGTAGATCTCGATCTATTAGGGAAACGATATAAAAGACAAAAACTCCCAGCTATGCAGCTGTTTGATGAATACAGGGACTTATAATTTTAATAAGGCCACTATATAACCACTTGAGATAGGCAGTAAAAAAATCTATATTATCAAATTGCAAATCATCGCGCCGTGCAGTCTAAGCATTGCTTAGCTCTACCGGTCCCCAGTGCGGCGTACGTGTAAAAAGTGGAAAGTGAAATATAAAAAGTAACAACAGTTCGGCCGTAATTCGGGATCTGTTGTTGAGAACGATTTACGACAGACGCTTATTAGGAGTTGCAGCTACGCCTTTATTATTAAGTGCGCCCTTTGCCTTGGGTCAGTCCGTCGGGCTATGAAATTAACTGTCATAAGAAGTTACTTTGTGAGTTTCAATATGACCTGACTAGATAGTGGTATTGTTCAAATAAAGTAAAAAAGAACAAAGGATAAAGGTTCAAAAATAAATGAATTAAAACGCTAAAATTCTCTCACATATCGTATTCAAATTGCCTCTCTGACATTAACCAGAATTAGACTTATTTCTCATTGCCAATACTGTAACAAAACATCCTCATTCCTTCAGTCCGTAACTTCCTCAACGGAATCCTTCACTGTGTATTCCGGTAAAACTGCGAGTTAGCAACATTTAAAACATTTGTCACACAAATAATCGGCGGCGGCTGCTGGCCAACACTCCAACAATAAAGCGAAATAAACAGCGATATGAATCACCCGCCGATTCACCTGTCATAACATAATACGCAAAGAGAAGTATCTGAATAATTTTATTCGCGACGATATAGTAGCGATAATAACTGCGCGGCCGTGTGTCGCCACTCTATTGTAGCTGCCACTAGTGTAAGTTCCACGAGAGTTGACGTGACAGATCATTTGGCAGAATAAATTGATTGCTTTATAAATATTTTAGTAAGGACATATTCATAATTTAATATTTTATTGATAGTTGATACAGACAAAATGTTGTCCTGTGGTAGGAAAAGTACGCTGGTACGTCATCAAGTTTTGATTTTACAAATTTTGAGTCGCGGCCGACACCTGTAGAGATTTAGAAATCCTTAGGATTGCTAAATATTGCAAATTGATGAGACCACTTGTAGAAGTCGGTCAACCTCTACAATGTCGTGTTGCACCAATCAATGATGAAAATTAATTATATTAAAATAAAACGCCGTTCAACGCTACTGGAATAGATTTGAAATATATTTATTGCATAGACATTCTCTATTCTTGTCTGAATAAAACGTCTAACTTAAGATAATAATGGACTTTTTCAATAACACAAACCAACCCAAACTAGGCAAGCGGAACTATTCAGTGTAGTAAATTAAAGCAGAGAATGACATTTATTCTCATTCACGGATATATTCGTAAAAATAAACTAGAAATACAGCCCAAACTAGGCTGTCAGCGTGACACCTGTAGGGGCAGCTAATAATCAATAGGACGCAGTCGTGAGAAGCGTCTGTATGCATATCATTTGTATTTACTAAAATTAGACTTGATACAAGGATGTAAGAATAATAGCATACGATTGGATTGTTGCCTAAATGTATGGGGATAACTTAAGATACGTGAATTAGGTATTTAAAAAATTAAGTTATTAATTTAAATCAGTGACAAGGTGCACAGTAAAATATTCCAATGAAATTGCTAACTAACGGGGCCACTAAGATGTCACTTATGATTTATATGGCGCGATAATTTGGCGCAAGTCAAACTCAGATTAATGTTTTATTTTAATTTTGATATCATTCTTTGATATTAATTAATGATTTATTGTTAATTGCGTGTGGTCTGCTGCGTACAGACCACCATAAAGTTTCATGGGCTTGGTCAACATTGACAAGGAATTATGATATTATAAATTGCTTGTCAGCTACCTCATCGGAGCATGATGGTGATAGGCAGTATCGCCTACTGTGATCATATATGAGGCAGTTCTTAGTAACAGTCTGTTCGTTTGTAGATGGCATTCATTACATTTGGTTGGATGAATCGCTATGATTTATTATATTTGTTTGATTGTGATTTTCATAAGGCTCCTGCAATGTTAGTAAGTTTCGATAAAATAATCATGATAATTTATTTCTTCACATGTTATGTTTAAAGCTATACTGTTATACGTCGTCTTTAATTGTAGAAATAATAAATTGCTGAAAGTGGCCATGTAAACGGTTTCACGTAGAAAGTGTGACGTGAGGCTGTCAGGAGATTGTCGATAGTGATGTAAAAGCGAAAGCCAGCATCTTGACAGTATATCACGGACGCGTATAGCGCACGTTATAGGCAGTCCGCGCCTGCGCCGCACCGGCCGCAGTGCCGGCAGTAGGACAAGTGCGGGCCGTCTTTGGAAATATTTGCAAAGGTGGTCGGCATAAAAAGGCAATGACGATGATGATGAGCGATGATACAGCATGCTTGCTTAGAAACAATCTAATCATTCTTGACTTGAAGACTACCATATTGTAACTACAGGAGAACACAGATACACAGGGAGCTCCATTACTTAGCCGGGCGCACAATGTATGTATTATCAAAAGTTTTTGCGCGCACAGACGGTATTTCCACCGTACGATGGATAAGTAATGAAATAAAAAGTAATGAAAGAGCTCATTTTCCCAATTGTATTCAATAAACGGAGATAGGTATGCAACTCGGCGACAATCACCACAGCTTTGAATTTACCAATACATGGTGGGTTCTAACCAGCCTAAGATGGTCAGTAGTTGATAATTATATTGTAGGAATATAATGTCCTTTAAATTTATTATTTTGACCTTCTGTTAATGTATGTTCTTGTAGAGGCTACCCAAAATATATTTCAAAAAAATATTCAAATTTGCAGATTTCTAAACAAGATATCTTGACTGTTATTTTAAGATAACTTTAATGATCTAGAAATTTTACATTAAAATACCGCAAATCGTCGAACAACATTAAAAACGGTGACATTTATTTCGACATTATTATATTAATTTACGTTCTGAAAATAAATAGAAGAATATTGAATGTTAGCGAGTATCGGGAAATATGGTGAGGATGCTACCAGACTGGTCGACGGCTAACGGAATGTTGTTCACGAGTAGGTAACCGTGAGCACGACCACGGACGAAATCTAACTTCGATAATGTAGAGAGTAGATTGCAGGTATCAGTAAATGTATAATACACGACAGAAAAAAAATTTGAGCAGTAAAAAAGCTGTGAAAGAGGCTCTTAGGTACTTGGTGAACATGATGTCACATTGAGAAACTTTTGAATAACTTAATGATTTTGATGACATTTGCACGAGTTTCAGAACCTCTTACAGATTTAGCAATACGTATATGTTAAACTAAAACAAAGATTCCACTGGAGCATTATAAGTTACGCAAACTGCTATCCGTCGACCGTGAACTGTGCTCTTAAGTATATCACTCGAAATAACGCATAACATCTCAATAATTTAATAATATGTTCCAAATAAAACGGGGGAGATGCGTAGCGGTACATATCGGAGCGATAATAAATCGCGGCTGTAACCGATCGCACCTGACTCGGCGAGGATTCATAGTTTATGAAGATGTAGGGCAGCACGGGGGGACTGCGCTCAGGGGCTGTCGTAAACCATATTCGTGGAATTATGCATCCCCGGCGAGCAGTGCCGCGCCGGGACGCGTCAATATTTGATGGCGCTGCAATCGATGCGCGACTCGATATGAGTCCTAATCTGTATTTACGATTGCGGGAGATGATAGTTCTTCGTTCGAGGAGCTCGCGACGGGCTGCCGGGGGAGCCGAGCGTGTAGTAAGCTGCAGTTCAATTACCCTCATCCCACCGAATCACGTTATTTATAGTTTTTATGCGACAGCTAGATTAATATGGCGATTGGATATGTTTCGACGACTTCCCTCGGATGTACCCTTTAAAGGCACAGACCTGCATACATTCAATTATAAAGTCCAAGTTATACTTTGTTGTATCCGTTTTATTATGGAACGAATGACACTGTTTACTGTTATGGTATATTTTTGTCGGTTTTAATATTAATAACTCGTACCACACGGAGGCACTCAATTGAGGTAGGGGCTGCAGCAACTCGTCTAGAAACACCTGAAAATGGTGGCTCAATATAGACATACGAGGAGGAGCATCTAATGACCCTATGTCCTGAAGTAACTTAGGGGACAACTTGTATAACGTTTCTTCGGAGCTTTACTTGAAAGCTCCGTTTGCAAATAGGTAGATATATCCACTACTGACGACTATGTTGATATCTTGATACATCAGATATAGAGCATACCGTGATTTACAGGGAATCCGTCTCGTGTGGGTGCGTCAAAATTGAAGTTATTTTTTTACATTATTAGTGTCGTCGTTACGTTTACGTGATCTTTGAAATTTCGATCTGATACTATGAATAAATAATAACTTGAATACACAAACATATTTGTTCTTGTGTTCACATTATAAGGAGGATACTTGAGCTCCATAAATATGATGAGGTATGTAAGTATAAGTGAGTGCTATGTGATAATGAGGAGTATCACGCGCTGGGAGCTCGCGGCTCCTCGTAATTGTTCTGTAATAGTCCGCGGAACCGCGCGAGCAGTGGGGTGACTCTAATGAGCTAAGTCTGTGGAATATTGCCCCGCTATGGCTTATTAGCGAGCTTCATTTGTTGTCCTTTAGCTAAGTAGGTATTAGTTACAAGTTCTGTAACAGTTAACAATACTATGTTTAATCTAAACATTTCTGTTGGAAATAGTAGGACTGTCACTAAACATGGTAACGTTTATAATTCTGTCTTCATTAAACAAGTTACAAATAGGTATTGTGATGGTACATTTTCGTGAAAACCATGGCTAAAACCTGTACATACTTTAGATAATGCAATTAGTAGGAAACGCTGTCAGGTGACTCAAGCGATGGTTACACGCGCTCATTGCGCCGCGTTATCAATACACGAGCGAGTCTTAGACCTAGCTACCTACTAGTAATGTAACCTAATCAACGTTTACCTACACGCCCGGCTTATTGAGAATAGATAGAAATATTTGAAGTAAAGTCAACAGGAGAAGTTTATTGCGTTATTTAGAATTTAAAACATCTTGCAAACTGATTTTATACTTGCTAACTCAGACTATTCTATTTAATAAAATCTTCTTTTCTATCAATATTCCCATTGATACGTCAATAATTAGTAATATGTTATCATTGACTAACTAAATAGGTAGTATTGACTTAAAAGATCTTTTTTCTGCACACTATTTTTATGGAGATACTAGTTGAGTTACAAAGTTCTATTTTTCGTCTCGTGGTGATCAATCGGTGATCTCTGGCCGTTTTCTAGCAGCTTGTCAAGGAACGAAAGTTAATACCGCCGCGCCGCTCTCAGTGGAAATGTGACGCCAACCTGGTAAGTAGGTACTCATATGACGGTTCTGACGCCTTTCATGTGTTTTATATTATTAAAAATAGCTAGCTATATCCCGCGGTTTTACCCGCATCCTGAGAAAACTGGCTCGTGTGTTCGGATAAAAAGTATCCTATGTGTTAATCCAGGTTTTAAACTAAGTGTGTATTAAATTTCATCCGAATCCATCCGGTAGTTTTTGCGTGAAAGAGTAACAAACATTACAATCTTTCGTATAATGTAAGTAGGATGGATTTCCGCTAGTACGTATTAGAGATGTATAATTGTCAGTTTACCTTTTAATTTCAGTTTTCCATGATTTTCTTTAAGCCCATTTATTTATTTATTTAGTTTAGTTCAAATTGGAACGGCCTAGACCAATTACACCAACTGAATCAATTATCCAGGATCAATTTCGGCACAAATGTTCTCCCCGTGGTCTCGGAACAGCAAAACACGCTTGAACAGCATTGGAGGGCGCCACTTCTCAATTGTTGGGTCTCCCATGAAGATATATTAATCTCGAATACTAACTTAAAGCTACAAAAGCTTAGTATAGTAGAGCAATGACCTTCCTAAATTGTAGTAATCGGCAGAGACTAATCCGTGATGTCTATGTGCGCGCTGCACTGCGCCAGATCTAAATGTGGTGCAACGAGCTGCGCCCGCGCACCCGCGGAACAGGAAGGCTCCGAGCACAAGCAGTGACAAGCAGTTAGCCTGCCTACCTGTTGCGCCTGCGCCTACGACACCTTACTCACCTCCTTACTTTGTAATAGTAAGGTTGCTCGTGTTTATTTATGATTATATCCTTGTTCTGCTGTCAGCTGTTGGCGTCAACAGGTACGCTTAGCGCACGTATTATTTTATTATTAATAGGTGTATGTGTGAGCCGAATATTCCATACTATATATAAACATATCGTCAATCCTAAGGGGCCAATTGTCCACTTGTCATTCTTGTAGTCGTAGACTAATTAGAGGATTTATAATAATTACAGCAAAATATCGCCAGCTCAATCACTAATATATATGTGAGTGTCAAAACGGCACCCATGTCGGCTGATTAAAAAGCTTGTAGAGCCATGAACAGTTAGGAGGCCACTAATTAGTGGTATCATAGAGCGCTCGATCTCTATGGCCGTCGCACTATTTATGTGGCCGCTTTTTTTCGGCCTGATGGTCGTTATGATCATCACAAGTTATGATAATGTGCTGTTGGTGATGTGGACAACTGTTATGTTGCTCTAGTGTCGACAGGTACAAGAGATAAGGGAGATTTTATTGATTATTTTGAATAGTTTACAAGCTTCTCTGTCTAATAAGTTTGCCCAAAATATTATGAAAAAAAATAATTGAAATCACTTTAAAAATTATTAGAATTCAAATTTTCTCATATATACTGCCTTACAGATAACTAAGAAGATGCACATGAAATTCAAGCACCACTAATTGAATGCTAATACCTCCTACCATTTCCTAGCCTAGAACATAATGTATTTCATATCATACGAGTAAATTTACAAAAATATCCAATGAAACGCTACACAATGACGCGCTGGCCGCTCATACGTGTCGTCGGTAGTCAGGTTACAAGCAACATTAGCAACAGTTTCATCAGCCACCGACCATTAAAGTTTCATTTATTTTCATCAAAAACCAATAAACCTAGCCAAGTATACTATGTATTAGTATAAAAATGTCTGTGAAATATAATATTTATGAGATGATCAAATATATTTGTTCACGATCACCACTAAACACTCGGATGTTTGAGTCGTAAAAACATAATATATTAAAATGTTATGATAATGGGTAATTGTGGCCGTTTGGTAGCTACACAATGGTCATAATGATCGGAATGATCATAACGTATCAATCATTTTACAAAGAAGCGATTAAACGGTAGGCGCGATATATCAGGAACAAATTGCAGCTGTCAGCGGTCACTGCTTTCTGATCAAATTGATCACAACGCGCGGCCATTGTTCGGAGTGATCATACGCGCAATTATTTCACTCGCGCGATGACTAACAAGCTCTTATAAAATATTATTTATATTTAAAGAAATGCTGATGTTTTCACATTCACATCATTCACATTGTGGTAGAAAGTATTTCAGCCTGTTTCTTTTACAAACTAATGCGTAGTGTTCAGTGAGGTTCATTTTCGCATAACAGTTTTATTTAATTGCCTAGTCATCTTTACATTTTTTTTATGCGTGCAATTAATATCGGCATTTATTTCGCAATTATGAATTATTTAAATAGTTAGAATTGGGGTTTCGGTCGCTAGATGTAGAAATCAAAATCAGAAGACTCGGGACAGTTAAGTTTGATAAGTTATTAGTACACAGACAGATATCTCCGCAAGTAGATCGGAGCTCGTCCTACGCTCGGCGGCCTATAAAACACCATTTTCCAACATGTTATCATTAATTTGGACTGGTTTTGGTTCATTTTTATTAGAATGGTTTCGCCTCGATACCGGTTGCTCCCAACTGAAGGCTTGCTAGATAACAGTACAGCGTATATTTATGTCGTGTTGTCGCTAGGCCGCTCGCAGAGCCGTGCGGCTGCGGACAGACCGGTGCGGACCGATGCGGACGGACCGACTCCACTTCAAATCTCATAGTTTCGTGTTTCATAATGAGTAGAACAGAATGGATTCCAGAAAAATAAGTCTACTACGCTGGCCGCATTTTCACTTATAAAAAGTGTAACCGAATCGCTAGATAAAAAGAAGCGCGTTTCAGCAATTTTCTTCGACATGTCCAGCGCGTTCGACTTCGTGGATCATAGAATTTTAATACAAAAATGTGAACATTATGGGATTAGAGGAAATGCTATACAGTGGATTGAGAGCTACTTGACTAACCGGAAACAATGTGTAGAGATTACTCGCGTTGATAGTAACTTAAACTGTACCTCATACAGATCAACCGACAAATTTAACAGATTTGGAGTTCCCCAGGGGAGTGTATTGGGACCTCTCCTATTCTTGATCTACATTAATGATATTCCAAAAGCAACTAAACACAAATGTACGTTATTTGCAGACGACATATCAGTTATTATACCTAATCCCAACAAGGACACTGATAACTATAAACTAATACTAAAAACTACAGTAGAAAACATAACAAAATGGCTTGCTGAAAATAACCTCACAGTAAATATACACAAAACAAAACTTGTACAATTCAGAAACTACAATAGTACATATCAGAGTTTAACAATAAATCACTGCGGGCAAGATATAGAAGAAATAAATGAGACAAAATTTTTGGGTATAATATTAGACAAACATTGCAATTGGAAAGCCCAAGTTAATAATGTGTGTACACGGATAAACAAATTTATCTATGCCCTTAGAAAACTAAGAAGACTAGCAAGTGACAAAACGGCTTTGTTAGCATACCACGGATATGTAGGATCCGTTCTAAACTACGGTATTGTGTTATGGGGAAATTCGACGGATATAAATAGGGTCTTGATTTCTCAGAAAAAATGTATACGAGCAATATGTGGGGCGGGGCCACTAGAATCCTGCAGGCCCTTATTTAAAAAACTAAAAGTCCAGACTGTTGTTGGTCTATATATTTATGAAATTGCTGTATTTGTTAAAAAACACTGCCATCTTTTCGAAAAAGCGAGTCTAAATAAAAAATATTCAACAAGGGACCCCACCAGATTGGTTGTCCCAGGTATATCCACAACTCTTTTCAAAAAAAATTGCAGTTGCATGGCAGTTCAAATTTATAATAAAATTCACAGACATTTCCGAGAAATGACACTTGCAAAATTTAAAATTAAATTTAAAAAATGGCTCATTGACAAATGTTTTTACTCAATAGCTGAATTCATGTCATGTACTACAATAAATATAGATAGTTATCTGTAAACATAGCCAAAAAATACTGTTAAATTACATTTACATATATATAATTATTTTTATTTTTTTTATGTTTGTCAAAAAGGTTAATATAGTAAATAGTAAATTTAATTTTAATTATAACTTCACATAATAATAATGTTCGTACCTATAATATTTGCATGCCAGTTAAACGGCGAGACATGTGAAACAATTTTAAATACTGTAACATCTTGTAATACCATACCATGTTTCTGGCAAATAAAGTTTCTTATTCAAATAAAGTTTCTTATAACATGTTTTTGTGGGCTACAGCCAACGGTGGAGTCGTCGCGTGTCCACAACTTATAAGTAAAGCTTAGTGCTCAAAGAGGAAGATTATATAAATTATATTTTATTTTTTAATTTTTTTACTAAGATTATGAGTCAAAGTTTTGCGGTTTAGGGATTTAAGGGGGCATATAATAAGTACACCAAAAAACTTTTAAATATAAAAATATTTATTCAAAATTTAATAATGTGAATGTAATATAAATATATTTTTTTCGTAAATTATTATGATTATTAGCGATCTCTGCAGCTTAAAACATAATACTGCCTACAATATAGCGTAGTCTAGATTAAGGTGTATTCTGTTCCCGACCCAACTTTGTACTTGACCAGTTATTGTTTGTTAATCAAAACAACAGCTGTTGCAAATCATGAAAATATTGCATCAGCCAATTACAGCATGTATTCAGAGTCTAACGCCTCCGCGAGGGACGCAACGTCGCGGCGCGGGCGGCACGGGGCGCTGGCGGCGCGGCGCGGCGTCCAGCGGCACGGAACGATCCGGTTGATTGTGTTCGCAGTTATAGATGTTACCACCGCACCACGCACGGGAAAAAGTACAACTTTTCATGCACAAGCTCTCATATTACCATATAAGGAGAATATGCTTACATTCCCGTAGTCACGCGTGCTTCCACATAGCCAACCTTATCTTATGTAAATACGACACAATTTCCCATGCCACAACAAATTAGTGTGCTATTTCAGAGCAATGTAAAAGACACGATTAATTTTTTCTAATGATATATGACATTTTGACAGTATTAACGTACACGCTAATGTGCTCAATGACCATTCCGATATCGTTGTTTTTGCTCGTAAAGACGGATATAGTCATATTATGGAGGCATAGTAAACACTGCATTGTGTTCAGAATAATAAGTGCAATGTTTTTTTCAGATCTAAATTATTTCACGTTTCGTTAATTTAGAGGTAATTAAAATCATTATGCAGTTTACTGCATACGTTATATAAACAACTTAATTAATATAAAAATAAATAATGTCACATTTTAATGTCGGCTCCAGCGCGCTCGCTGTGACCACTTCAAAGTTTTCATTGAGTGTCGTGGTATCCGAAACGCGGATGAGTGTGATATACTGATATTAGTTTTTAGTGAGCGCGCTCATTAGCCGAAAGTAGCGAACTTATACCACTATCAATATTTAAATATGGCGTGACTTGGTGACAATTTAGTGGCAGTAACGCTGCCGGTCAGACGACCTCCGATCATTATAAAAATATTCCTATACCTGTGATCTTTGGCATTCTCAGCAGTTGAGGATTTCGCAAATGATTTCGGCCTCAGCGTAGCTCCACGCTTAATGAGCTGACACGAGGACTTAACGACTGCTGCGCATGTTACATTTGAATATTGACCTTATTATTATTGATATAAATAATGGTTCGTGAATTAATGGCCGTCCCAAGAGCAGATCTGTTGACATAATTACCTGCACGTGCAGATTTGGATTTATTAAAAAATATTATCCTTTGGATACGATGTGCCAATAACTTCTACCTTTTACATAAATAAAAAAAATCTATTTTTTTACGACGTAGGTACTTTTAAAAAGAAGTGAAGGTTTATTTACATATGCACTGAAAATAAATATGTACAGAAGGAAATTAATGTTAATAATTTTCCGCCACGTCTGGCGGTAGGTACCTAGTAATTACGTCGTCCGCGCACAATTACCGCCCGCATGCGCCGGCGCAGCACACACTCTTCAACGTTTTTCAGCGCGTCTCCCGGCCGCACCTGGGAATATATTATGATTGTCCCCTGATACCCGCACTTCACTCGGTGTTTAAGGAGAATTCCATCTACTTGACTATATCTTGTGACAGTTAAGAAGAATGGGACAACTTAGTGCCCAAGATGGCAGCGATATCTGGAAAACTCATCGCTAGTTATTAATTGCTAAAAGGTCGCGCAAGAACAATGCCTTGTTACAACTACGGTTACCATTAATTGGATGTTTGGTCACCCCTCAATTATTATCAATATTTGATTAGCATATGATTATTAATGTGTAGATCCAAACAGACTAAACTTTTCAGCTGACAAATACCCAGAGTGTACAACACGGGGCCACCAGTGTAAAAACAAAAATCTTAGGTAAATTGAAAGTTTATCGTCCTAATTATGTTCTTCTAAGGGTTCTTTAAGTTTTTTAGGATGATGAGAGCGATGAAAGATGTTTGTTTGTTTGTTTGAGTCGATTAACGCAGAAACTAAAATGTAAGTTGCATATAACAGAGATATAGATATCTGCCTGAGACTGATATTGAGAGTGATATTCGTATACTGCCAACCGAAATACTAACGTAGATGATATAGATAACAAGGAGAAACCGTTTCGAGGTTCAGTGTAAACATAATTAGGAATAGCTTTAATTGCCATTTCTGCATCTGTTTCCAGTAGGTGCGTTAACAATGCAACTCGCACGACGGTAGGCTGGCGGTGCTAGCTCGCGGTGACACATGCCACTACCCGCACATGGATCACCAGCCGAAGCTCCCCGACCTCGCTATAATTCAGCCGCGAGCAGGTTTCTCGTAATTTTCCTCGGCCGAGCGATCGCCTGTTTATCTAGTAGTGGCGGCGTATCGATTACCTTACATTATAAAACTCGTTGACATTTTTAGAGTCGCGCAAATTGCAAGGTGGACCTGATCCTGTAAGTGTTACGACACGTGTCGAGGATGTGCCGCCTCGCCCGCTAGGTGAACCTTGCCCTATCCGGCGAGCACGTAGGACGAACTCTTGCTGCTGTTTCGATTGGTTTGATTTTGCGCACAACTTTGACGAGTACTATCATTGCTGTCAAGGATCCTTCGGCGATAACTTATTTTCGAGCTTTTTAAATCTGATTACTTAAGATGTCGAGGTCGAGATGCACTAAAACTTATTTTAAATTAGCAATTCTCGTGGCCTTTAGATGACCTAACAAAGACCTTAGCGTTCCCATTGCCACAATCTCTAATGATGCAAAAGAAGTCAACGCTAAATGGTCAGTGGAGCGCGACCAAGTTAGATACACATTTAATAAGGAGCATGCTTACCATTGTTGCTGTTAGTAAACTGGGTATTAAGTTTCATGTTTTTCTTTGACAGTTTCGAATCTCAAAATATTACTAGGTACCTCCATAAAATGTCCAATATAGACGTGTATTTATCTAAGATGGCGTAGTGTCCAGTGCCCACCGGCGGCTGACGGCGTAACATACACACTTTATGTTTATTGGGACTGATTCGCTTATCTGCACTCAGCTTCTTTTGCTATCTCAATACTGTGCCGTCACTATAAAGTGCGGGACACACCGTCGCGTGGCACCTGGGCGGACGCGGCGCGACGCGTCGTGCTGGCTCCAAACACGTTATGCTTTGGGTTAATGTCGCGTTGTGTCCGTTTGTGTGCACTCTTTAAGGGAAATTATGCTCTAACGCTTTACGTGAAATGTACGACTGAAAAAGATGTAATCAGGAGTATGTTGAAGACATACAATCTATAACTTACTTTCACACGTTGTTAAAGTGTACATACACACTTACAAAGTGTGAAACGACTTGAAATAATATGGAGCTTACAGTGATTTACTGTAGGTTTAGTACTAGTATTCCTTTTCTCACTAACGAGCCAAGAATTTGGACGTACTCATGTGTCTAACAATGGTGAGTTGATGTAAAGCGTACCGCGTGCGTCACACAGCGCGGCTCGGGACACTCCGCGTGCTACAGTTAGGTGTTGCCATGCAGCTCGGAGATAGCCTCATGAAGTTTGAAAACAAGTCGCAACACGACTTTTTAGTTTTTTTTTGTAACTAGTCTCAAACTCAAATTTCTAAATAAACTTTTAAGCTTTGCAATTAACATCGTTCTCATAGTAATAATTAGATGGACATCTTCGTTTCAATATTTCTATCGAGGGTCAGTCTTTTCGTAGAGACTACATGATTTTCCAATGAGTGATTAATAGAGTTTTTGAATAAGCAGGTTTCAACGTTTGCTTTATTCTGAATGTCTTTATATTATAGTAGTTACACTATTTAGTTGTTTGGTATCAAGTGTGTATGTGGGGTGTCACGTCGCTGGCAGGCGCTGGGCGCTGGGCGCCGGGCGCTGGGCGCGACCGTGGCGCGGCCGTCGACCTTGCGGGAAACCGTGTCAGAGAAAAGCTTTCCTCCTATTTGTGACGCAACCGACACGAACCGTGCTCTACTTCATAAATCATATTTTCACAAATTCTTTAGTGGTCATAGTTTCTTTTCACTATGCAAATAACTTACGTATCTGTATTTTTGATAAGCTAATTTGGAGAGAGAGTAATGAAAGTGGAAAGTCATTTGCGTAGTAAGTAATTAATTATGTAATGAAAATAAGCTATCAACTTGATCGAAACTAGATCCAAGTGTCAGCTTTGAACCTAATTAAGTCAGGGTTTTAAATAGTCGTTCATATCACAGATACATTTCTCGTTTGTCAATGTTGCGTTCCTATCTCTTGCGATTTTTTACAACCTGTTATAAAAACAAGTCTAACCTATTGCGTAAATTAATTTGATTCCAAGAGATGTCTGTTGATGAAGTAAATATTTCACGTTATTTCGACTTTAAAAGGTTATAAATGAATTAGAATTTATTACTTCAGTAGATGTTGCATCATAAATTACATTTATTTATGTTTTTCAGGGAGGTCTTAATGATTTATTGAAGTAAATATCTTAAGCGAGTACAGCAGTTGTGTGCTGGTAGTTGTCGCGATCTTTATGAACGAGCGTCTTCGAATAAGGGGGTACTCTATTGTCCTATATTTTTGGGAGTTGGAAGTAAATCATTGTGCGGCATGTATGGGCATGGCGTGTGACGGCTGAAGTGGGATGCAGCACGTAGACGAGTATATCGGCTATCGTCGCCAGACGTCCGGCCGGACTTATAGGGCGCCCCCAAATAGAGCCACTTGCGGAGCGGGCGCGCGCTCGCGCATCGCATACTAATCGCGCCGGAGCCGGCTAACGCTTCAATCGATACCAAACAAATCCTCACACAAGTCTACTATGTTTTTGGGCTGTTGTAAGAGTTATTTTAGGAGTTTTGTCGCGTTTAAATTTGTTTTTCTGCGTTATATAAATAGCAGGAACTTATTTCACCTATTTCGATCCCCACCTACGAGAATGCGTGTATGATGAACGTGGGAATGATATTATTGAACGGAAAAATTGATTTTACTTGAAAACTATTTATGAGCTATAATCATATTATTTCAAAAGAGAAATCAGACAATTAAATCGTTTTCTAATGTATCTAACTGAACCGAGAAAGTATGAATATTTCTGTTTATTAGCTTCATTACCTAAATGGTGATATTCATACCAATGACATATGCAGTTATTTCGTTTAGCAATAAATTATGTGTGCCTACCAACTAGGCTATACTTTTCGACGAGTCGGCTGCATAGATAAGACTTTCTCGATTGCGGGTTTTGAGCATAATCAAACTGAATGTAAGCTGAGCTCCCAATTCGTATTAATTTAGAGCTTTGATTTGTTCGCATACGTCCCCGACATTATCGCCACCCAGAGCGACTTTCTCCAAAGATTTATAACTTTGTCACCGATATATAAACGTGTAATAATTATCAGAAATGTTATAGGTAGGCGTACATCATTATAATTCGTGAACGGAAAATTTGGTGGCCATCATTTTGAGACATAGTGTTCGCTAATTATGTAAAGTGAAAGACATTCTGTTGCTAGAACTTATACATAAATTAAAGATTTTGAAACAGGTCTAAGTTGAGGCGAATAAATATTATGGGCCTTAGAAAGTTAAGTCGGAGCCAGGATATAGGTACCCCGTCATCAATGTCGTAGTCAACTTGCATTTGATTGGAATTTGCAGGATTAAGTTATTCTCAATGTAGTTCACCTGGAATTCCGCAATAGGGTTAATTCTGAAATATGATGGCACTTGTACTAATACAAGTTATCATGTGGGGTGGGATATCTTGCTAGGCATTTAAAACATAACCATTTATGGATAGATAATGTTTCTTCTTCTGTCATACCGACATTAGTGCACACCGTCCATTAAATAACGAATAAGTTCTAATACAATAATAATTATATAAATAAATATTGACAAAGATTGCCATAACCATAATCTTTTCGCATATCCGATTGTGATTTATATAAAATATGCTAAGCGCTTTAATGACATTAGTATTTGATGTGATAGATTAGATACCTAATTTATTATGATTTAATTTTGAAATGATAATATTGACTATACATCAGCTTACAGCCATAAAAATGAAGGAAAATGGGTTAATAGTTAGTTTAATTAATAATTGTTGAATGAAACCTAGCTTATAAAGCATGAGGTATAATGTTTTTGCTATTCAAATTATGACGAAGGAGATGTCTTGTTAATTGTATGATAGCTAACACACGTAGTGTCATAACGTCCTACAGTTTAGTACTTGTATTACTAAATCAAATTATTCCAGTGAAGCACGTTACAAGACCCACAAAAAATGTTTGCAGCCTCTTTGGAAATGGTGCATTAGGCATACGGCCCACTGGTGCGTGTCATCGTAGACATTCGCGCGTGCAGTATTGACGCGCAGCGACGAGCGTTTGTCAACGCATGCTTCGATGCGTCGTTTTTGTGGCGCGTCCACGAATCTATGACGCTACGCCTCAGTGGGCAGCGGCACTTACGCGAAACTGTCTGCATATCATTAGCTGCTTTATTTATAGTTAAAGTTTCTCTAAAATTGTTGTTTTGTCACGATATGTCAATACCGGAGTTATTTAGTGCCGTGTCGGTGTCATCTTGGTCATTTTTGCAATTGGACTTTTTCTGTATCTAGTGATGAGCATATTTGTAATATTCTATTTTCAACATATTATGATTTCAACATATTTTAGTCAAAACAGATGTTGTAGATAGTTAGAAAGAAATGCAGATATTATTGAATGAACGACATAACTGACCTCATAATCGTATGAGCTTCCAAGAACTTTGGAAGCACCATTGGAAACTCTATTCAGGATATATCCTATAATTAGATTGAATATAAGAGTCTGGATCGATGGCAGTGTGGCTGGTGGTCGTTAGTACGGCGGTCACGTCGGCCGCGTAAGTAATCACAACTATATCTAGCTACCGGACTTCACGCACACACCTATATCCACACGCACACATGCACACGTAGGTACTGCTGGTAAGGGTGACGGAGTATGCAGCAAGCCGGGGAAATACGGAGGTGATTCAGAAGACACTGCAATTAGTATTAAAATTTTTAATTTTAATCACCAAAAGGCAGTTATGGTTTGCTTAATAGAACTGTGTATAGTTGCCTTGGAATGGAAACTCAATCAATTATCTTTATGTTTGTGGCTTTCTGTAAGCATTGTAGTATAATTACTTATATTTATAAAAATGATATAAAGTTTTATAAATTTCTATGCAAACAATAATTTTGATGTAACGACACAAGTTGCAGTGTAAATATGTAGGCATAGTTATAAGGATTACAATTAGCATAGTCGTGATCGAGCGACGGATAAAATTAACAACGTGTTTAGAGACGTATGAACTTGTACCATATCTTGTACCTAGGTTGGCCAACCTGTTTGTATGTAGGTACTTGTACTACATACAACTTAAAAACTTCCTTACAATAAAAGGTTTAACAAATACTAGTACCTAAGTACCTATAGCTTTATTTTTTTGGTCCTAGAGAGTATTGGACTGGTGAATAAGAAAACTTAAAAAGTAATCTTATAGTTCCTTAAGATTTAGTTTGTGGTTTCAACCTAATACCACTAATACTATATATATATATATATATATATATATAGTTATTCTGCTATCGACACAATGTCGATGTGTTGTAAAATTGCTACTGATTTCATTAATTAATTAAATTCCTAATCCGTATTGTTTATATGGAGTTCACAACATTTCTTAGGACTAAAATCTACAGATTTTTTGTACCAAAACAAAAAGTGTGTTTTCCATCAGGTCAGGTGAAACAAACAGACGCACAAACAATGCGTTACCCGGATGCGGCCACTTGCGTATGTGTGAGGTGTCGCGTGTAGAAAGTACCTCCACACGAGTATGACTAACTGTATCTACTATGGTGAGACGTTTTGTTGTAACTTGTAGTCATTGTAAATATAATGGTGAATTTGTTGTTGTTAAAAAATATCAAAACATTTAATTATGGTTTTTGAAAATCTCTCCAAAACATAAAGACACCTGAATGATACTCTCAATCTAACAATGATTATTCTTATTCAGCTCATGGATAAAGATATAAAAGCAAAACAAAATGAAAATATAGAACTCCGACATACAAGTAATTTGGAAGTTTAAATAAACCACAAACTATCGAAAGCGTAGCAGACATCGAAAAGTAAAATAAACTTGACATGTTTACAGCTAAGCGATACCCTTGAGATAGCTGTAAATGCGTTCAAAACGTCACAATTGTGTATTGTCACCTACGTGCAGACCACCTGGCCGGCGTCCCACACGGCCCACTCGTCAACCTATTCCAACAATCAATTACTCCACAATACTGTATGTAAACTCCGCTAAAGATGCGCACGACGTCCCAAAAATGTAAAAGAACAAACTGGAAACGTCAAAAAGCTCAACGCTCGTCGTCCGAGACAGAAAAGTAAACAAAACGCATCAATCAGAAGCATCCAGTGCAACAGAGGACGCGGGACACGGCGACGAGCGCGCAAAAACCACTGCTCCCAGGCAATAACTCAAAACTGCGAACATTCCGACTCGCTCGGCCAGTAGGTAACTTACACTGTGCGTTTTTTAAACTCTTGTCACTCGTCAAACAGTCGTCGGGCTCATGATGGGCTGCCTTCGATGGACGCCTGCCAGCCTCCCCTCGAAAACAACAATGCCCTGGGAGCAGCGCTTGACGATCAAAATTCAAATCTATGTCGAAGACAATTGTGAATCAATTTGATTGTGGCCGCGATGACGTTACGTCGTTGTCGCCAGCAGTGGATGGCAAGTGGTAGTGTTTTTTTGCCCTCGGCGACCTGGCGGGCTCGACGGAACTGACTGGCCCATTGTATGGTAATACCCGGCCGGATTTTGTTCGAGCTCAATTATATTATGAAGCTTAACCGCACGGCTAAAGTCAAAAGTCACCCGTGTGTCTTTTGTTGCGGTGAAACCGGGCGCGTGGCTGCGTCTGCGCAACGCACGCCCACGCCTCGCACGCGTTGCCCAATGCTGGGGATAGGAGTTGACACACTTGTCTAAACTCTACAAATTTATTGTTTCTGAATATGTAAATTAATCAAGTAACTTTAAACTTTAATTCGGCCATAATAAAGTTTCTGTTTAATTTTAATATTCCTATAGCATTTTGTACATAATTATTTCGTAGCGAGAGCTGCAAACACTTCTGGCTAGTAAAATTTGAGAAAATTATGCAGATGATGGTAAAGGAGCATGTTTGTCCAGTTGTTCCTGATAGAGAACAATCTAACGAGCGTGGAAGCAGTCACTAGCAGTGCACTGCAGCATGTGGCCGCACCAGTTCCTGACCCGATTTGTGGCGATCTGCAATACAATCGGATAAACATTTTCATTACCTTAGATACTGTACAGTTTGCTGGACCTAGTGGGAAGTAGTGCAACATTATGTTAATGCGGCTAAATAAAATAATTAAGATAATAATTTGAAGGTAATACAAAAAAACATAGAAGCGTAGAATATAATACCTAATCAAATAAAAATTATAATAAAGAAGTATTCATAAACCTGTTCCAACATGTGCACTTCCTGACAAATAAAATCGTTTTCCGAATCGTAAAACATCGATAATCGCTCTTAAATACACGTGTGGTAATCCATTAATATGTATAATGTTTATCTATTTGCACATATCTTGTTATCACGTCAACTCACTTTATTCTATCAATATTGAAATTGTATGCTGGCGATTCGGTGCGAATATATTATATGTTATTTATGTAAGTATTGGTGACCTCTGAGTGGTCTCCGCTCGTCATCGGACCCACACCATTAGGCTGTCTGTAACCTGTGTTTGCGCAAGCCTCTATGTGTAGACACGGAACAGATTTTTAGCAGATTGCTATTATTGGCTTTACGCAAGTCGTTCTAGAAAACTATAAAGATCCCGAGAATATTGATACAGACTCGTGTCTGGTTTCAACATAGATGCCTATCGCTTTATTAAGATGTTTTCTGATATTTTACAGAAGACCTACTCGTATGCCTATTTCATTTAGTTTTATTGTAGTTCCAGCAGGCAAGCGTAAGAAATATGAGGGAAGTTTTTATTTCTTTTGAAACAACGTGGATTACCACGTTGTTTCAAAAGATTCCGTGGTGATTATCATGTTCCAAGTTTTTAGCAAGTTTGTGTCGTGTTGAACAAATGCACATTTGGTGGTTGCCCACGCGCCGGACACGCCGCTATCCTAAATATATGAACACCCAAAAATTCTGTAGCAATCTGGATAAAACGCGCAGTTCAAAGCCGGCCGCGGCCATAAGCTTCGATATTTATCGCCTTCGACGTGCACCAGCACCGTAAAAAGGTTAACTTGTGATTGAAAAACGAAATGTTCTCACACAAAAAAAAAATCGAGCGAGCGATCGAGTCCCGGGCTCCTCACTAACTATTCGGATCGTCGATTGTGTGCGTTATTGAAAAATATCCAGCGATTCGACTCGGATTAGAGCCAGTTATTTGGCTACTGTTACTGTTGATTCTAACTTATTGATCGTTTGATATGCACGGATACGTGACTCGTCCACTCTGATGACTCGGGCTCGACCATTTCAAATTTCGTGGTCGACGATATTAAGCGATAGAGGCACTGTGAATAGAATTTGCGTAAACATGTCGGTTATTATATTCCGAGCTGCCTACACGCACGATTGATGTAGTGTTAGCTGCGTACATAACTTTGTCTCACGCGCACTCAAACCGATTTTAATCGATAATTTACGATATATTACAAATGTTCCCTTCACTTAAGTACTGCTTTGAATACTCGGGTTCTTGTTGAACGGTGATTTATAGATTTCTATCAGGTAACTTTAGGAAAGCTTAATAATTGTTTCTGCCAGTAAATTGAACTTTAAGCACATAACATTGGAAGTGGTCACGCCCGTGATTAGTAGCTGTTCAGAGGTGTAACCCGCGGGTCAGGAACTAAAGTTCCTTGATTATTATTAGAGCCAGCCTATGGCCATTTAATGCCACAATTTAGATGGATATAGGAGCAAGTAGTTAAGACGCAGTTTAAAGTTTTATAATATTAATTAACATTTCAGTTACATTTTTGCGTGGTTGAATGTTAGAGCTTTAAAATTAATAGGTGGTTTGCAGGGTGATTTTTATTCCTATCATCATCATTAGCTAATTAACACTGGCCCACTATTGGATTTAGGCATCCCCTGACGATTACCATATCGCTCAGTCTTCAGCTTCACGCATCAAACTCCTATCCCTAGGCTCATTCATGTGACGTAAACATATTGTGATTGTCATGTAACGTAGGCTCGTAGGATAAATATATATTTTCATTATCATAATTTTGCAATCTCCAATTTATTAGTTACACTTCACGGTCTATCTGTCAAAGTATAGCACAACCACAGAGAAAATCCATGAACAGCCAGGTACAGATATGATGAGATTATTGACCCCACTCTAAAATTTCGAATTTTGATCAGTTTATCGATGGCAAGTATGTATTTAAAACAAATATCACTGGTTTATAAACCAAAGGAAATTCCCACAATCGCACGAATCCATACTTTAAAATAAAATATGTTAAACCCTAATATAAATATCTAAGTTGGGTCAATTAACTGTGAGAGGCTGTAAGACGAGCCGGCATCACGCTGCGCCGGCTCTAGCACAATTTATGACGGAGATCGGCCACGCCGAATTAGCCGCGCGACCTGCACGCGAACGAATGGAGAACTTGCCTCACACACATAGGGTAAACACTAACTCGATTATTTTAATTCTAAGAAAACCTATTAATCGACCGGAGAAATGTGTAATAGTCAATAATTTACCATTACTAAAACATTTCCAGGTTAAACATAACACCTTAAATTAAACCTAATCTAGCTAGTTCATGATATTTTGTCAGGAACACGTTATACGTGAACACGTTTGCATGCATATGTAAAAAATAACATTCGGTAGGTATTATTATTTTACAATTATCCTAACTAAACTGCAGAATTACAGATTTATCATTATGGAGGAGGAGGTAACGGTGTATCCGTGCCCTGCACGTGAGCTCTCCATTCCTGCCTACTCCGTGTTCCTGTCGGTCGCCGCGCTGCGTTGCGACACACGTACGTATGCCTTCAATTAACTATACTCGATAATTCAACTTTGTTATGTCATTTGAATTCGGGTTTATTTGAGTTTGCTGTGGAGTGGGCTTTGAGTAGGTATACATACAGCTCCCCTGTAGACTAATCAAATGATCTTACGGAAAATAACGAAGAGAACGGTCATTTATTGTAGTAGTAATAACTTATCATTATCTGCTTAGAATGAGACCATCTATGTTGGTATTGGCTTCCAATCTAACCGGATGCAGCTGAGTATCAGTGTTTTATAGGGAGCGACTACCTATTTGACCTTAGTCCAAATAACTAATATTTGGTTGTAATTTGGCAATATATAGGTACTTATCACCATCATGGTGACTATATTGAGTATGTTACTGTCTTATGTCTTAATGGAGTAAATGTACTAGTATATGTATGAGTACAGCTCACAAGAATTCAAAAATTCACATCCGCAACCACTATCATTAGATCAAACTATTTGTTTTGTATATGTATCGAATCCTCGTCACGCAGAGTTGAAGTCGATCGTTTAGCTACCGTGGAAACTGTGGTGTCAATAAAATTAAATACTAATTCTCATTGGTTTCAAAGTGGTTCGTGAGTCCCAGCTGTTAATGTCCAGGCGGAGAAGTTCCTGTTGCCTGATGAGAGTCAATAGATTCAAGTAGGCCAATGTTCTGCCTCGCAAGAACTACAGCGGCACTGTGTCACGATTAGCAGGAAAAGTATTTACAGCAGTGGTCTCTTACTGAGAACTTTCAGTTTCACATCTTTTAAACATTAGTTCGTAATAGAAGCCGTTGCAAGTATAATGCGAAATATTTTTCCACACGCTTTGCCAGTAGGCACGATACAAAAAACGGCTCCATCCCTTAATTGCTTTTGTATGAATAAATTTTCCTAGCCATCAGGCACTGGGTAAACAGTTGAACTTGTTTATAACCTTATAAAAATACGATCCAGGAAGACTCAGCAAAAACAATACTCGTTGGAAGTGTTGCCCTTCGCACTGACCTCAGAGTCCCCTACTTAATTCACAAACCGATCGATTACAATTTTAAATTAATACTATTCACACGCTCGACAATGTACCCGATTTGGCGGACAACGGTCACTTTCGTCCAATATATAATTCTTTTTATAAATTCACCGCGTTACCCGCTACACGCGTGCGTTGTATCGATAAATTTCACATCGCATCATCTGTAATTTGATAACCCTAGTGACCGGTGGTCACTATTTCCACCTGCGTACCGATTATGGTCACTCAATCCCATATCCCTTTCTCGTCCGCTCCTTAGCAATAAACGCGAAGGGGACGGAGCTATTCCATCTGAAAGAAGGCGCCAAAGAATAGAGGTCTGGTGAACGGTCAGCGATAGGGTTGCTCGTGTAATTCGATAGTTTGATAGGAGTTATGGTCTCGTCGTGATCGCTCAATTACCGACGTTTGTCGTCGGTCAGGAAGTAATAAATACATGTGAGACGGGACCGCTCGCACTCGGAAAATTTATCCACCGCGCTTTGACCACCATTGGGTTTTATAATAAATAACACATAGCTAGCTATTTCCTCCATATATCTCTAAGCCGAACTTATGCGACGAGCAGCTATAAAAAACATGAGCATATCAGGTGCCAGTTACATACAAGAACATTGGGAAACAACTGAGTGTTAGTATTACACCACTCGTAACTATTCTATACACCATCATCTCTCTAGACCTTTTCCATCTACATATCTGACCTCTATAACACAGTTCCCTGGTAACACTTTTTGGCATTTGACTACCCGTAAAAATAAACTGTCAAAGCTCTGAAATAGAAGCCGGAACCAACGTACCGTACCGAAGTAACGTACCTTCCAAGGCTCAGGGGAGTCTCGGCAAGATATAGAAAAATAGTCACCCGTCCACGGACAGCCCGGGCATGGGCAGCTTAACCTTGACTGTTCGACTTATGCGGCTGGTACAACGTACTATACCTATTCAACACATAAACTACGTAAATTAATCAATAATTTACGTAATATTTAAAAACATTTTTTTTTTCTATCGACTTTATAATTTGTCTCCAAATGATAAACAATAGTTGGACTTTCGTTTCCCACAATGAGTTTAGTTAACAGCAACTGTCGAAACTAATAGCGGCGCGCGAGTAAACCTCCGTCCGAGTGTTCTCAGAACCAATACAGGCAGTAGGCGAGAGTCAACACGCGGCTAATTAAACACGCTTTGTCTTATGTGAACTGTCAACTGATAGACTAGCTACGCGCAGACGACGCACGTGTGCCGCACGTCTGCCGCGCGGCCCGGGAGCAGCACCCAGCTCCGCCGGTGACAATGCTGAAGTATCATACATATCTCATCTATACTTAATATAATAAAGCTGAAGAGTTTGTTTGTTTCAACGCGCTAATCTCAGCAACTACTGGTACGATTTGAAAAATTCTTTCAGTGTTAGATAGCCCATTTATTGAGGAAGGCTATAGGCTATATATCATTACGCTAAAACTAATAGGAGCGGAGCACCACTATTCCACGCGGACGAAGTCGCCGGCAGAAGCTAGTATCATATATACATGAGCAATAAACAATAAATAGTCATTGAGTTAAGAGCTCTCACAACTCGATTACTATAAATAATAATAAATAGGTACTGCATTGCAAAATTACTGAAAACGAATCGAGTATTCAAATAAATAGTAGAAGAAAACCTCCATCTATTATTTTCTTAGCGTACGTTGGCCTCATTGAAAATAATGAATATTGGAATAAAACAAATGTGATCTACATTCATAATCTTTGACAGGAACCACGGCAGCTCAAAGACAAAACAGTGTTTGGTGCGAACGGCGGCGGCGGCGCGGGCGCAGCGGCAGAATGTTTGCACTGACAACAACATGTTTAAACACATGAATGTTTCTTATCTGTATAGGTATAGAAGTGATTATCGCGTGTAATGTTGGGCTGCGGTGTGACAGCACTGTGTTACCTGACGTAATATCGGTCCACTTGTCGGCAAACAGTGGACGGGTGCTAATCAACGCGGCAAACTGATGAATGACGAACATTATGAAAGAATTATTGAATGATTTCGTGGACACAGCTTGGGACAATATTGAAGGTGTGCGAGTTTATTACACTCTGAATAGTAAGGTTGAGCGGTTTTTGTATACTTGAAGGTCGTTTATAGGAAAAGCTAATAGTCCAAAATCATTGTTGCTCTGTGGATATACGAAGGTCCATTTTACTTTTACTTCATCTAAGCTTCATAGTGTAAAGCCCATTAGGTGCATGAGATATAGCAGAGAAATGGTTAATCGAGTTGTTGGTAGTCCGTAGCACGCCGTTCCTTATTCGGAGCCTATGACAGTACCAACACATTTGTTTAGTATTTTTCAAATTCACAGCGGTACCTATGTAAAATAAGCACCCATAAATACCTATGTAGTTTCAAAAATTTTCTACGCTAAAGTTTTAGTATCCCCAAAATATTTAGTTAATAAGTTCATTACTTTCATATGTCATTCAGAAAATTATCAATACATACCTAGGCACAAAATCAGTCGCTGAAAATAAATTACATTCTGAAAAAATAGTGATGAGGACGAAGAGGCTTACACAAATCCAGATATAAATGAATAGATCCTTAAATAATTGAACAACAAGACGCGCAATGACAACAACATTTTAAATCGTTTCATCTCAAATCCAAATCCATGCATGAAAACCCAAGCTAAGCACAGCTATGGCGTACAAACCCTAGCAATGTTAATTTTATTAAAAAATAACCAGCACCATTTGAAGACTCGCACAGTTCTGTCGGATATGGCGGCCACTACAGCACATTGCCTAGCTGTCGCTGTTATGTTAATCACTTTAATGACGTTATTACACATAAGTTGAAATTCAGAATTATTTATTCCAAAGTTTTCAACATTAACAGTGTGATTATATTGTAAACATTTGTTCCAAGTGGCTGGGGTCACGACAGCGGCGGTGACGTGCGGACTTCTGTTGTTTTGTTTGGGACGGGGCTGGGCTTAATCTGATCGCTTCTTACTTTCAATCATATTACCGCACGATTTGTGTGGACCTAGCCTACTACAAGGCTTCGATTCTAATAGTTGCTAGGCTAAGAAAATACTTAAGGTTTTCTGACTATACATTTTTGATGAGCAAGCTTTAATTAGGTATATGTCTCGGTGACTACATACATACTTGTCGTGAACTAAACAGTTTATATCAGTTCAGTGATGCTTGGGTTAGTGTTCTGGATTTTGTCACCATTAAAAATATTGAAAGTAGGATCTAGTCACACTATGTTAAGTGGAAGGTGTCTTATCCACACTATGCTCCTCGCTTAGAGATTAACTCATGAAATCGGATAAAGGGCGAGTAATAAGTGGTCGCGACGTTTGCGCGATAACGCAATATTTATACATACACGCGTTGTCGCGCCTCGCCGCGGCTGCGTACGCGCAGTGTTGCGCCGCACCGAATTACGCGATATAAAGTGTTTTATTTATTTAACGGTCACGTGATATTATCTGCCGAGAACTTCATCAGACTCGCCGAAAGAAAACTGATCGTAGATAGTGCGAATATGGGTAAATAGAATATGATTAAATTGTATACGGCAATGTTTTTTAGGGTTCCGTACCTCAAAAGGAAAAAACGGAACCCTTATAGGATCACTTTGTTGTCCGTCTGTCCGTCCGTCCGTCTGTCAAGACCCTTTTTCTCAGGAACGCGTGGAGGTATGAAGCTGAAATTTATATCAATTACTCAGGTCTACTGTCCCTTGAAGCTGTGAAAAAATCAAACTTCTAAGCCAACGCAATCAAAAGATACAGCCGTTTATGCCGCAAATTTTCGACACTTGCAAGGGAATCAAAACCTACAGGGTGCTTCCCGTGAACTCAGAATCTTGAAATTTGGTACGAAGCAACGTCTTATAGCATAGATAAAGGAAAAAATACGAAAACCATAAATTTTTAGTTACATCACATAATATATATTTTTTTAATAATTTTAACCTTACTACCCATTTCCTCATAAACGCGTAGAGGTATTAAATTGAAATTCATACCAAGTACTCAGGTCTATAATACCTTTAAGCTGTAACAAAATCAAACTTCTATGTCAACGCAATCAAAAGAAACAGCAATTTAAGCTGCATATTTTAAAACTCGCAAGTACTCGCAAGGGAATCAAAACCTAAAGGGTACTTCCAGTCGACCTAGAATCTTGAAATTTGGCATGAAGCAACGTTTTATAGCACACATAAAGGAAAAATTCCGAAAACCTTAAATTTTTAGTTACATGCAGGTTTGTACGGAACCCTCGGTGCGCGAGTCCGACTCGCACTTGGCCGGTTTTTTTTAAACCTTACAACAGTTCTCCTAGTGTACCTACCATAAATAACGACAAATGCTTATGGGTTTTAATTGTTATTCTTGTTAATTTTGCCTTCTTTCTATAAAATTAGCTGTCATCTACTGCATACTAGGTATAAAAGAGCTTTTTAAAATCTTTAAAGGTACTCCTGATTCTTTTACCTTTAAGGGCCCTTAGTACAAGCCTAAGTAAACAACTAAAATAAGTATGATATCTGCCAAATGGAATGCTCTCTGAGTGGGTACACAGCAAAGAGCATTCCTCGTTATCTATTTGCCCCGACCTTGTGAAGCCACTACTAATATTTGCGTACGCACATCCGTGTGGCGCGCGCCATTACGCTCACAAACACAACAAGGTGCAATGAACCAACATCCGCCACATTACATGACGTGCGAGGTGGCACCACGCCGAGCTGGTGAGCACTGCTGGCAGAGCTGCCACTCCGCGGTGCACTAAACTGTTTGCTGACGTCATTAGTGAAACTGTCTTGACAAACGACACGTTTGGTGGCGACCGCGCGGCTGTTTGGGATCTCTGTATGTCTTTGACATTCCAACCACTTACCAAATTGTTGTAAGTTGTAACATTAAGACTTTCAAGGTAATGCAGCGTGTGACACAAGTTGCACGACACTGAATTTAATGGCTACCTTGTTGAATGAGGTGGAACTTGGTTCTGCAGTTCGGCAGGCTTGCGTTCTGCTCACCTAGACCCCGACACAACCCAGAAAACCTCACAGGATATATGTATACTTGTATGACTACGGGTAGCGAATAGGTGAAACACTAGCAGATAAATAAGAAGAGGTTTTCCTTGAAGTCAATTAGTTTATCAAATACTACAGTAGGTATTGATACACATATTATGAGCGCTCTGGTAAAGAAGCGCTACGGTATTTCCTTATTGATGCAGATTATCTTGTGATTATCAGAATTGATCTTTATTCTCGGAATGGTGACACGAAATCGGTGGTTTTACAAATAAATTATTACGAAATTGCAAATTGATTGCAAATGCATATCTAAAATCTAGATTTATATTTTATATCATTTTTATAGCTCACAAACTAAGTTTAAGAATCAAGAAATATAGAATTTATACACACATTAGCATTTAAATTCCGAAAGTTTTGAAAAGCGATTTCGAATAGTGTCAAAATTTTCTAAATTACTGAAATCAATATTAGACTTGCCTAATTATAATGAAACTGTTAATTTCTTGTGATGCAGTTCAAGCGCAGTAAGCAAACATCGAGTGTTGTTAGAGTTGCGTCAATTGTAAGTTTTTATACAAACGTGTTAAATATTTATCAGATGTAATTTATTCGTCTGTAGGTACGTTTTTATTAAGAAATAAAAATGTTTACCGATAAAGATGTATTTATGTATGAGACTACGGAACCATTTAAACGATACTCTGTTATTGTTCCAAATAGTTGTGTTTCTGGTTTTCCTGTTTCTGTATCTCTGTGTGATATCTACGCATATCTGATATCAGATTTGGTTGCTCACGTTGGTTGTACAGGAATGTATATTATGTGCTTAACTACGTAAAAATGATAATATGATGCTGTAAAGAACATTAGATTACATTTTGATAATATTGCTTTATTAGCGTGGTTTGGTGACTTGAGCCTAATTTCTGAATCGTGAAGCTTTTTGTCACATCTTAAACAGCAACATTTCGAACACTTATTATAGGTTTTCTAAAAATTATGCAGATTGTTCGATTGCCCATTGATAGTTTCCTACCCCAAGCAGTAACGCTTCACTAAATATTAGACAGACATACACTAGTTCTAGGTCTAGTGATTGCAGAACCTGCCAACATACCATAGTAATATAATTGTTCGTAAATTAAAATATAACTATAACTGTAATGTGACTGCCTAATTTTCACATTAATGTATCCACTTTACTAGGCTTACCTTAATTGTTTTGTTATGATTTCAAACTGATGAAGTGGCCGTATAGTTGTGAGCTCCCACCCTGCCGCGCTGACGTCACCAGGTACATCGCAGTAGTGACACGGAATCTTAGGGTTGGAGAGACATCGCTAAAAACCGGTAACATTACCCAATTAAATATTTACTATTAACGTCCAACGATTCCATTAGAGCGGCTATAAAATAAATCATTCGATAGTTAAAAATTGTTATAACCTCGTCCGTGAGTCGGAGACATAAAATTTTACGATTTTGTCTCTGGTATTTTGGCAAATTAATGAGCGTTAGACAATCGATAACGTATAATTAATTAGCAATTTTGGACTATAAAATTCTGCTAAAATTATAGGGCGAGTCCCTAAGGTCGTGGCTCGGACTGCCGTTCGGACCCCCGCACTAACAGGTCGGTTTCAAAAAAAGCAGGCGACGACGACTGAGCAAACATAGTTTAACAATACAATACACGGGCGATGTGTGCGCTGCAGCCAGCGAGATGGGCCGCAGCCGCAGCCGGTAGCCGACACTCACGACCCACAGATTATGAAAATATTGAACAACAGCAACCTCAAATGCGTAAGAAGAAAGGTGATGTAAGGAACACTCCTACACTATTTTACTAGCAACATGATTTTGTTGCCAGATACCAGAATAAAAAAATCTATAAGAATACTTAAATTTATATTGGCCTCCGATTTAAAGTAGATAATAATTTAGTACGCTATGAAATTCTATCAATGCTACATTTTCAAATTCATTTCCGTGCATCTAATTTTGGTTTTTAAACTACGCAGTACCTACCCGGTAATGTAAAAAATGTATTAATATTGATTACAAACTGGTCAAACTTCATCGTTATATTAGCAATGTCAATATTTGAAACGTGCTGCATAGCATTAGCATTACATTGAACAGTTAGGCGCTGAGTGGCTTTTATATCTGCTGTTCTTTCGAGTGTGTGGTCACTATCAAGCAGAATGTCGGCAAACAACTCCAGGCTATACATTAAGTTTACCACTTGAGTGTCCAAACTGTTGTTTAAACTAACCAATAAATAATTTGCCTTAATAATCATGAAAGTTGTTTCTTTTACTAACATCTTCAGTCAAAATTAGGAAAATACAATTTCTATGTTAAACTAAATCTCAATTTAAAAAAAATATTCTTATTTGGTTAAATTTCTTCGGCATCTAGCTTTCAAATAGCCGTGTATGTTCACAGTATACATCGCATGTCAGTTCATAAGTCCCTGATTGGCATGGTACAAGTCCATGTAGCTGTCGGCGACACCGCGTCCGCGGCCGACACGGCCGGCGGGTGCGGACCGCACCATGCAACCGCTCATATGCAAACCAATATTATTACCAAATAATATTTGATGACTCTATTTTTGATCGTAAAACAATTACATAGTTAGCTTTTACGACATTTTTATATAAGTCATTGAATTTGGTTTTATTGTTTTCACTGCTTCTATGTTAGAGACGTGGTTTTCTGATTATTTTATGTAATAAAATGTAAGTTATGCTCATTCAAGCTCCCACTGTTTGTTTTTATGTGCACCTGAGTGACTTTTAGTTTTTAAATCTTTGTTCATTGTGTACTGTATAAAGGAATTTCTAATATTTTTGGTGTATCTGAGCTATTTGCAAGTTAAGTGAAGGTGTAGGCAGCAGTGCAACGTGCCCCACGTGCGCGGTGCGCTGTGCGTCAACTGTTCACGTATTAACATAACTTACGTGGCGGAGCTCACGTGGCGTATTATTTATTCCCGATGCTGGTTCATTACTGAGCAATGCGGTCTGCGGCCAGTTGACACTAACACCACTATGACGAAACACACAGGCCCACTGCTACAGGTTTGTGTTTTTTTCTCCAGCTATAGTTTATACGTTGTTTGCGTCACGGCTAGAGCCCGTACAGAGAGCGATGTGTAATTTGTTGCCGTTTACGAATTAGAAACTCGTGTGTAATTGATACTTTCGATTTGGGTCAAACCATTGGTGATTGGAAACCGAAAAAATTTAACAAAACCATACTCGTCGGCTCTCAAAGCTTGAAGATAATTTAATTGAAGTAACGATAAAACTTTGAAACAATTAAGATAATACTTGAAGAGTTACGATAAAAGTTTTCTCAAAATCACTAATATTTTACGCTGAACGCCGATTATCTAGAAGTGAAGACACCGGATTACAAGAAAAGTTCCACCGTTATACTTGAGATAGTCTGCCTGTCGGACTGCTCGTGTACAATATCACCTCCGGAGATATCTCGAACACAGAAAGAGCTTTAAATACTAGTAGGTCCTCAGATAGGAAATTTCCATATTTTAAAAAACGAAGACAGGTCATCGCCTGGTTATCAAAGTAATATTATAATGAAGAGCGGCAGTATAGTGCCACAATAGCACACGCAGATAATGTACGTACTAAAATATATGTTTGAAAGCTTCTGCAGATATGAGTTTAAGTGGTTAGCGGTACCTTGCATGTTCGCGTCAGTCCGACCGTCCGTCTCGTAACATGTTTAAAAAACATCATCAAGAAATTCTTTATAAAATTAACCCTCGATATTAAGATTGCAATTAACAAGAGGTACATGTAAAAAAATTAAGAGTCGTTAGCGCCGGCTCACCGGCGGTGACAGGGCTGACAGGCAGCCGGGCAGGGCTTATCGCGGGAGATGATATCGATAGCGATCGCTCGATAGGCTTGAGGCTGCCGCGCGGTGCCGGCGCGTCCCCGGGTATCGCTGATCTGGATTAGAAGTGTCTCTGGCGAGTATTGTTTGAGAAGCAGTTGCGCATGTTCTACGCTCATTCAAGTTCTGTAGTGCTTGATGCGATTGCATCAATAACTTGGTGGAACATTGCAGGTTTATGCGTATCCTGGCAAAAAGGAAATTATATTGAAATCTTAGCGTCAATTCACTCACTAGTAAGTGGAATGAAACTGAGTGAGTGACCACTAATGAATGGTTTATCACGAATGTATTTACATTTTGAATAGTTGTTGTCAAGTAAACTTTGACTTATGACTATTGGGTTATAGAATTTTCTTTACAATTAACTAATAATACGTAAAACTATTGCTGAAGGTAGCGTAAACAGCATTTGTTTGGTCACAGTTAACAGTGCAGCACTGTTCAATCATCGCTATGGTTTAATGCGGTCTATCTACTCTATCCAGCGGCTAATGGGCGCATTCTGACTGATTTATATGACCAGTGACGAATGCCTTTACACACAGTTTAGCATTTGGTATAATGTTGGTGAACGGCAGATTTTATGGCGATCCGTCACGGTCCGGCCTCTGCCGACTGTGGTACGTGGGTACGCGCAACCGAGCTCCTCGGGGTTCACGGTACTAACTAAATATACACTATAGGCATATAGTCTAGGATGTTACTCGGCTTTATTTGTTACTAAATGCTAGAGTTTTAGTTAATACCAATATTGTCATGATAAACTGTGCGGTCAAGAACTTGCACAAGACGTCAGCATGTCTGACTTTGGTGCGACTTCTCATAATAATTACTGACAATCAATATTCTATAGTACATAGTTGGAAGTCATTGACGTATATTTTATGGAAATTGCATTGGTTGTTGCATGTTAGTACATAAATTATAACTATTCAAATGAATTAATTGAATAAGTGTTGTTCTGGAACCAATCGAACATTACTCGTACCAACTGTACAAGACCTCTTTGTTGGTTAAAGCTGTACAACCAAGAAAAGCGAATCTTCTTATTTTTGTGATACAGTGCTGGCGTGTTTTGTGTCCTGATGAGTTATTTACTTCAGCAGATAGACTATTAGGTGAACTGGCTTCTTAGAATCAATCACGTAAGAGGCACCAACGTCAAATAGAGACCGTTTAAGAACAATCGACAGTACCGCGAATAGCACATTACCGTGGAGCATGTTCACCGTGCCCTTTCAAGTGCCATCCAAAATCCGGCCAAGTGGAGTGAAATCCGAGGCGACACGCTGCGCCCGCGCCGCCCGGGGTCGGCGGCCTGCGCCCGCGCGCCCAAACCACCGCGCGTGTTTAGACACAGATATGAGCCGTTAATTACGATTTCGCTTGTCACGCCTTCTGCCTTGCTTAATGTTCGGATTAACTTTATTATTAAAATAAAATCACAGAGCCTCTAGGCGCGGGGGACTTCAACTTTCTTTTGGGTTCCATATTCGATACTGAGCGACCAGTCCAACTGGAGAGAGTTAGCAGCTGATCGACAATTATTTATTAACTGGCTGACATTCAATCAATTTCAATCGAAGTACGTGTTACCCATTAGAGTAAAACCATTTGGTCGTAAAATAACGCTAACTCGAATCAACCGAAATACCTGTGAGTTGTAAAAAATATTAAATAAATAAAAGTCAAACAATATTTATAGTAGACAAACATTACGAACGAGTCCATCGGCAATAAATTACGATGAAGGAAGCAGGTGCTTCACAAACAAGTTGTTAGAACTGCTCCAACATTTTAGACACCTATTTGTGTGGAACATAATTGTTTTGTGGATATTTTAATGATTACAAATTAATAATATTGCGATCAAAATTATTATTTCCTCCCGGTGTAGTATGGTAAAGGTAACTCACACGATCTCTCTCCAAGCTTTGACACGACCGTTACAACATTCTACTACATTTTACTTTACTATCAGAATCAGGGATATTAAGACACTCAAAAATTGGTGTGAGACATTCGTGCGGAGTGTCGAGCAGCGTGTGTGTGTGGGGTCGCCCACACGTCGCCGTCCGACTTGCCAATACAACTCCGATAGATACGATCACATGCTGTTTCAAAATACGGAATAACAGTTACGGTATTCCATTGAACTCAAAACTTGTACCACTTAGCTCCTCTTGTACTTAAAACTCCGTTTTATTGAATCTTGATGAAATTGTTCTGTTTGAATAATATTTGGGTGATGATTATATGAAACGAGATACACACGTTACAACAGACATACAATTCAATTGCTTTTTTAACCGACTTCAAAAAAAAGGAGGAGGTTCTCAATTCGTCGGGATCTTTTTTTTTTTTTATTTTTTATGTATGTTCACCGATTACTCGAAGACGCCTGGACCGATTTGCAAAATTGTTTTTTTATTTGGTAGGGTATACTTTCCAGGTGGTCCCATAGTCATCAAGTCAGGATCTGATGATGGGAACTCTGAGAAATCGAGGGCAACTTTGGAAAGTTGTAGGCATGCATAGGGTAAAAACTTAATGCTCAGGTGTATGTTTGATAACACTATTCACTAGTGCAAGTTTGGAGCTGACCTGATGATGGAGACGAGAGAAGGTCGAGGGAACTCAGCAACGGTATATATTAACTACCTCGTGTTTGGGCTTATTATGTTCGTATTGACGAGACCTTTGCAACAGTGAAGGTTTGGAGCTGATCTGATGATGGGGACTAGAGAAGGTCGAAGGAACTCGGCAGCTGAATATGTAAACTACCTCGTGTTTGGGCTTATATTATTTGTATTGATGAGAACTTTCCACTAATGCGGATAGTAACAACTATACTTATCACTAGTATAGGTATATGTATAGTCACTGAAAAGCTAAACGTTTTTTATTTACGACAACGTTAACGAGATGTTGTTACAATAAATAATTAAAAAAATACATTAAGAAGAAAATCATGTAAGAAAACACAAGTATGTACTGTTCTACCTTTCATCAGAAACAAGATTTCTCAGCCTTTGCATTTCTGCTAATGCTCGTTCATCGTGGGGCTTAGTTAACAGCTTAGAAGGTTCTAAATCAGATAGAGCTATTCCTTCCAAAGTTTTGACTCTGCTGAGAGCTACATAAACTTGTCCCTTCGCAAAGTTCTTTTTTCCCAAATCTATAACAGCTTTATCAAGGGTTGTACCCTGAAGTTTATGCACTGTCACAGCCCAGCATAAAATAAAAGGCAACATTCGACGCTCAACGTCACCATAGCCTCTAATTGCTTGGAACGTTGCACACATTGGCGGAATAGACACAAAGCCATTAGCATCTTTGGGTCTACTACCAATCGTCTCGTCATCAAATTGAATAAGGACTGCATCTGGCATTTCACCTTCTTCTAACTGATCTCTGCGTAACGCTGGCCATTTGAATCCTTTAACTACGCCCATAGCCCCATTCACGAGCCCATCTGAAACGGCAATATTTCGTCTTAACATAACGCGAGATTCAAGAGCTAAATTAATCATTCGTAAAAGACCACCACAATTATTGACGTCGCTGGGAATAACATTATCCGGGGGCTTTCTGCCGTAAGTTGCTGCTTCACGTGATTCGTCAATCGCGTGAATTTTGTACATTCGGTTTAATGCTGCATTGGCAACGGTCCTTATTACAACCTAAAAAAGTGGTGTGTTTATTTTGTTAAGATAGCAAGACCGAGACACTGAAAAGCGAAAAAATAAAAAACTTTTTACAAAAAAATAAAACCGACTTCCAAAAAAAAACTGAAAAGTAAAAAATAATTTTTATTTAAACGCTTTACGACCAAAACATCGCTTTCGAAGTCGGTGGCGAAATACTAACAATAGTAACTTACAAGACACCGACTTCGAAAGCGATGTTTTGGTCGTAAAGCGTTTAAATAAAAATTATTTTTTACTTTTCAGTTTTTTTTTGGAAGTCGGTTTTATTTTTTTTAGATACATATATTAGCAGAATGTCCAATTCTGGAACTGAGATTGTTGAACGACAGACGATGAGTGTGGGTGAAGACATTAACTAATATACAGGTACCTTTGTATTTTTAAGCAACACTTTTATAGTTGGTTGGTACATTACGTGGCTAGCACATGTGAGTCGGCGCAAATCTTAGCAGAGCGTTCGTGCTCGTACAGTAGCCCTTCACGTGTAGACAAGTAATTTATTTGCCGCGGCGATATCGACGCGATACCGCTGCGAGCCTCGGGCCAAATTAATTAGAAGTATCACGCACGCGGCATAACATACGTCATACAGCGACGCGCTGAAATTATGCTGATCGCCACGATGGATGGCCAGCCCGCAATGGATTTAGCGCTACTCGTTTTACCCGACGACCAATGTTATGTAATGAACTTTAGTAATTGTCTAACTAGACGATAAATATACCGCCTACTGAATAGCAGATTTTTTGAAACCTGAGTTTACGGAACAGCGACATTAGAAAATTGGGACGCAACTTAAAATGTATCAAATGTGCCATTATCTTTACAATATTTTTAAAGTTAAGCGGCTTCTATATATTGTCGCTAGAGCACAATATCATCAGTTCATCGCATTAGCTTGTCAATTAGACAATGATAACGTCAATCGGCAAGTCGGAGAGAAAACGCAATACAGTCAGCGTAAGCTTGTTACTCGGTCAGAATTAATTGAGCGTCGCTTCCCAGCCGCGGCAATAAACTCTCCACACCGTATCGAGTCTCCAAAACGTGGAGCCTATCTGCTAGCACACGCTGTGCTGTGCCCGGCTGTGTCGGTCACTACACCCTGCACCTGCCAACTTGTAACACACAGTGTTACTAAATATGTAGCAGGAAAACACCCAAACAACTTTTGACTTTGAGAAATTAATTGGCGTAACGGCTATGTTTTTTAATTACTCGAGTTTCAAGTAAATGTATACTTGAACCGGTGCGCGGTAAGTCTGTCCTAGATGTAACCTGGTTCATTCTCAATAATATAAAAAAAAAACTTGGTTATATGTAGTATAAAAATCAGCATAACATTGAAGCTTTTGGTCTCGTAAAGAAAACCCAAAGTTTTCCATTCTTTCCGAATCAGCTCACAATTGGTTTTCACTTAAAGTTATTTTTTCTCAGTGTAAATCTGAATACAATCACGTAAGTTTAAAAATGTTACATTTTATTTCATAAAACAGTTTATCGTAATCCTTGCAATTTAATTTCCTCCTGACAATCGTACTCAGTACATAATTGCTTCGCATTAGCCAGTCAATCGCGACATATCGCGTACTACTCCGTACCCTTCCAATGGCTCCAGTTCGACGTGGCTCGACAGGAGTACTCGCTGTACTCACACTACTTTACACCTTACATTCTCGGAGGAGCATGAGTATGAGTAGTGACGTTATACCACGGGTGAGTAGTCATCAGGTTGATTGGTTCTTTAGATAGCTACGATTTCCAAAATAGCCGAAAATTTTGAAACTTTATGCTTTGTTAACAATTTGCGAAATGTTTCTACCTGTAACTTAAAAGACTGCTTAAGAATTCTGTAAGTCGATATCTCATCGTAAGTCGAGACCCATGGCCACTCAAAATCTTCCACCCGAATATTCTACCATATCGATGAATGTCGTCAAATGATCGCATGTGTCGTCGTTAGTAGGGGAAATCAAAATGCATCGCAGATAATCTAGATTTAAATCTACTAGTGCTACTGTCACATAACGAGTGGAGGTCGTCAGACAACACGTTGCAGTACTTGCCTTGATGAAGGGTTTTAACGGGCTGATGCGGGATCAATACTTTTGTATATGGAGAATTTAGCGTTTCGTAGAACATTTCATAAAGGTTCGTAGATCGACTAGCTAACATTGAATTCTACTTCTATGGGCTCAGAAAACCATTATGTTCTTGCATCTGAAATGTTCTTTGTCTGATGATCTCTTAAAGTTCCCTGAAATATTTTGAAGCAGTTTTATCTTAAATACAACGCAGGGAATACTTCCTTAAAATAATTAATAAAAAAGTTTCTTGATTATTTTGCTCTTATAGTTAGTAATAAAATGTCAAGGATGCCTATTATCAATTTACAAGTTTAAAAAACAAATATATAAGGCACTAAAATATATCGTTCATTTCGAATATAGAATTAGTCACAAAGAATCAAACACACACACGCACAAGGCTCTGGTGGATGGTCAACAATTTTACGATATAATAAGAAGAACACAGAAGGTTCACTCTATAGCCGGTATACGGTGACAACTACACGTCAAAAACAAAAATATAAAAAAAATCTTTCCAAGATTTTAAGAAGAAGAAGGAAGTTACTTCTTTTGAGAAGAGTCCTCCATTCATTAATAAGCACTGAAGTTATTAAACTAAACAATGAGATAGGTAATACAAATATTCTCTTAAAAAGCAGTAGTAGCAGTTACTATTGCTGGTGCAAAACACACTCCTTCAATGTTTTGCCGTGCGTGAGCTTGATATGAGGAACTGTCCGGAGTACATCTTCTGTCGTGTCTCCGCATGTAGCGATGTTGTTCCGCGGTTGGCACGCGTTCAAGGAGATCGTCTGCCCCACCCACTAGGAAGGCAGCAGCAGTAGAAGTCACGTGCGCTAATGATGGGCGACAAATTATGAACCTGTTCGCGCGAGTACGCCGCCATATATCATACTGTTAAGTGATCAGGTCGCCATTTTGTATGGCCACCTGATTAGATAACATAAATGGAATGAATCGCCGATGTCCAATATCGCCATATAGCATGGCTGCTAAGGCTGGTGGATCCGCCTATCGATAAATATGTAAGACTCCTTCGAAGAGGCAAGGAATAAAAAAAGCCTAAACTACTATATATTTTTTTGTTTTTATGATACATAAGTAGCAACCAAATGACAATGACGGACGCAGTTTTTTATTATTTTAAGTTTTCTACTACTACTATGACGTTGACGCAAAAATAAATTACGCGCTTAAAGTTGCGCAAGAGCAGCGCACGGCCACCTTTAAATACATCTGATTTATGTGAAACTTTTAAAATGTCAGTTTAGATGTGACGATAAAAAATATTTCCAAACTTAGTTCCTTAAAGGAAGATTTATTTAATGAGACGTTTAAATTTAATGGCATTTTTACATCATTCACGTGGAGCCTATCAGTACAAATGGCACCCCAATTACTTTGCGGGTTTCTGGCGTTTATAAAACAGAAACGTGTAATTTGTATAGTAAACATAATTACACAAATATATACCAATAAATCTTAATTTGATCCCAACAACAACTGAGAACGATAGTAAAACTATTTAATGTATTACTTAGCATACCTACCTATAAAATTGATTCATTGTTTTAATATGATAATACCTACGTGTTGGACAATGATTTCATCATTTAAATATAAAGATCGTCAATCATCATTCATAATCAATCCACTAAAACATCGGAGCGTTTAACATATCAGGCGCACGCTCCCCTACCACGAGCACCGATCAGCTATACTCGTAGTGCGCCTAGTACGCGCTCCGCTCGACAATAAACCCGCGGCAACAAAAAAACCAATTAAACTCCTTTTAGAATAAATCTTCCGTTATTCATAACAAATAAGATAATAAAACACCTTGTTTTTTGACATCGTAAAATGATTCAGTGTTTTAAAATGGTAATAATTCTGCTATTTGAATATTTAGAGTGTCACTGGGCACCACGATCGGCTGCGCACGCGCCGTCTACCACTTTCCGGGTGTGTCTGTGTATTTTTTCTCGGTGCACACAAGTCTGACAGTGCGAATTAAGTATTGTAATGTATGCAAATTATTGCTAAAGATCCGCTCGGGGTTCTTGCTCTCCACTTAATACTAGGGCAACATAACTTTACGAATTGCACTCGTATTTACATAATTGAGAAAAAGTTAAATAATATTCATGACATGTTAATTTGTCGGTTTATAAGTGTTAAAGGCGTATAATTGAATGTTGTCGGCCCACGCCCACGCCCAGCGACTCATTGCTTTGTGCTTGACGTTTTTACGAGTGTGTGAATGTTTACGTTTAGTATTACCTTCGTTTGCGCTTCTGGTTCGCGAGTGTCGCGCGTGTCGTCAGTGTCGCCTGTGACGACAGCCGGCAAATCTTGTCACACCTTAATGCTGTAATACATAATTTCGATATTTTTTAATTTTTCTGACAGTCGCTAGTCGTGACTAGCCATGAGTCAGAATCAGTATAAAGTAGCTATAATATTGTTTCTTTTATAATGTAAATGATGATGAAATATATGGTAGTAGCTACACCTCGCAGCCCGCTGTATCTTTATGAAATCTTAACGGCGAAGGTCGCCGATGACTACGAAATACATTAGTCCACATACCGACAGGTAGGTGGTGGCCGTTAGCCATTCTATCTAAATAAAATGTGGAAACATAATATGGTGCCATTTGCCTTAGAAGTGATTTTGGACAGTAACTCCACGATTCTACTATTTATAATATTAATAATGTGTTTAAAACAGGCTCATGGGGATACTTGACCGAAAACGACTAGTTGAATTTATTGATATTACTTTTACGGCTTGCGTGAACATTTTTTGTATCGAAAGTCAGCTTATAGACACGATTATGTGTCAGATCATAACAGATAGCGAGCGGGTCCGGTTCTGTCGCGAATGCTGGAGTTTGATTTGATTATTCAAAGCGCGGGTCGCGAGGTGTCCGCACGAACCTGTGATCGATAGAAATATTTATTATCTAGACTTAATCGAACTGCCACCACTACCGTTGGTAACATAAATACCCGTAACTAGATGCTATCTGTCGGTCATGCCACTACACCACGAGGACCACAGTATTTTGTGAAAATCTTGGAAATACAAAATTAAATGTAACATACCAAAACTGATATTTGTTTAATTATTATCTGGTACGTGCTTTAGTCTACTGCGACTTAGAGACGTACTACGTATAGAGCGAGTCGCCACTGCCCGTGAGGTCGGTCGCGCGCTCGTGGTAGTGGCCGGCCGGTCCGCGGCGGGCCTATGCTAATACGCTCGCAGCATGCTCCCGCGTTACGTGCGGTAATGGAACCACTTCTAGCAATTTCCACTTGGTTCCAGATCGTTTTATGTATATTTATTAATATCGGTTGTAAAGCAAAGGCCTCTGATTGACTACAAGGCAGTTTGTTTGACGACGGCACTTACAACAATCACTAGGAATTTTGTGCATGTTGCGGATCTGTAGAATGGAAGTACCTAATTATACTGGATGAACTGTCGTTAAAATTAAACTTAATCAAAACAAACTTTTAGAAAGTAACAATGAATATTAACCATAAACGAAAATTTGGTTAGTGATTGTTATAAGTTGGTTGGGGATATAAAACAAGTCATCATTCTGCTGACTACGTATTTTGTTTGTTGTAAAAACCCGCATACTTGTACACGTACTTACGTAGTTATTTATATAAAGTCACGTAGTTATTTATATAAAGTCTTTGTATAGTTCGGAGTACGAAAGAAAACGATTCGAAAATGTATCGTAGCGCGTAGCTTGCCTGCCGTAGACACCGTAGTAGACCGTACGTAACAAAGATAGATAAGTATAGAAAAGGATAGGAGAAATTGTACTATTGCAAAGATATTACTCATTATGCAATGTTTGGGAATGCTTTGTACAAATATTAATATGTAAAGCATGTCACTCTAAAGCTATTAAATAGACCGCATTATACCCGATATCACAATGTTTTGCTTAAATAATTGAGTTCTATATGACGAATGTTCTACTACACAACCGGCTTTGATTCCTACCTAGTTGCACGTCCTCTGGCATCACTTATCATTCAAAATTATTATAATTACGCACCTATATCATGGCACTGTGTTTGTTGTCTTGGTTGTTAAGGCGGTGAGCGAGGTTGACGAGGAGCGACGCCAGTTCTAGTGTCGTGGTACTGGGGACCTTGGTGTACAGTTAAGCGCACCCGCATGGTGCAGAAAAAAACATTTAATAAAATCCAGAAAAGTACAAGTTATCTAAGACGCAATTACAGCGGTTAATAATAGGCAGTCGCATGCGCAGCGAGCGCTGGGCCGCGGGTCCTCCGCTGACATCCGTTTTATTGAGAGTGCGCGGGCGCCGCCGCGGGGGTCCCTAAACGTCCGACCGGCTTATATAATAATTGTTCGCCGTTTTCATTTAACAACGTTTTTTTTTCGTCTCGTCCGCCATTAACACGCGGCGCGTCTCGGTCGGCGGCGCGGGCGCACCTCCAGGCGAAATAATTTATTGCCGATTTGAAGGAAAATTGGTATTTTGTTGTAAAATATAATACACCGTCGCGATGCAGCGTTTAATTCGCATCGTCGCAAATTTCTGCTTCGATTCGTTCGATACCATTTATATTAGACATGTATGGGCCTTGTTTACGAGTGTACCGACTACTTATTCGTAAAATTAATCGCAGTGGACTCTTTCGATAGGACGGCTGAGAATTAAAAGTAATTATAAGAGGTCTTATCGTTGGCGAGTTATAATATACGCATATTTAATGGCAGCTCGTTAGCGAGCGGCGCGCGGAGACTCCGCGGCTGGGACCAGATAATAGAAATGTTGAAAATAAAAACTAGTATTTATGTGTGCGGGCTCTCCCGCAGCCGTGAGTTCACGCCAAGTTATTATTTTGAAGACCAGCCAACGTAAACGGGCGTTGGCTTGCGGCCACCGCCATATATGGCCGTAAAAAATACCGATAGGTTTAATAAAAAACAAGTAATTACACATCTTCATTTGACCGTGATGCGCTGCGTTTTTGTGCCGTGTTCCGGACCGGCGGCCGCGCTACAGCGGGCTGGGAAATGCGAAAATATTGAGCGCCTTATATAATTATACACCACCCTCGCCCGCCGTATATGGGCCCCGAGCTGACAGCCGCCGGCCACTGACCTGCGCCCGCTTCACACCTTGCCTTGTCTGCTAGTTCCTGCAAAACCTAATACATTGTATTCATGAAGTCCTGCGGGAACCTGCTGCATGCTTCATTACAACAGCTTTATTTTAATTCACGCAACTGCTTGCAAGCCTGAAGCACAATATATAGCATCCGAAATATACTTATGTGCACTTGAAAAGTTCCCTAAACTATACTCCCCGAATTTCTGTTCTGTTGATTCGCTAATAAAATGATTGATGATTAATTATGACTTCAAATACTTTACACGACTTAACTTTAACTTTATTTTTATTTAACAAAATCAAGTTCAACCCATATCTGACTGAACTATAAGCACCACCCTGTGTAAGCGTCGATCAGCTGAAGCGCTACACGCTGTAAGCGGCGCGAGATTCTCCACACACTCGATAAATGAATATCGATAGATTCAGTGTAATTGCGAACGAAAAAACGATGTCGACTGCACACATGATACGAACCAGATATAAACTGATAGCGATTTGTTTCAACTATTTATTATTAATTATATTGGATGAAACTATACATTATATGTAGCCAACTAGTAAGGGATGGCAATCGGACCGCTTTGAATGACACTTGGTAACACGTTTGATATGAAAAATGTCGATACTTTTTAAAAGTTTGGTACATAGTACACATACCACATTTTTATGCCATACTAATTTCTGATTGACAAGGTTATGTAGAACTTTAGATATTATTATCATGTACCTACCTATATTTTTTATCTCATGTCGAAGTGACTTACAAAAATTGTGTTTCTAAACTTGTGTGGGACGATAGATAGCTGCTGATACACTGTTGGTACACTTGAATGATTTATCTTTATCTTAAAATATTTGATGATTTGTACCTGCGTTTGGATAAGGTAGCCCGACTGTAGATATCTCAGTACTTATATTTGTAAAGGAAATACACAGCTGATGATTAAGGAAATGTGCGACTTGTGACTAGATAAACGAGAACAACTATGATTCACTAACATATTGCAAATTAACGTAATAACTATAATTTCTTATATCCCCATCCGGTGGACTTACCTCACATACTCAAACAACTGCTAGTCATAATTCTTCACACCACTTTTATATGGACATTTTTATGAAAGTTTGTAATTGAATTAAATTAGATAAACTTATTAAATTAGTTAGACTGCTTTCATAAAGATTTACCATATTTACTTTCTCTAATAATAGTTGTTGTTTTTCAAAAACTATTTGAAAGCGTCAACTTTCGCGGTGACCACCAGCCGCTACTCTCGTCACCTCGCACCAGATAATTATGCATATCGACGAACGCATTACCCGATTTAGTTACACTTATCCGTTGCGCGGCTTACAAAAAGCGCAAGCTATGACGTATTGATATAAATTATCTGACACGCGAGCTCAGCTATGAATATTTAAAATACTGTAATGATGAGGCGTAATTTAGCTGTTTCTGTTTGTATTCAAATAACACAGTCTTATGATACCTTGTGTACGGATGTTAGGTTTGATTTGAATTAGGATATTGAGTAGGTCGTGGCTAAGTAACAGCCTATTTATTCCGTTAGACTGGAAGCCGACCCCTACCATCCTTTCTACCATCGATACTCGATCGTCATGTTGTCTGCCCTTTATTGCTGCATATTATAGTGCTGGACAGTATTTCTTTAATATTTTCATAACGCTAATGATATATTAGAACATGGTTTTTTTTTATGAAAAAGTTAATAAAAATAATCAAATTATGTAACTCTTTATTTTACTTCCAATGCCGTTTAGCCAATTATATAAAACATTAATACATTATCAGTTCACATTAGTGCGGCCAATATCGTTAATTAAATATCTGCGATCAATTAAATTAACATAATAGCGGGCGACTGCCACAGTGCTCGTCTATCTAGAAGATAGAACCGACGAGTTTGAGATTTCATTTTAGAAATTATTTCAACTTTCATGATAAGAATCTGTGGGGTAGACATTTTATCAACTCTCTCTTGTTCGACATATTTTCATAGTTTTATATAAGAATAAAAATGGCTTAAATATGCTAAATAAGTTTTTTTGTTACACTTTTTCCGAAATTACCTATTACAAACTGATAGAAAAATGGCTTTTTTTATTAAGAGTTAATTATTCAAAATGGTGTATCACGGCCAACAGGATATTGAATTAATTAATTTCAAGAGTCGCTGGCTGCTCTTCACTAAATCAAAATTAAACACCACGAATAAGATTTCAAGAATTTACTAGATAGCTTTTACGCTTTAAAAAAAAACTACGACAGGTTTAATCATGTACAAAATACTTGATTGTGTAATTTAAAGTATATTTCATTTTACAACAAAAAAACCAGCGCTCCTACTCCACAAAAATGACTTCAAAGACGCGAATTGAATTCAACCCAACGTTAGTTTAGTCCACAGAACTCAGCCCACGGCTTCATAAATTTCCCTCAGTCAATGGCCGAGGCACACCATGGCTGGTAGACGAGCAAGTTTCACAATTTTTCTAACCGTAAGTAGGTACAGGCTGGCAATAAACATGCTGGTATCGCGATGATCCTACGCACTACGCACCAGATACCCATCGACCGGTACGTATCGGTGGCTGCAGACGGGCGACGCGCACGCCGCGCCACCCGCTTGTGTCTGCTGCCAGCGACAATAAACATGGTGCGGTATTGCCTAGATCTGCACTATTAGATACTGGTTGCACAATACTTGCAGCTTGTGGGAAGCCATGGTGCACACTGACGGCTTACCCGCCGCGGGTTTACAGAACGGGAAAAATACCAAATAACTGCATCACATGACTAAGAGTTTATTGTGAAGTTCAAATGCAGGTATTTCATATTCCAAAAATGGTATCTCAGTTTGATTGATAAGTTCAAATATTGTTTGGAGTCACAAACGAGTCTTAATATGTACATTTTTACCATATATTTGCAAGTAAACTAAGACATTTTAAGGCAAAAATAAGTTACTACCAAGGCTGTTGATACATGACAAATCCAGTTTAAATACTCAGTCCTATGTTGAAGCGTGTCAACCGCCAGGCTGTCCATACAGAACAACACTAGTGGTGGCGAAAACCGCCGCCACGTCGTCTCGTAAACATGTCAAATTTATGAAGAGAAAACGCCCGCGTGCGCCCGCCCCGGACATAATTACCGCGCTGTATCGCGACACCAATGAAAACCACATCTTTATGTACCCGTTACGCAGATAAACCTAAAATGTTGATGGCTGTTCGCCGCCACGACTATTGCCTACGAGATAAAAAATATATTTAAAAAAAAAACTAGCCGGCCGTGGCTGAACGCTCCGTGTTCTTAATGACGACCACTTCAATGGCATTTCACATATGTATTACCAAAAGAATCGTATGCTACAAATAAATGTGTAATTTTGGCTTGTAATTTTGCGATGAGGGCAGAAAAGATTTATTTCCCGAGGTCTACACGATATAAGATAAATACTGTTTATTGGTACAATATCAATCTCCAGCAAGACAAATAATAAAATATAGTGTGTAGTCATAAATATTATAAACCAATTGTATGATCACGTCGGAGCCGACATTTTCACGTCAAAGAGCATTTTCGCAGATCGAACTGTAAGACTTAGTGAGTTCAAACGGAAAGTGCGGCGAGTGCGGCGAGTGCGTTACAGTGAGGTTTTCATTGAGCGAGCGATGTGAATGGCCTGGAACAGCGCCGCCTAATGTGTTAGCGGTATGACAATACACGTACCGTTAATTTATGTAACGCTCCTCGATATTGGGGTTATGCGTTTTGTCATCACTCCTCTTAACTATTATTTTCCCACGTGTAAAGACTAGGTGTTGGGTGGCTGCCCGGCACAAACATTGCGCAGGTCTTTGTCGACGAGAATACACAATACAAACGTTAAGTCTTGCAAGCTCAGCCCGACAGGAAATGGTTTACCCTAAGGCGGAACTTTTCGGGTTATTCGAGATTCACCTAGAACCTACCAACATAAAACCTATGTCACAGCTTACTTTCAACCGACGTGCTTACGTACAAAAGGTTCAAAGAAAATCAGCACCTATTATAGTTTGTTGTGATTAGCAACACATCTGAATCCACCAATTTTTTGTATCAACTCGCACAGTACACCATCAACTACGCTATCAATGTTTTTGCACGTCGCAGCGGAAAGTGCGCGGGCGCAGAGGGGAGGAGCGACGTCTGCACGCGGAGGAGGGGGGGGGGGCAAGGCATGTCGGACTTGTTTTAATTGGCTCAAGGAAGCACGCTTCAACGACTCCAGCGCAGCCGACCTGCCGCTATCCGAGAGCGAAAATTTACTGTTCAATGTTCGAAATCACTCGTGTCAGTAGCAGGTCTAGCTGGTCAAGCGGGCCGCAGGGTATGATCCTACTTCAAAAGACAAATCTTAAAAGGGCTCTGTTGTACTTGCTGCTTCAAGTTTTTCTTTCGTAGGCTTTAATTTCAGAGCTGATGATGATGATGTCTGCTTGTGATCAGTCACAGGATATGATTAAAATAAATTATTAGTATATTTTACAACTTCAATGAATAATATTTAGGTACCTAAAAGGCACAACCGCAATATTTTTCCTGAATGCCTTGTATAATAAACTCGTGCAGGCATTCCATTTAATTGTGACATAAGTAAAGCAATTGTAATTATTCACAAGGCACACAAAATTATTTATGAAACTGCACGGAGTATATGTTAAATGAGCGAATTATGTCCACTTGATGTATTCATTAGGCTAAATTAGCGGCAGGCACGCGGGGCACGTAGCGACGGCGACGCAGCGGCGACGCGGCGGGCACGCGACCGCATACGCCTTGCTCACGATCACTAATGTACAAGGATCACAACTGAAAAGAAATTATGTTATGTGTGAGGTGTCACCGCTGACTAAAACTGAACTTTAGTAGAATCTGCCTCTACCTCTCCAATTAAATACAATCTGCAAAGAACCGGAAATGACAAAAAATCCATCACCTGTCAAAAGGCAAGTGCATTACCATACGATCTCGTTTACCAACACATTTGCATAAACGAAAACTAACCTACCGCACACCATGAATGATTGAACGAATATGCTAAATAATGGAAACACTCGAAACTCGGGCCCACACCCCTTGTCTGCAGTGCGCATCAAATAATTAATAATGACAATAAAGCGGCGCGTGCGCATGCTAATTGATCGCGAGTTATTCAAATAAGCGAGAGGAAAAAATCTCGCACGTTACAATTATGACAGCCGCTCGCCTCGGGAATAATGCTAAGAATTTATTTGAATTACAAATTGAACATACACCAGACAGTTTTAGCGCGGCGCGAATAAATAATTTGATATTATGCTAAGTGATGATACCACAGTTAAACGCCGCAAACGACCTTGACATAGACCCATAAATAAGAATATCTTAACCACTCATACATATGGACGGCGGTTCGCACACTCAAATATGGTAAGTGCCCGCTTATGAATAAATTTTATTATTTAAAACTCGGTATGTTCATTACTAAAACAAATACTCGTAAGGCGTAGTAATACAGGCTGTTGCCGTTTGCGGCGCACTTCGGGGGTGCGCTGCAGCCGGCCAGCCTCGTCACTCTCATAGCGAAATTATTCATTAGTGGATACTATTATATGGTTAGATGCGGAGGTGATATGTTTACGGCTAACTCCGGTAGGTTTAGCGTTAAACGTTCAAGGTGAGCGGGGTTGTGTTGGCTGAGTCGCGGGCTGCCGGCGCCCACGCTTGTCCCAATCGCGCAGGGTTGCCAGACGTGCAGAACATACACTAGCTACTCTATGATTAAGTAGCGCTTAAAACAGCAATTATTGTGATCAATATTCTAGAAATATTTTAGCAAAGGATGACTGAACTTACACGTACAGGTAAATACTATGAAATACAATTCGTTTATTTTTAAGGAGACCTAAGTATTATTATATGAATTGCTTTTTTTTCAGTCAAATGTGTTGAATATATTATGCCTGGAACATAAAATGAAACCCATTTAGTAGGTGTATGTGACAAAATTGCAATTGATGTCATAATTTGTCGTGGTGCTAGCCCTGCGCCGGGCTGACGTCAGTTGTGATTCGCTATCTGGGATACAGAACAATGCTTGCTATCCGCGTATCGAAACGCCATTACGTAACCACTAACATCTCTATCGGTTGCATAGGCGTTTCCTTGGGACCGCTATCTCGAGCGGGCGGCAATGACATTTCAAACGTTACAACTACCATTTTATTCGTAACTCGGGTCGCATTAACGTTGACCTCGCGTTGACAATTCGAATTTTCTATTAAATATTTATTCGAATTGTCACGGCTGCGATTAGTATCGATTTATCGGCAATCATATGAGGTGACACTCGATAACGAGACAGGTAATTGTAAAACTAGTTTGTTCACTTTTAATTTTTGAACTTGTTCTGTGGCACAAGTTTGGAATGTTTTAAATACTTGTACTGATAGATCTTGGTGATTTAAGCTTTTTTTATTTAAGTTTTAATTCCACCGTAAATTGTTAACCTGTACGTATCTAACTTAGTAGATGACATTATGTCTATCCTGTTGGTGGTCGGCTCAAGTGCTAGTACTGCACACAATACGGAGCACCCTGTGCTGGCAGTCGCGCTGACCCGAGGCGCGAGGCGAGATCACACGCGCACACTCTCCTCACAATAAAAACAAGACAACAATCGTAGTGTTTCCATTAAACAAATTCGTGAATACGTAATGCTGCTCAACGCTTCATATTATTAATATTTATAGAATCGCCGGCGATTTGAATAGATCGCTGATAGCACTCGTTAGCGCCGACTGCTGATCACATCTCGATCTGTTGATGTTTGTTGTTACCAATTAGCTTATCGGAAACGTCATGCCGTTTTTTGTAATGTTTAATAACTTTAGTTATTTAAATATTATTATTTAGTTCAAATTGAAGTTGGATCTTGATAGTGAAGCGCTGCGTAATTGACAGTTCCCAAGACGTTTGTAATTTAATTAAATTTTCGTCTGTATGGTGTGGATGTGTGCGTGCGTGTGACTGACGCCCGTGACGTGGCGGGCGCGGGAGGAGGGCGGATGCGCGGGCGCACATTCATAAAAACGCAGCATTCATTGACGGTTATGTGATGTGTATCTCGATGAAGGCAGTATACACTTAAATTACACTTGTTTATGATTCATATACTTTTATCGCAACGAGTTCCATAAAATGCAGGAACAACCTCGCGTAGCCGTTAATGTGTTTACTACTTCATGTGTTAACAGCAAAAGTAGGTATAGGAAACCCTTTTAATTACAACATTCCAGCATCTATACCCACATTCTAAAATATTAAAATCCTGTTCTTTGAATAGCTTCATCAGGGGGGCTAGACAAGTGGCAGTCGTTTCTAATCGTTCTGACGCTAACGCTTAAGCGTTTTTACTTATCAAATGCTCAGTCGATTAGAACGATAGAAAAAAAATACGAGAAGTTGTCTATGTATTGCTCTAAGGGCCTATACATGTGGCAACAAATTTAAGAGAATTACATTCATTTACGACTATTTTTTTTTGACCTAGAGTCATCATCATCATCAGCCTATATATTGTCCCACTGCTGGGCACAGGCCTCTTCTCATATAGAGAAGGCATGAGCATTGATCACCACGCTTGCTCAAGGCGGATTGGCGATTTCAGACTTAAGTCCAGGTTTCCTCACGATGTTTTCCTTCACCGTTAGTCAGTAGTGTCTAAGATATACTTAGAAAGTACATATGACTTTAGAAAATTCACATTGGTACTTGCCAGGTTTCGAACCCGCACACTCGTACACGAGAGGCAGGTGCTTTAACCACTAGGCCACCACGACTTCCTAGACCTAGAGTATCGCACTTGAAATTTGTAGCCAAGTGACATTATTTTTAACAGACTTCAAAAAAGCAGGTTCTTTATTCGACCCGCATATATGTTTGTATATCCGCGATTTTCAAAAACTACTGATCCGATTTGGATATTTTTTTTTTATTTAAATGCATGCTTTGCAAGAAAGGTTTTAGTATATTTTATATTAGGATTTGATGAAGATCTTTGGAGATAGCCAATGGAACTCATCAATTTATTACTAACAGCAAAGGACCCGCGATCGTTGTGATTGTAAGCCTATGCATTGTTTTCACCATTACATTACATAACATCACTCCTCTAAGCTTTAAATAAAAAGCACAGGCATGGAGTAAACCCTCATTAAATTACAAACATTTTGAACTCGGTTTTACTTTTTGTAAAATAAGTTTTTAATAGATTTCGAAAGGAAACGTCATCTAATACAATTTTTTTTTTAGAATCCGTAGTCAAGTGGCATTGTTTGACAGAAGAAAACGCTTGCGAGCGTCTGAACGTAACGCTCGCTGAGCGAACGCAGACACCTTGTAGATAACTCTACAAAATGACCTTTGTGAATCAGCTGGTGAAGTGTTTTGGTATATTTTGTGATGAAATGTTTGTGAATTTTAATACTTATGTATTAAACTACACTCGCTTAAATTATTATGGGCTGCGCATAATGAGGAAGTGTTGGCTTAGGCGTCAGAAACGAAATTCTTCACGTCGATGTCTGCTGTTTCCCGCGGTTTCACCCGCGTCTTCAGAGTAAAAAGTAGCTTTTTCCAGGGTCTCCGCTATCTCCGTACCAAATTTCATACAAATCGGTCTAGCCATTCACGCGTGATGCCTTGACCAAGGGAAATAGAGATTCATTTTTAGGGTTCCGTAGTCCGACAAGGAACCCTTATAGTTTCGCCATGTCCGTCTGTCTGTCTGTCTGTCTGTCCGCGGCATAGCTCCGAGGTTCTTGTTACTAGGAAACTGTTAAATGAAATTTAGTATGGATATGTATATTAATCACGCCAAGAAAGTGGTAAAATAAAATTTTGAAAATTTATTTTTTTTAGGGTAGCTCCCAAACACGTAAAGTAGGGATGAATTTTTTTTTCTCGCGTACCGCTCACCGCTCCGCTGTGGTGTATCGTTAGATAGGTCTTCTAAAAATATTATGGGTGTGTCAAGACCATTTTTCGGTTAAGTGAGCCATTTGCGAAATATCTAGATTTTAAGTGAAAATTTTTGGTCGATACGAGTTACCCCCCCCCCCCTCTAACTTTACCTAGGCTGTACCTAGAAATGTGAAAAAAATCACAGACGTAGCACATGTAAGTTAAGTAAGCTTAACCGTTTACAGAGTTATAGTCGACTAACTAAGACCTATTACGGAACCCTACCGCACGTGGCCCGACACGCACTTGGCCGGTTTTATATATATATATGCACAATTTATTGTTCCGGGTGGTGTGATTCTATAAGCAAACATTCAATAAGATTTGTCTGGAATTCCGTGCTCATGCATCATTGCGAGGAACTAAAGAAAGGAGTGAAGGTAAGTTTATTATTGTTTACATTTCTTATCGTCTGTTATCTCCCAAGTCTCAGACAGAGTATGGTCCTATAGTAGAAAAAAGCCTTACTACCTACCGTTCAGAAATAACCATTACCACAATAATTATAAGTAAATCAAAGTTATGTAAAAATACTATAATTATCTTTATAGAATACACAAATTCTTGTTCTTCAATGCTAGCTTGACCAGCCATCGAAGTCACACTAATAATGGCCACCACGCTTACTTCTACAGCAGTTAAAGACTGCTGCTGCTGTTTGGACCACCTGCACGACACTGGTGCCAAAAATATTTTTTTTTATTCATTTTCCAATCAGCCCAATCCTAAATAAAGACGAGTTTTATAACCTTAAACTTATTGTTGTTAAATAGAAAGAAAGCGGTTCTTTGATGGGAATGCATACAAACACAATACATACAATAATTGTTCATAATGTGATGCCAGTAGTGGCGATATTGAATAAAACACTTTTGGTCGGTGGTTCATCTTTGGCCTTTATATGAATCCTACCAAAACTGAAAATTGCTCTGCACTAGCACGTATTCTCGGCTCTAATTACTAAACAATAACAAAAACGAAGTCCCTAATCATATCATGGTCATTGTATGATCCAAATAAATTAGTTTTAAACCTGCTGCAAATACTTTAAACTTTCGCGGTTTGCACCGAAGTCAATGGGACTATCGTTTTTGCGGTCACCAGTTGGCGCCACTGTTGAGTAAGTCCTGTGAGTCAACAGGAAAACAGCTTAAAACTCCGCAATATATACTTTTAATAGATATAGATACGATGTAGTGAACTCGCTGTAGATACTAACTAGTTACTACAACTAACTTTGAATGAGCTGTTTTTAAGGCCCACTTATTTGGCACCTATTCTTGGCTTTTATGACAAAACAATAACATGTATTGAGCTATAAAGTATATCTGCCTAAATTCATCAGGAATGGCACAATATTTGCAATAAAAATCAATAATTTAAAGTAAATTACGATAAAAATGCTCGCAGTGAAATATATGCAGTGATATTTCTTGAGACCTTGCTCCACACTAGCGCATCCTAGCGGCGAATTCAAGTGCGGTAGCCCTCATTGAAGTGTAAGTATCAAACTACTTACGTAGTATTGTATTATCTTTGCTACTATTGCAGAGCGATCCATAGACAACTTTCTGTATTTTTATCTACCGTACGAATAGAATGAGCGTTCGAGACATCAAAAGCCACTTGTCTACCAAAAATTGAATCGCTAACGCTTAAGCGTTCACACGAATAGAAACCAAAGAGAATATAATACGAAATAATAGAAAATAGAAACGTCGGACTTTTTGGTGGGCTTTCAAAAAAGGCGGTATAAAATAGTTTGTGTAAAATATTTTTATTCAATTTTTAGTTAAATATTACAGTAAATTTGTACATAATTATCTGTAGATTAGTGTTTAGTTCGGTTAAGAAGAGACGGGCTGCGGATAGTCACCCTTTAAAATTCAGTTGGTGATGGTATTCAAAACACTCCAATTAAATGGAAACAAATATGTTTATGTTCGTACCTACACATCATCAAAGAACCTCTTTCTTTCTATTTCACAATAATAAGTAAGTTAAGTTTATAAAATTCGTCTTTATTTAGGACTAGCGACCCGTCCCGGCTTCGCACGGGTAGCCTATATTACTCAGGGTAAATGTAGCTTTCCAATGGTGAAAGAATTTTTGAAATCGGCACAGTAGTTTTTGAGTTTATTCATTACAAACATACACACAAAAATACAAATCTTTCCTGTTTACAATAGTAGCGTAAATGTAGATTGGGCTGATTGGAATACGAATAAAATAAATTTGGGCACTGGTGGTGGTCCGAACAGCAGCAGCAGTCTTTGACTGCTGTAGAAGGAAGGATGGTGGCCATTATTGGTGTGCAAGAAAGCAAGAATTTATTGTGTGTATTCATGGTGTATTCTATAAATATTATAACTATAATCTTTTTACATAACTTTGATTTACCTATAATAATTATTGTGATAATGATTACACGAGAGTTTTTGGAGTGTTATCCTACTATATAATATTATGAATACGAAAGTGAGTTTGTTTATTTGTTACGCTGTCACGATATAACGGCTGAAGCGATTTGTTTCAAATTTGGTACGGAGATAGATGGAAGCTTGAAGACAAGCTTATTTTTTATCCGGGTCCGTTAGTAGTTCTCTTGGAACGCGCATGAAACCGCGGGAAGCAACTCGTAATAACTATTATGAATAACTACTATATAATATTTGAAAATAAAAATAAAAGGCTTTCTGAACACAGAATATAAAATATTTATCTTTTAATTAATTAAATGTTATTAAGAAATCAAACTACTGAGCAGTGCTCTACCACGAAGAAGGTCATTTTGGCTTTCCTCGAAAGACGTGCAGCATTCAATATAGGGGTCATCATCCAGGCCCTCTGTGGGTATCCAGAATCACCTAAAAAATAAAACAGACATTAGAATAGGGGTGGAGGATGAAACGCACTAAGCTGGCGCATCACTAAGGTACCACCGCGTCGCCCGCCAACGGTCATTCATCATATTGGCAGAGGTTCAGTAGGTGAACAAGGCAAAATTCGCGCGCCCGAACATTGTGTTTTATAGTAGATTGTACCTTAAAATTTAACTACGACCGTGCGTGAACTCATTTACCCTGAGCTACACATCTAAACACTTGTAATACATAGATTATATATGTAATAGCAAATTATTTGATTTCTCCTACTATAGGACCATACTCTGTCTGAGACTTGGGAGATAACAGACGATAAGAAATGTAAACAATAATAAACTTACCTTTACTCCTTTCTTTAGTTCCTCGCAATGATGCATGAGCACAGAATTCCAGACAAATCTTATTAAATGTTTGCTTATAGAATCACACCACCCGGAACAATAAATTGAGCATTTCTCATATTTCGTCCAGACATCGATGTGATGAGTTTATTTTCTGGCCCCTAAGCCATATTTCTTCATTATGGGCCATAATCATTTAAGCGACTGCATTTTAATATTATAATTCACAAACAAGTCACAAAATATACCATCACACTTCAACATCTGATTGACAACCGCCATTTTGTAGCGTTCAGATGCTCGCAGCATAGACTAAGTCGATTCCTTCTGTCAAATAATGCCACTTGTCTACCAATTTGAAGTACGAAACGCTAGATCAAATAGCTATTCGTTACCTAATGTCATTCCCATACATTGAGCGTTAGCGTTAGCGTTAGCGTTTTGCCACTTGTCTAACCCCCCAGGTCACATTCATCCACTGCTAAGTCTGAGTTGTCTTAAACACTGCTTCTTATTCTACTGAAGTCAGAACTTAAATCACACACTCATTAGAATCTAAGATTTAGAATGTTGTCGTATTACTCATTTACCTAAACCTGAGATCAATCTTTCCAGTTTCGAGCTTGGCATACCGTCAGACTTGGACAAAAAGCTGCCACAGTTTGATATCAAAGCGAGGGTTAAAGTACAAGCATAAAGGGTCACCCCCAACTATTGGTGAACACATTAAACATATTAATATTCCGTGGTACAGCGCGAGCTGATCCCAGCTACGACAAAGGGAAGGATACAGCGAACGTGCCTCACAAAGCGCTCCACGATATTATCCTAAGGTTTTTGTGCTGCCGTATTAGGAGTGACGCCGGCCGACGTGTACAGACTTTGTATAAAAACTAACGTTTGTTTATTGGTATTGTTTGTGCGGTACATCTCGGCTACTGGCGCGGTGTGTTCCCGTTATTGGAGTTCATGTCGGTGACAAAAAATGTGCAATCATCCTGCTTGAACACGCATGTGTCATACGAGCACGACAGAAATGAGGATCATACTATAAACAGGTAATAGGGAGAAGAAATTCAAGTTATTCAGATAATAACAATGTTAGCCCTTATTAAGACGTAAGCTCAGAAGGTAGACTATATTATATACATAATATTGACTTTTAATGTCGAGATTATTCTCAGATCTTAACTTTATAACAATGGCTGTAACATCCTAAATATGCATAATTATGCAAAGTTAACCCTAACCTACCATAAAATTAAGCATATAATTGAATGCGACGGTAAATCTTGATGTAACCAATCAGCAGCTAACAAATTGTCGTACAATGAGCCCGTGCTTAAGATCGCAGCCTTAAAACATCGCACTTGATAAGCATCTTTATGTATTTACTGCGCAAGAGCAGCTGGTTTATTGCTCCTGCAGCAGGACATGCAAATGATGAAGTGGTTCCAGCAAATATATTTGGTGGAAAAGTACTTTTTTCGGTGATTGCTTAAGTTGTTCAAATGATATACCTACAATGAATCCTAACGTTACCAACTAAATGTCCTATTTGTTGGAGATTTCGCATTTTCTCGTTGGTAAATTAGTTTTTAGTGAGAAGGATTGAGCGCCGGAAGAGAGTCTTCGGAACTGCCGATGTGATGGTCTGCATTTTGTTTCATATTCATAACTACAACCGTTCACAACAGATGTCAAATCACCAAGTCTTAACATTTTATCTGTTCTAAAGATCAATCGCAATATCTTAATCGGACATCTCCGAACCGAACAGGAATCCACTCGAACATCGATTGTCTCCTTCGCATCGCAAAAGTAAATAAAAAAGCTAAGCCCAGTAATCCCAAAACATGACAACACACAAAACTAAAACCGTCAACTTACATAACGCAATCAACGTATCGTTTATTTCTAAACGTTGCAGACAAATCCTTTAGTCACACACGACAGCCCTAACGACAGAACACCCACCGACGACCTTGTCACAATCACGTAAGGTTCAAAATGTCTTGCGAGACTCGAAGTCCGGAATTGTGTAGGTACTAAGACCCGATTAGGCGAGATAGGATAATTCTCGATTCGTCGTCAATGCTCGTTGTATTGGGCGTGCGACAATGTACCTTAAATGCGTTAGTTTATTGCGCGCTGCCATCCGAACGCGACAGATACAGAGGTGAGATGATTATGCACCGATACTAGATATTCTCGGAATGATCCACGAGATATGGAAACTGGTACATTTGACAGAATTTAGTAGTGTCATGTCTCTTGAATGAGTTGCTTGGTGGAATAAACAACTCGCCCAATTGGCAGGGAACAGATATAATTTTAAGCGTCAATATGTATATCTCGTAAATTAAGCTCGCCTTTATGGTACACGGTACAGATTTGTAGGTTAGCCGTATTTGCATAGCGAATCTGGTCAATATCCGAGTTGATACTACAGATATCTTAAAGATTTCAATCAAGGAACTAGGTTAAGGAGTGGTGATCTAGAATCTAACTCAATTTTGAGCGTGCATTGCATATTCCATTTCATGGCGGATCGAGACGTAAAACACTGTTTTTATATCAAGGACCGAGGGCTACATTACATTCACTGTCCATTGTTTGTGCTGCCTTACACCCGTGGATCAGAAACATCAAGTTTCTGCGGAAGTATCAATAATAGCAGCGATTCGGAAGTCAGATAGCTCGAATATATTGTGAGAAAAGCCGAAAAGGTCACGCCCGACGCAAGGTCAAGAGCTGACGAGAGATAAGGATCAGACGAGATGCGAGGGAACGTGTCCCAAACCGTGGGAGTGGGGCACAATGCTCTTTGTAACGCCACCAAATAAATTCTCTTACATAATTGTGGCAATTAAAAGTTTTATGCGCTCGCGCCCGAACACCGGCGGAGATGGCCGAGCGGTTCCGATGCGACATTCTGATCGGTTGATAACGTGTTAATTGCTTTCCATACACGGAAATGAACCAGGTGTGACGTAAGTGTTTTAACTGAGATTCCGTTAGATGTTCTTTGTCTGGTATTTACGATTCCGAATAAAATATACATTCTTATAGCGCAGGTGATCGGTATGTCGCTGATGCGTTAGATACGACTTTAGAAACAAAACAAAAGCCTCAAAGAAATCAAGTTTTGTTGTAAATTAACAGTAGGTCTAAGTAATTATGGATGTTTTGTTTGTCAGTATTTATCATTGTTATAAAATTAAGTCCTGGATAGTTCACGCAACTTTCTTGTGGTCACGTTTGGTTTGATGAGTAGTAGATACTAAGTTTGTGTCGTCATGGAAGCGTGCTTTTATATTTATTCTAACTAACCACAAATCTGCGGTCAGGCTCTTGTGGATAATAATGTATATTTGTCTTATATTTGCTATTCTTAGTATTTGTGCTATATACTTTTAAATATTATTATAAAATCCGATCTGAAAAATGGATCAGGAAGGTGGTTGAAGGTGGTTAAGTTACGCAAAACTGCAACATTTTAACTTCTCTAGACTAACATTTAAAAATTTGGAGTATAACATTGCCTGTTCTTTGTTTCAAGCACGTTTGCTGAGCGGTAGGGTCGGGAATGAAATCAAAGATTGGGCAAAAAATAGAGGGATTTTTTATTTGGTAGCTCAGAGCGAGGATAGAGCTTATAATAAAAGCTTTACTCAATATTTTGTAATCAAGCAATTTACAATTATTTTTTTTATGTTATTTTTGTATCATGAATATCATGATTCATTATTTCTAAATTTATATATAGGAACTCGTATAGCTTCCTACTATATCGCTTTGGTGCTACTGCCTCGTCTTTTTCGTCTAATTACAACTGTGACTGGTATTAATTAGTTAAAGTTTTTCTAAACTACATACAAGTGTGGTCAGTGAAGATAATCTGCGGTAAGTGTGAGTTCTCCCCGCGTTGTATCGCCGTCGGCTATCTACATATAATATCGTAGTGTCCATTGTTTTGAATGTATAATTTCCCACGTGGTCTCGGTTCCGTGGCGCGTAGTAATGACCTCAGATCAGCTGATACCAGCCTGATCTTGATTGATAAGTTCATTTCATACTTAGTGGATGATAGTGGTTATTAGTGAAATTGTTGTACGGATACGAATAATATTTGATAGAATTTATGTACGGTTTGAATGCGTAATGAGACTGTTACGCATATACAGCTAGTTCTTTACGTCAAGGTAATGAAATTTTAATTATGTAGGTAGATGGAGTATTCACGTCATTACGATCAGACGACACGTTTCTACTAGCATAAAAATAATCATAATCCACTGTTATATGCTTCTCAGTTACGGCAAAATTATTTATACCTGACGGTAGATTGAAAAGTACACCAGAAGTGCACGAAGCTTGCAATAGATAACAATTTAAAATCTTCACAAAAGATCGTAGTGTTAGAGAATTTTAAAATTTACCTTTTAATATTTTCGAAATTCGAAAAATAATAATATTATCTAAAAAGTATATGTTTTGACTAAGTAATCTTTTTCCCGCGCACACGACAAGTGTCAAAGTTGTTTGTTCGATGTTGACTCAACTGTGACACGAGGTGTGGAGGGGGAAGCTATTGACGATTCGGGCCATTCGAGCACGAGCTATCGAGTCGACAAGTTGCTTTTACAAGTGAGGGAGTGTAAGCCAGAAGGACCTACTGTAAGTCAATTTGATATAATTAATTATTTGTTTTCAAATTAAATGCCGTACTCCATGTTTAACTGTGGCGATTATTTTGCTTTAAAAGCGGTCTGATTGTTCTATGCTGGTTAATAGAATTTACTTTGTTCCTTTGTAATTATGATAAGTGATATTTGATTATAACCTATTGGTTAATTGTACTTCTGATGTTTTATTTTCTTTATACCTACAATACAAACTGATATTTTAAGTACAATTGTCTATGCTTTATTTTCTTTACCCCCCAAGTTCATTGTACATCAAATACGTTGAAGCCTAGCTTCTGATATTGTGATATATTTAACAATTCAGAAGTGGGATAGTCAACGCCCACCTATAAAACTAAATGTGATTTTATTGCTTGCACTTTCATATTAGTTACCGCTTAAGTGAAATAATCGCCACAGATTGATTAAAATAGGTTAGAAATTAAATAAATAATATCACTGTGTGCATTATTTTTGTCTAAACTATATTCTCGTACCGTGAGCATGCGTTCTCTTGCTATGGCTAGTCCCTATTTGGCTGCGGCTACTTTGTGGGAACGTGGGCATAACTGGGCGAGGACTTGTATATTATGCCGGGGCTACTCTCCGGGGTATACAGTCCCTTCCTATGATGCGTATGCGTTTTTCCTACAATAGTTTCGCCATGGCTAATATGTGGGTGCCTGGGAGAGTTAATAGCATTGCGCACGTAGTGCGGGTGCCGGTTGTTAAAATAAGTTATTAATCTTAACTACGACGGGGTGCTCTTGCAAGTACTTCGCCATGGCTACTCTATGGAGGTACGTGCAGGTACACTACCGTGATTCAGTGGCCCGCACTAAATAAAGTGCCACACAGTGAATAAAATCTTACATTATCTATAATGCAATTAAATACATAGACCACTTTTGTATGGCATTTAATTTAATAATTGTGCTAATACTTTGCTAATATTTTTTTTATTATTATTTTATTTTTATGAAATGCCCTTCAGATATACAGGATGGATACTTAACCGTAATTTTGAAATGCACTGTATATCTGTGGACCTATAACAAATGTTTTATGTTTTATTGTTTGTATTCTACTTACATACTCTTTATCCCTTTATCCACCATACTCCTCGACTTGACTTAGACTTGACAAAACTACGTTTATATTACAATAATGTCTGACAGAGAAAATTATACACCCCCACTCACTGCTGAGCGCAGCAATAGAGCTAGGAAAAGGAAAACTCAGGGTGCCTCTCGAAAAGCTAAACGGATTCGGGCACGTACGCGGTCAACCTCACGTGGTGACATCACGGACAACTCAACACCGGTTTCCTCTGATACGGAATATAGGCGTCGTTCGTTAAAGCGTAAAACATATTCTCGTCTTTCTCGATCTATTAGGCATTCACGCAGTACAGATTCACAATCATCCAAGTCTTGTAAGAGACGTTCGCGTTCGCGTCTCCGTAGGTATAAAAAACGCTCTAGGCGTGAACGCTTCCTGAGAAGTAATAGACGACAAGATAGCCGAAGTTCTGTGTCGAATAGGATAACTGCATCCAGTTCTTCTGGATCAAATAGTAGCAGGGATAAATCGCGCCAGCGTAATACACGTCAGACACGTCTCGTTAATCATAATAAAACAAAAGAAGTTGATGTTATGGCGAAGTTAATTGACGCAATCAATAAACGCGATCAAAGTTCATTTATAGGTGCTAAGGATGTTATACCAAATTTTGATCCGCGACAAAAGAATCAAACTATGATATCATGGTTGAAGAAAGTCAATGAGACTGCTCAAATATACAATTGGAGCGATAAAGAAATAATTTATAATGCGTTACCTAAACTCGCTGGTCTTGCACGCAAGTGGTATGAGGGCTTACCATCTGTTAAGCTTAACTGGAAGGAATGGCAGGCTAAGTTATTAAAAAGCTTTCCCGATGATCGAAATTATGCAGATAAACTCATTGAAATGTTAGATAGGAAGAGTAAAAGGGACGAGACTCTAGAAGAGTATTTTTATGATAAGGCTAGGCTTGTTAACCATTGTGGAATCAAGGGCAAAAATGCGGTAGACTGTATCGTGCAGGGTATATATGATAATAACATTCGTCTTAACGCACTGGGTTCTGATTTTAAACGACCAAGTAGATTACTTAAGTATTTACGCAGTGTTTCTAGTAAAAGTATAAAAGATATTAAGAAAATTCCTACACAATCGAAAGATACGATACGAAACAATATAAACTCTTCGTTTAAAGTAAAATGTTATAATTGTTCTGAGCCTGGGCATACTGTACCAAAATGCCCAAAACCACTACAAAAATGTACAAAATGTAATAGGATGGGACATTTAGCAGAATATTGTAAGCGCGATGCAGATAAAGACAAGGATAAAAATGTTTCAAATCAAGTTAATAAGGTACAGCTAATTGCATCCGGTAAACCCGCTAAAAATATTTATAATAAGAATATTACATTAAATGGTATACAGAAAACTGCATTTGTTGATTTTGGTAGTGAGTGCACGCTTATCAAACAAAATACAGCAAATGATTTAAAATTGGATATCTCAACAGAGGATTTACCTCTTTTAAAAGGTTTTGCAGCAGGCGCAGTACTGCCGCTAGGTAGAGTATCTGTTGAGATAAGCGTGGACTTTATTACCGCTATAGTAGAAGCGTTTATTGTAAATAATGAGTTTATTAATACTGACGTACTTATTGGTCAAAGTCTTACTGAATTACCTGAGGTAAAAGTTTACAAGACTAGCAATAGTTTGATGCTTTACTCAGAGACGGCCGAAGCAGAAAAATCAAAAGTCTACGTTAAGTCAGATGTAGAGATCAGTGGAGTAGTAGGTGTAGATATCTATTTAGAAAATAATCACTCCGGTCTAATATATATAACAGGGAATACTAGTTTTAAGACTGGTGAAGAAATAATAATTCCTCACGGTTTATTTGTGACTACGAATGGGTTAGGAAAAATATTAGTTATAAATCTCTCTGGAAATAAACATATATTAAACAAAGAGAAGCTTATTGCAAGGGCTAACTTACTACCAATCTCACTTGACATGTACGGTGATTTCCAAACGACTGAAAATTTAGGAGTCTACAAACTGACGATTGACAAAACTATAGATGACGTTCCTAATCCCTTGACACTAGATATGCTAAAGATTGGTTCTGAGACTACAGATGAACAGAGACAACGACTATTAACCTTAGTTAATGAATACCGCGACTGTTTCGCTTTGAATGTGAGTGAGTTAGGGACATCTACTATTTCAGAAATGCACATTACACTTACTGATGACTCTCCAGTATCTTATAAACCGTATAGATTACCATATAGCGAACGAATAGTAGTCCAAAAACTTGTTAACGAGCTCCTTGATAATAAAATTGTTAAAGAATCAAACTCCTCTTATGCAAGCCCGATCGTACTGGTTAAAAAGAAAAACAACGATTATCGTTTGTGTGTGGACTATAGAGCGCTCAATAAAAAGACTATAAAGGATTCGTACCCCATGCCCGTTATAGATGATCAATTGGACAGACTTAACGGTAAAAGACTGTTTTCAAGTTTAGATCTAAAATCTGGCTACTACCAAATTCCGATGGCAGTAGACTCTATGCATTTGACTGCCTTCGTGACTCCCGACGGACATTTTGAATATACGCGAATGCCGTTCGGTTTAGTTAATGCGCCAGCGGTCTTCCAACATATGATTAATAAGGCCTTGGGAAAAGATAGATTCGATCTAGCTCTACCATATATGGATGATATTTTGTCTCCCTCGACCGATGTAGATGATGGTCTAGAAAAATTGAAGAAAATCTTTAGCTGCCTCCGAAAAGCCGGTTTAACTTTAAATATAGAAAAATGTTCTTTCTTCGCAACAAGGCTAGAATATTTAGGCTATGAGATTTCGAAAGATGGTCTTAGGCCTGGTAACAGAAAGACTGAGGCCGTGGCTTTATTCCCGACGCCAAGCAATGTTCACCAGGTCCGTCAATTTGTAGGCCTTGCTAGTTTTTTTAGACGATTTGTCCCTAATTTCGCCAGTATTGCTAAACCTTTGACCTCCTTGACAAAAACAAATACTCCTTGGAGTTGGGGCAGATCCCAAGAGGAAGCGTTTAAAACAATTAAAACAAAGTTAACCGAACGTCCTATATTAGCTTTATACGATCCAACCTATTTAACTGAGGTACATTGTGACGCTAGCAAACTAGGGGTAGGCGGAATTTTATTACAAAGGCCCAATGAACAATCTCCCCCTAGACCTGTGGCATACTTTAGTAAACAAACCTCCAAAGATGAAGAATACTTACATTCTTACGAATTGGAGACTCTCGCTGTTGTCCTATCACTCAAGAAGTTCCGTATATATTTAATTGGCATACCTTTCAAAGTGTACACTGACTGTAACGCCCTTAGGACTACCTTAACTAAACGGGATCTGGTGCCTCGGATAGCACGGTGGTGGCTGCTATTGCAGGAATATGACTATACTATCGAATATAGGCCAGGCGACAACATGAAACATGTAGATGCATTAAGCCGAAACCCAGTAGATAAACCGGATTCACAGGAATTATTAGATGCTAGAGAATACGAAATAATGAATATTAGTGCAACCGATTGGCTACAGACAGTTCAAATGACCGACCCTAAACTACAACATATCAAATTAATCTTGCAAAGTAACAGAAAAGAAGTTAAAGATATATTCACGAATTTTGTCCTCGAGGACGACAAAGTTTATAGGATAGTGGGAGATCAAAAGAAATGGGTAGTACCTAATGGGGCAAGATGGCGTATTTGCCAGTTATGCCATGACGAGATGGGACACTTTGGAGTTGAAAAGACACTTGATAAAATAAAACACGATTACTGGTTTCCAAAGATGAACCGTTTCGTTCGCAAGTATGTGGAAGCATGTATTAATTGTGCGTATAATAAAGTATCCTCTAATAAACCTACTGGTTACCTACATCCAATACCCAAAGGAAATGTCCCATTCCAAACTTTGCATATGGACCATTTGGGCCCATTTGTGAGGAGCAGAAAGGGGAATTCTTATATACTTGGTATAATCGATGGGTTTAGTAAGTTTATCTTTATACGACCAGTAAAAGATGTTAAAACTAAAACTACTGTAAAAGTATTACAAGATATATTTGACGTGATAGGTAGCCCGAATGTTATTATCAGCGATCGTGGCACTAGTTTTACTTCTGAGGCATTCAAGAACTATGTAAAATCTATAGGAGCTAGACACATACTGAACGCCGTAGCTACGCCGCGGGCTAACGGACAGATTGAACGATATAATCGCACAATCCTTGACTCTTTGGCTGCAACTAATTTTGGCCAAGATGAACGTGACTGGGATGTACGAGTAGGTAAATTGCAGTGGAGTTTAAATAACACGATTAACAAAACCACTGGCAAATCTCCTTCTGAGATAGTATTCGGGCGTCGTACAATATGTCCTGGAGAGGGTCCTATTTTAATTGAACTAGCTAACTCAATAGATACACTTAAACCGGGTCCATCGCGAGATGCAATACGGACAACAGCTTTAGAAAACACTGAAAAGAGTCAAGAGTACATGAAGAGAAGATTTGATAGTGGTAGGGCTCCTGCGAAATATTTTAAAATGGGTGATTTAGTAATGGTTCCCAATCATCATAACCCAGCCGATGGCAAAAGTAAAAAGCTATGTCCAAAATTTAGGGGTCCCCTTAAAATTACAGCTGTTCTAGACAACGATCGTTATGAAGTATCTAGTATCGAAGGTCACTCAAAACGTAAATACAAAAGTATCTATCCAGCAGATCAGTTAAAACGATGGATAACTTTTGCACCTAGTAAAGATACTGATGGCGAAGACGACAACGGTACACCTGATACTAAGGATACAGACGCCGAAGACAATGACATTATCAATGATACCATGAATGACGCAGATATTGACAGTCCTGACTCAAATTAAGGATATTTTGTGGCGATATATATATCTGTAATATATATCCTTGCCTGAGACTTATGATAGTTCCATACTTAAAATCTATTCCTGTATACTTAGACTAACGATTAAAATTATGACAATCCTCTCTTTCCTTCCCGAACCTTTTTCAGTCTTCATTACAGAACTGACCCAGCGTGATTGTTGGGCTTTGTCTGGACGTTCTGGCTGCTGCTCGCCAGTAAGTGTTTCCATTAAATGAACCGAGGCCAAAGTACAAACGGTAGCCAGTAACAGTGGCAGATTCCGGAGTACAAGTGGTGTTCATATTTTTCTAATAAAGTGAACCGAGACCGAAGTACAAGCGGTTGTCAGTAACAATGACAGATTCCGAAGTACAAGCGGTGTTCACCTTCTTTCTTAAAGTGAACCGAGACCGAAGTGCAAACGGTAGTCAGTAATAGTGACAGATTCCGGAGTACAAGCGGTGTTCACCTTCTTTATTTAAGATGCCAAAGTGCATGCAAACTGTGGTAAATAACGGTGATAGATCACTGAGGATAAGTGTTAACTAATACCATTATACCTATACACTTACACACTAAATATCTCTAATCTTTGTATACTGACTATGATAGACTCCAGTATAGTTAATTCAGATAACGAAGCACCTATAATCTTTGCTCTACGCACAATACAACTGCTATAATATGTATTTTATTTTTATATTTCAGGTTCCTGCACCAATCACATAACCACGCTAATTGAAATAATCGTTGTTTGGTTCTAAATCACCATGTTTGTATAGGAAACCATTTTGATCTAATTACGAGTATGTATATTTGAGTTCCATTAAGCTACATATAATCTACACCTAGAAACCTTAATGTACGAGTATGTATAAATAAGTATGTCATGATTAATAAACCATTATGTTATTTGATTAACTATCCTTTTCTGGATACTTTAAAGTAGGTTTAAGTTTATCATTGTATAAATATTTTTATAGTTAGTATCAATATGCTCTAGTAATTACGTATTAATTTTATTTTCTTTCCTTTTTGCTTTAACTTCCTTTACTCGAATTGCGACTCGGGCGTTTTGTATAGAGACATACAAAGGTGATCGAATGGCCGGAAAGAAATGGGGTCATTCCTTTCTCAGGACGGCCGTCTGTTAGAGAATTTTAAAATTTACCTTTTAATATTTTCGAAATTCGAAAAATAATAATATTATCTAAAAAGTATATGTTTTGACTAAGTAATCTTTTTCCCGCGCACACGACAAGTGTCAAAGTTGTTTGTTCGATGTTGACTCAACTGTGACACGAGGTGTGGAGGGGGAAGCTATTGACGATTCGGGCCATTCGAGCACGAGCTATCGAGTCGACAAGTTGCTTTTACAAGTGAGGGAGTGTAAGCCAGAAGGACCTACTGTAAGTCAATTTGATATAATTAATTATTTGTTTTCAAATTAAATGCCGTACTCCATGTTTAACTGTGGCGATTATTTTGCTTTAAAAGCGGTCTGATTGTTCTATGCTGGTTAATAGAATTTACTTTGTTCCTTTGTAATTATGATAAGTGATATTTGATTATAACCTATTGGTTAATTGTACTTCTGATGTTTTATTTTCTTTATACCTACAATACAAACTGATATTTTAAGTACAATTGTCTATGCTTTATTTTCTTTACCCCCCAAGTTCATTGTACATCAAATACGTTGAAGCCTAGCTTCTGATATTGTGATATATTTAACAGTAGAATCCTTCGTTCGTCAAGTTTTCCTTAACTTAAATAGGAAAAATACCAAACAAATGAACATTAAACACGGAAGCGCCGTGCTATCAGGCGCATATCGTGGCGTATCCTTTGTTGCTGCGTGCGCGCACTGAGGAAACACCTTGGCTCGTGACGTCACGGCGCCGGAGGACGCCGCGCCGTCGTGTGAACGCTGATAGCAAGAAATTGTGTGTTTGAATAAACTTCTCAGAGAAAATATTACTGTAGTGAAGGTTACAACTATTTATTATTTATTGTTGTATGACAGTCATCTGGGAAAATGAAAAATAACGCGTATTTGTTTGATTATGTAATAGCCACTTTGCATTGAGTGGCTGGTAATGAACTTGATGGTAATGAAAGAGCGTACTGATAAGGACTAAAGTAATGGCCGCCTTGACCTGGAAGCAGTGTTGAACAACAGCATCGAACTAATTAAGCCACCTGTACAAATATTTTTACATAACCGGTGACAGAAGTAGCAGGATTGTATAGCAATAAGTAGGTAGTATAGAAATATGTCAACTTGACATAGTCTTACTTCTAAGTTAATAGGGAAACAGGTGAATTAAAGTTTGATAATAATATAACTAGTACACATATTATTATCTTACAAGATCTAATAATAGCAGATTTTGTAATATTTTCTAAGCTCGTACGTTTTTCAACCACACATCGATGTACCAACGTTATTCTCGAGTAAGGCCTAAACCTCACAAATAACTAAAAGCAATTAACAGTTTCAAAACAAACATGTAAAAAACTTTCTAAAACGGAACTGTAATAGAGACGCCATTACGATCCAATCAAAGCAGCCGACCAGCCGACCTGCGACCTCGGGTCACTGCACAATTAGCCAAAATCGAACGCCATCCTCGTGTTTACGTTTTACAAGTACCTCACGATGCGTTTATATGCAATTATAACTTGTTTCATTATTTTAATAGCTAACATGTGAATTTTTTATGTTTCCGGAGTTCGTTTAAACGTTTTTTGGGCACCTCGGATGTTTAATTACTGCGCCATTCGTGAAACGTGTCGCAAAAAATCCTTTGAGTTTAGTTATTGTATCAATGGTATAATTAGCTACAGAAATAGAGCACTTTAATTGTATGCTTTAATTGTTTCTTACTGTACTTGTTTTGTTCTGATGAGATTTGACTTTCGTGGAGTATTTAGTGGCTATACTTAACCAAACATCATGTTTTGTCAAAAGCTAGCCTTTTAGCTTAGCTTAGGTAGAGGTTGTTTCTATAGAATACATTCAGGCAATGTTTGATGTAGGGTCGAGAATAGAACCAAGGGCCTCACGCTTAGTAGTAACGCTAACAACCACTAGTCAATGAGGCATATAATAATCCTAGTTCGATAATTGACACCCCCAGGACCTTTAAACGTGGCCAGCATGGGCCATCGTGTACAATAGTCATAAAAGTTTAATAACAAACATTCGAACCCCCTTTCACCCTTTAGAAGACTACCAGGCAGGCAGGGCTACAAGGAGCTATCGAAATTAAATAAGGCGTTATCCGTGATCCGGTCATCAATCGTCCGCGGATCTGCGGTACAATGGCAGTGGCCCTCTTTTGACGCTTTGCCCTATCGCACAATACTGAACTATACACACGGATCAGAAGTCAGCAATGGAATGGATGTGGTAAAAATATTTACAATTTAAATAGACGAATTAAATATATATGTCGGTTGTTTCGCTATGCATTCCTAAATCATTCAACAGATTGTCGCGCAAGTTATTCTGACGCCGCGAAGGTTCTTTGGCCAAATAGAGGCATTGCAGTATAGTATAAAAATATTTATCAAAATTATTGAAGCTTTCTAATGAATAAATAAAAGAACTTTAATTGATTCTACAAAATATTATTTTTTGAAGTAAAATCTCTTAGTCTTCGGAAGATTCTACAAGAATAGTCGCGTGTCGTAAATACCTACTTATTTTGTTTTTCAAAGAAACAAATGATAAAGCGTTTAAGATTCTTCGAAATAACAAGAATCAAGTATTAATACATCATGCGTGGGATAGCAATAAATCTATCAAACAAACTGCACGCGGAAAAACAATATAAACATAAGATTAAACCTTTACGTCATCTTCTAGAAATGTTTATAAACAACGGTTTTTTTTGTAAATCACGTGTTTGACCAATCAGTTAAGACATATACAGATAAACACACAAACGATCTAATATGCTTTAAAGAATTAATTACAAGTGTGTTTTTTCTTAGGTGGCATAATGATCTGACGAATCGCTCGAACGTATGGAATGAGAACTTTAGAGGTGCCACTACACATTGAACATATAGCTATAAATCTCCTTATCGCGTACATCCAGCAATCCATAATATTTTGCAAAGTAATTCGTGATATTTTTTTCTTTATTTGATATTAATTAAAAAATCTGCATAGTTATTTTAGCGAGTTTAGGCCTGTTATGATTCACGCGGCTGTGCAGACGAGCCGGCCAGTGCCTGCTGACCGTCACGCTGCTCCGCGGCTCTGCTACAGGGCTATAATGTCGAATTACATATAACTCGTTTATCTCGTACTTGGTGTAATTTTGGAGCTTATTACTCTCACTTTCCTGAAAAAACTGGTTAGGTTACCTCTTTAATATACTCTTGCTCATACTTACATAATATTATTTTTAATAGGACAAATAGTTTTACAGTTGAATCCTTACAGCGTCATAATGCACAAGAAACAAAAACTTATTGATTGTAATTTATTGTCGCCGTAGTACAGTTTGGAAGAATTTTATACACACATAGTCAGTCTTTTAGTACAGTTATTAAGCCTACATGTATTACAAAAAAAGGAAAAGAATAGTAAGAAAAGAAGAAGAAAGTGGAAATAGTGTAACGCCGTTTATCTCAAAAACCACCGTTCATGTATTAACTTAACAGACGTTTAAATCAAATCATAACAAGTTCTGGTAACACTGAGGCGCCGACCTCTGCCCCGCGAGGTGTCGTTATACATATTTTACTGCACTTTACGTAAGTACTGTTTATTATTTTCTTAATGGCGGCTTTGGTTAAATGTGATATATTTCAGTCAATACAAAACGAACCTCCGAGCTATTCAAACGAGTGAACTAAAACTTACTCGTCTTCAGATCATTAATTTTATAATGCCAGGTAAATATTTTACTACGGTTATTATAAAAAAAATTATCAGACTACATTTTTGCCGTATTGACACATCATTTATTCTATATTCTATGTGTAGTACGGACTGCGTAGTAACGTTGACTACGGTGCAACAGAGCGCTTGGAGGCGCGGACGACGTTGTCATAACATGATCGATCAGCGCTGATGAATCTGCCAGCAGCGTGGCTCGCGAACGGATTGTGACTGCAGTTTAATATCAACTGTGTGGGGTAAGTACCGCGGAAGATCACTCAATTTACCCTACTCATCTAAAGGTTAAAATTAAAATAAAACTTTAAGTTCGTTAATTACTTAGATTGAGGATCATAGATTTTATTTCTTAATACCAAAATGAGATGGCACCATACATTAAAGATAAACAGTGTAATTGCATTTGCAAATGATGATGATTTTCTGAACCTTTTACATGGGCAAAGGGCTAATGTAAATTCTCACTCGCATGAGGTATTATAGAAGTTAATCAAGACACACATTACTTAACAATTACATTCAACTAATCGAATAGACGTAAATACAGGTCAGCTCAGAACTAGATATTGTCTTGCTGTAATACGAAAATCTGCTGTATCGTTCTGCAATATTTACTATGAGCCCTTAATAAGAAATCATTACATTAGCAAACCACAAACTCATAGGTATAATTAAAATGTAATAACTGCATCCCCATTGATCCGCGGGTGTGTGAGTTGGTCCTATTGTACGCAGTGGCGCTCAGCTGTCGAGCCGGCTTTGTGGTGATTGATCACGCAGCCGATCGGGTGCTGTGACCATGGGTACGTGGCCGAGGGTGGCAGATAAACCATGACTGATAGCTGACGTTGTTATGAAGATAGTGTATTTGGAGGATAAGCTTAGCAGTATACTTTAAACCGCACTGTTGTAAAGTTGAATAAAGGCATAAAAAAATCTTTCCACATACATAATATGAACTAAATATCAACGTTGGCACATCCTAAACGTTTAGTAATTTAAATACCGTATCAGACCCGTTTATAAAACTATTATTTATTTTACAAAAAAAATCATTTAGCTAATTAATTGACCAAAAGTCTTCTTTTGTAAACATTAGTAATATAATCTCGAAGTCGAACAAGTAATTCTGTCACGCCATATACGTAAGCCACAAATCAACAGCCACACCTTACTAATACGTACCAGTTAATTCAAATATTGGTCGGAATTCCGCGCGCACTTCCATTACGTGGTGGCCGGCCCGTCTGAATTCCGTCCAGTGTTCTGACACGTGGAACTTGCTCCTGTAATTGGGCCAAACGTCACGTTAAAGGACCAGTGCAGGTGTGGCTGCGTATCACTGATGCTCGGCATTATGTACTATTGATTTCGGTCTACTGTAGCTATAGAAAACGTAATATCTACTATGAGAGCTGATGGTTTTTGCTCCTTTTTTGCTCAAGCAGTTTAAAGACATATTCCTTTTCCGCAATATTTTTTCCTCTCGTTTTTCATGCACACCACCTTGATAGTGACACTTATCATGTCAAATCTTTTATCTTCGACATATCATTATGTGATGTGCGGTCTCTTAAGACAAGTGTTGTCAGGTGAACTCTTCAGTTATTCCCGAGACCCCCGTGGGAAGACGGCGCCGTTTGGCAGTTGTTTATTTATGACATACACACGGCCACCATTCATTATAAATATTCGCCATTTATTACAAGTTGTCAAAGCACGAGTTTATCTCGCATTCTTCTGGTGGTAGTTGGCAACACTGATGGAAGTGGGCCGCGTTATCGCGTCGATCTGTCGCCTGGACATTAATCCGGCGCGCGATGACTGCGCAAGGTCGCGCTTTAGAAAGGCGCCTCGGAGTGGCTCGGACCTACGCGTCGCAGACATTGTTGAAACGCTGGGTTTTGCGGTTGTGCCGTAACATTTTGCTGTTTACTGTGACATAATTTGATAAAACAAGGACTTGTGTCAACATAAACTATGGTGTCGTAGCGTTAGAACGATCTTAGAATTCTCTGCTAGCTTAGATTTAAACTGGCCGTGCTTTGGAGACGAAGCTTATAGTTTCACAACTAATTTAATAAATAAATTTACACCTATGTATTTTTTGTTGCAGTTTAATCAACGAAATACAGTTATGGATCGAGTTTCTTTTCACAAGCTAAACGAATTTGCGACACACTAGATCTAATTGAGCAACTTTCGCAAAATCTGGCCTCGATCAGTTTATCTACGGCACCAGCATCACCAGCGAGTGTTCAAACAAACGCTTACGACACGTGACGGACACGATGCCGACACGATGTATACGCACTTGTTATCAGAACACCTGGTTATGAAGAAAGTGGACCGGTGGAGTGGTGGAACTGGTTGCTCGCGGTTGAGGTTTGATTCTTGCGTCAAGCTGCTGATTTGGGCCGTGTTATGCGATGTCCAGTTCTTAAACCTGAACAGATATACAATAAAAAGAGGTGGTTCCGATGTCAACATATAATATGGTTATGGTTAGGCCATCGGTATTAAACGGATACTCTAAGAACAATAAGTGAGGAAGAATTTGATGAGCCAATATATTGGCAGGGTTATAGTCAAAGTCATCAAGTTTCTCTAATAGCTGGGCGTGGCAGTAACTGCCGAACACTGCGCCAAGAGAAATTTTATAGTCAGTTTTATTGTTGTTTTACTGTTAAAATTATAATGTTCAAGGACGTTGAACAAAGGCATGCAGCATCAGATATTTCGGTGTCTTAGTCGTGCATTGCATCACCACTTATTTACGACGTCAGAGGCGTTACCTATAAAGCCTTAATGGGTTAAATACAGTGTTATTCTACGACAAACAAACTAGATACTTCTAGGAAATAAACAGAGGAATAAACAAGATATGCAGTACCATGTACCCACTTGTGAAGATTTAAAGATTGGCAGTCTGTCAGCTAGTCCTTTGTGCCCGTGTCCATTGCCTACACCAAACTGATTCTAAGTAGAAAAATACAGCTTTAAAACATTGTAGCTTGCCTAAGATGTTTTGATAATGTGAGATCTGTGTAGCCTGTCGTATAAACACGTCAGGGTGCACCTAGCATCCGCGCCGCGATACCTATCAGGCAAATAACATATAGTGCTGACGTCACGAAACATGTCGCGACTCACGAGAGCTGTTGCAAAATAAATAAATTATTATTAATTGCTCCTGCGCACGCATATCAGCTGACTGTTAGAGACCTGTCACACGGGCGACGTACGGACGGTGACTTAGGATGCCACTCATCAATAGTACGAGCTTGCATGGCCTGATGCAGTGCTGGGAGATACATGTTAAGCCTTTTACTAAATATGGAGGAGCCACATAAATAATTACATTTTCTTTAAAATTTTACGGTAGTTACAAAACAACAGAGTAGACTGTAGACTCCAAATGACCGCAAAAGTTAAATGGAGACAAAGTTAGAAACTTTTGTGTTGCGGACGCTTTACGCACGCATCTGTCTAATAGGAAAACTGGTTGTAACCATTTTGTTATTATGAATTTCATAATTTAAGTAGATATAGATGCTGCCTTATCTAAATATATATAAAACTCAAAGGTGACTGACTGACTGACATAGTGATCTATCAACGCACAGCCCAAACCACTGGAGGGATCGGGCTGAAATTTGGCATGCAGGTAGATATTATGATGTAGGCCTCCGTTAAGAAAGGATTTTGATAAATTCTACCCCCAAGGGGATAAAACAGGGGATGAAAGTTTGTATGAAACTTTGTCACTTTTAAACCGATCGGGCTGAGAATTCATATAGCCCACGCGGGCGAAGCCGCTGGCGGAAAGCTAGTAAGCTATATGACACGCTACGCTAGTTTCTGCATATTGCGTCTGTGTGTTACAGCCCTTACAGCACTCCTCAATGTTTAGTTTATAATCCTGTAATCGCTAAATGTAAGAGTCCGCAGCTTTATGTACCAGTTAGTAGCAGAGGATTAGTACTTGTTCTCGCTGCAGTTGTCTGCAGATACTTATCGGCTCGGAAAGGAAAGGGAAACGGCGTGTGATGGCCGCGCGTCCTCCAGCGGGCTCACTGTACAGGGAAGTGGAAAAGTTTGTATACCATACTGGTTTGCCTGCTCAGACATTGCTGGGAAACGAGGATATGTCATATTTTCCTGCATGTTTAGTATTTTGATTTGGTGTGTAAAACTTATAATCTAAAAGCTAGATAATCATTTAGTTATTATTTGAATTATTTTTTCTGTCTATAAATGACGAGTAATAATTCCAGTCTAAACATGGACTCCTTGATAAGCATTTCCTTTTTAAGCAATCCTCCATATATTCGGCCATCTATCATCCTTGGTCTACATTTGTCAGCAAGCCCTTTAAAATACGCTGGCTTGGCTTCCAGTCTAACGAGATTTATCTAAATATGAGTATTAAATAGTTGATAATCACCAGCGCTAATCACCGGTGTCTGAAGCGTGGTTATTTAGTGCTCAATCGCTCGGAACCAGTCCCGACCGTTTGGTTTATGTTATTGCGGATCGCCTTGACGCTGCGTACGCGCAGCACTCCTCTATATAGGCTGAGAATGTTGCAGCCACTTGAATAAGTGTGCCTACAGATGTTGGATGTATTCTGGATTTAATAACGTTCGGTTTTTATATAATAACTTGAAAGACAAAAGTGACATGATCGTTACGTTCTAAGTAATGAATTTGTATGATGTCAATGACTCGCATGACTATCAGTAGGAGATGACATGTCATGAATATAAATACGATATTTTATTAGAAATACGTGATCTGTAGTCATTTAGGAAAGTAAACAGTCATAATAGTATGTACATAATAGTGTTATATTACGTTACACAGTCGAGGGCGTCACTTAACACGTTCTTGGGAGCACTTGATCCCTTCGGTTCAGAGTGCACATCGACCTTGCTCAATGACTCAAACATTTTATTAATTCAATAAAACGTTAAATAGCTACACAGACTATCGGTGTACCTGCATGTTGTCGATACACACTTTATTGTTATTGGGCGACACTAAAAGTTAAGAAAGATTAAATTTAACTACGTAAAATGCAATTGAATTATATAGTAGCCGCTCGTAAACCTGCGTCAGTATTAGATACATTCGTTTTAAGTACATTTTACGGTCATTATGGACATGCCCTACAAACCAAGAATTAAATTAAATTGTAAATTAAATTACCATAACTGTAATTATTCGACTACCTACTCTTTCAATTGATTAGAAAATCAATTTTATTGAAACATTAATTTACATAACATGCTAATTATAATAATCGGCATGTAAATAATAATAATTATTATCATTGCGTGCACGCTATTTTTCGGTATTATTAAGTTTGAGCACCGCGTTGATGTCTAATGAACCGAGATCGTATCCTAGCGCTGAGTAATCAAAAGATATCGCCACTGATTGAATGATTTTTGTTCGCTAACATTGTAGACTTAAAACTTATTTGGATTTAATGATACCAACTTAATATAAATTGTATTGTTATGGCCTGTCAGGCAATAAACATAGGCCTAAGGTATTAAGGCTCAAACGAACATTACTTCCAGCCTTGACATATTATTAATAGGTTAAATAATATTGACTTGAACATAATATTAAGCAGTTAATAGGTAAACACAGTGTTAGGTTTGTCGCGAGCGCGGTGCGGTAGCGGCGTGGCGCGCCAGTTAGCATTGAGACTTCAAGCGGTGAAATATCGCGCGCCCAGGGCCTCAAGGTGCCTGCGATAGCCTGTGGAACCATTAGATGGAGAAATTATCTTTAATTGAATACTGTCCGCGATGCATTTGATGCGATTTATGTTGCTGGGAGATGTTGTTCTATTTATTCTGTTGTAGGTACGATATGCATGATTTATTTAGTTTATTGAAATATTATCGTAGTGTATTCAGTTTTAATACAAAAATATGAAACAAAATTCATTTACAAACAATACAGAGCTTTCATACTGAACTGTCCCAAAAAAAACAATAAGATATTATTTAACTCACAGATTTATATTTTCTGGTTTTATAATATTTCCTTTAGGTTTCTAAGGTCTAGGTACAGTTGGCAGGCAGCGTGCGCGGGCGCCGAGTGCATGATAAACCGCGGTCGCGGCGCACGCGCACTTTAGCTGACAATATTTGCGTTATGCGCCCGCGTCCAGTGCACCACGGAAATCGTGGAAAAATACAACGATGACACATGATACTTACGTACATATATTGAATTGAATACGCGGTGGGAATATTCTGGACTAAAAAGAGTTTTTTATTTATGTAGGAAAGAGGCAGATTTTTTTGTTTTCGTATTGTGCAATAGCAAAAATACATCCAATACTTGCTGTAACTACTGAGTTCTTAGTACTTGTCTTAAGTACTTCAGTCCAAGTTACTGTCAAACTTAACAAGCCTTGCAAGTTGGAAGCTGTTTCACACATCATATATATAAAGCACCTATGTATGTACGACTGTCAAGATTTATAAGCCGCCTGTCGAAATTTCCAGGCCGGCTGCATTGTGACCAGATCCGTCACCGAACAATGGACACACGGACTAACTGTATCTGATTTATAACGTTAAACGTATCGAACTCGATATTATATCGCCTAGTAAAGGTTACCGACTGTCGTCCGCTCGTTTATCGACCAAATATCGCAGATTTTTGATCACGAACTCTGTTTCTGGACCACGACAATAAACTTCTTAAATTACTATTGAATTCGTGGCCAATTAGGTGGCGATTTAGTTTTTTACTATCAAAGATACATTGTTAGTATGTATGTCTTTGTACCTTCTATACTTATATTATCATTATTATAATTGATATCCTGACATATCCTCGTGATATATAGGTGATTCCGAAGTTATTAGCTAAGCCATGAGTCCGGTCCATTGATTGCAGTCGTCAGCACTAAAATGAAAATGATCTCCGCAGATAAATACCAGCAATTACATAACGCAATTAAAGGAATCGAACGCATACACAACTAGCGTGCTGAATAAACATACAGATTATCTCCATTCTATCGCTTGTGTACACCGTACATTACCTCTTGCACATGGCGCGTGATGAATCATGCGGTTACAAGTGCATCAGTGTAATACAAATGCAGCAAATGAAAAGTGGTAGTTCTCATTTATATTCATTATGTACGGCAACTTGTAATTATCGTATTAAACATTACGTAAACGTGTTGAGTGGTGCTCGGTTATGTTTTTGCATGAATTAAAACTAATCAAATCGTTTGTTTGGCTTTATGTTATGTGCAAACAATAGAGGCTGTGTTTGTAGTGGTGACACGGAGACGTATGCAGGTGACTAGTGGGGGAGTGTTCAATAAAATAAGTTTGTTGTTGAAGAACATAATGACGTGGGCTTCAGGTTGGCCGCGAAGTGCGTGTAATAACAGAGTGGTACCTACCGACGTGGAACCCAGCCACTTGAGCACACTACTATGATCCGCTTTCCACTCCATAGAGGATTTTTTCTTTTTTTTTTTCTTGTGGCGTCTCATCACCGTTTCGCTACTTTTTCCTGATGTGCTATCTGTAAGTTACCATTAAACTACAATTAAAACTGTAAAACTATGGTTCGCCGTTACGAACCGAAAAAGAGAACGCTTTTAAGTAATTAAAATGGCCGGTGTAGACGCAAGAGCCGTATAAAAAGTTGTGAATGTTGTTACCGCGGAGCAAGTGCACAAGTAGTGCAAGTCCGATGTTTCGTTAAAATATTTGAGCGAGCCTACCCGCCTGTGACTAACTTGAGAGTTATAATTAACTTGCTGTTTTTAAGGTTCGTTACTCCAGATTGATGGCTGAAAGAACAATTAGAAAGTGGTAGGCTCGACACTCACAACGTTTTTCTATCATTTTTCGTTTTTTAATTCTTATTATATTCAACAAACAAACTTGTATTTCTGTGTTCTCGGCCTGGCGCGCTTGTTCTGCGCGTGCGCATCGGGGTCGGTTTGCGCTAATCTGCGGCCATCTACAACACTCCCGAATATCTTCTGCCATATATATTTCTATTTCACTATATTTGTATTTAAATTAAATTGTTCGTTTAAGTTTCTAAATGTCTTCTTCCATCGTACAATCGTTATCTCCGGCGCTCATTACGAAGCCGCGGGTACAGTTAGCAACAAAAGTGAACGAGATAAAAAAGCCCGTTAAAATGTACAAATGAAATAAAATTGCGCTAATGACACTAAAATACTACTGCAAGAGAGAGCACCGTCCACATTATAGATAAGAGGCTCGCGAGTTGCTTTAGCGGCAGTAAGCTCATCTGTTGATAGCACGTGACTGTGAGACAACATACATCTCAGCTCTAGACTTATTTGATGCTTCAATCCTAACTACTCATGTATTCATGTATCAAAAATTAATCTTTATTAACTGAAAATTTCAGTTGTAACATTAAGAGTAATTTAACATGTGTGTTAATATAACAGCTACAACTCAGGAAGTTCTAGAAAAATCTAGTGTAGCTATTTCCAGGCGATCAATGTCAGCTCTTAGAAAGTACCGTGCAGTGACTGCGGGTGTCGATAACAATTATCGCGTTGTCGATAATTGTCCGCCATTAGTGCGTCAATCACTGGATGCAAGGCACATAATTGTCAGTGAGCGCACTGCCGTGTTGCAAGTTTTTGTGGCTGAAGGCAAGGGTGAAGACATGAAATTACTTGTAATTCAATTTCTTAACTGATATTGACATAATACCAACAGCACTTTTCACCTAAATCTAACTGCTGGTGCTGCTGGCTCACATCATTGGTTAAGTATCTTCTGTCGAAATGGGTACCAGCATTATTGATTCTATTAAATGTCTGTCAATAGATATGACTAAGCAAAATGTCTGTAGAAGGCGACAGTGCTGCGGTTCCCAGTTACAGCTAACGGCTGCTGATGGCTCACATCATTGGTTAAGTCTCTTCTGTTGAAATGGGTACCAGCATTATTGATTCTATTAAATGTCTGTCAATAGATATGACTAAGCAAAATGTCTGTAGAAGGCGACAGTGCTGCGGTTCCCAGTTACAGCTAACGGCTGCTGATGGCTCACATTATTGGTTAAGTCTCTTCTGTCGAAATGGGTACCAGCATTATTGATTCTATTAAATGTCTGTCAATAGATATGACTAAGCAAAATGTCTGTAGAAGGCGACAGTGCTGCGATTCCCAGTTACAGCTAACGGCTGCTGATGGCTCACATCATTGGTTAAGTCTCTTCTGTCGAAATGGGTACCAGCATTATTGATTCTATTAAATGTCTGTCAATAGATATGACTAAGCAAAATGTCTGTAGAAGGCGACAGTGCTGCGGTTCCCAGTTGCCAAAAAGTATCTGACTTGTTTATTTTGTAATGAATTACACTTGGAACTATATCGAGCACGAGTTTCGATAACAATGTTATGTGTCGCCTCGCAAGCGCTCGCTACCTCACTGGACACTCTATATAAAGGCTGCAATGAAGAAAATATTTTGTACGAGCAGATCATTTAGGCGCTCCTTTAAAATTCATGCGTTCCTCCTTTGTCCCACCATCGCCATATTAGCGCGGTATTGAATCCGCCCGCTTTGGCCGCCGTGACGTCACCGGCCCTGGCATTGTTGCCAGGATAGTGAGGTCATTCACCATTGGCAAGTGATTGATTGGCCATACGTGCCATAGCGTGTCACGTAGTGCTGTTCCCATTTGGCATCGTCGGATAAGGACATTCGGTTGTGGTGGCTGTCGCTTTCAATTGTTTTGAAATTTATTGACGCCTTGCGTAATGTTCGCATTATATTTCCATAGCGTGCGAGTGTGGTCATCGGGTTTCCTGCTGGAACATTTCCATTGCGACATGCCACGGCCACGTAATAATACCAGGAGCAAGTCATCTACTGATGTATGTGAGGTAACTTTAAATAGTAGAACATTACGAGGAGGGCTCACTCACAACGTTCGCTTACAACGTTTAAAACAATTCTCTAACACAATAAATAAGACAGTAATAACTTGACCTTACGATTCAATTATTTAAGCAACAGGATAAAGTGCAAGTTACACAATCGCACATGTTGTATCGTCGCAGCCACAATTACCAGGCCCTAGACAATAGTAACGAAAGTGGACCCAAAAAAACGTATGGCGCATTCGCCGTGGCGTGACGCTGTTTTTGCTGCCTTCGCGAAATGCGCCCGCGCAGCACGGCACCGCGTCGTGACCAGACACGTCATTGGTACGTCTCACACGCCTGAAAATTGTTTGGACTAAGCGGCGTTGGGTAATTTTGGGCCACTGTGACAATACCTGTGATGAATGTGTCTATATCGCAGACACTGGATTTTCTACCTTTTTTGCTGAACATGCCATAGCACTGTTACTATGGAGGCTATAGTAGTTATTGGATAATATCATGTAATAAAACAGATGAAAAATTATGAACATCACACTGGTCGCCGATGCATTGTAGGCGTTGTTTTAAAATAAAACTTAACTTAATTATTTAACTTCAATTGAAGAAGACCAGTTTCCATTTCTAAAACTTCTATTATAACAATAAAAAGCCCCACCACGGCGCAACCCATTAAAATGTAGCGTTAATAACAGCTCGTACAGCGACACTGGCTGCGCTCGCGCCTCTTAATTAAGATAATTACACACACACGCACACACGCGCGACACTCGCTACGATTAGTTTGGGTATACTTCAGCGTTTCTTGTAAATCCTATTCGTTTTTTTAGTTTTACAGTTGTTAATGTCTTCTTGTGGTAAATTCGCAATCATACACAAAAAAGAACATTTTCTATTAAACGTAATGATTATTTTTCAACATTGGTGTTTGTAATTGTGTATGTGAATGAACATATTCTGTTTATCTCTACACTATAGATATGCGAAAATGTTCGGGTTACCTCTCAGTTATTCCAGCTTTATAAATCCTTGGCACATTGTACATTGATCTCACACACTATGATATACTCGAGGCGAGACTTAATCATCGTATTACTAGATAGAGCTAAGACACTAAATCACAAAACAAATGAAGTGCTAACTATTACCTCTTACTTACCTGTAACGTAAGTACTCATTGTACTTCTTATCGATCACCCCATTCCGTGTCAGACTCTTGCAAAACACAGCAGACAAACAGGCGGACTTTTTTCACAATTCCCAGATCGTAAAAATAAAGTACTTGCTACACTGGAAACTAATTTCAAAGAAATACAATTGATATTTAATCATGCGTTAAACTAAGGAAGGCTGCAAAAAGGGGAGTAAGTACGTGGATGTAGCCACGCAACTGCATTTTTTTTACTATGGTATATCCAGTTAGGCTGAAGTGGCTTTCACTGGTTCATCGGGCAGGAGCCATGCAACATCGCAATTAACTATTGAGTCCTCACTGCAGCTCGCGTGAGGAGTTTCGTGGGCTTCTCCACGTTGGTATATGTATATGTAGTTTAACCGCGACTATAATATAGTTACTGACATCTCTATTAACTGTTCAATTATACCATAGATCGCTTCTCTTATGTATTTCTGATGCCTATAAATTCTTGTTGCAAAAAAATTTACTCTGAACTAGAGGGTGCTGATTTTTTTAAGTTCTGTTAATTATATTTTAGTTGAATTTGCAGAAGCTGTTTCATCTATTCTATAAAAAAACTCAGATAATATAGTACATCAATTTTGTATTTCACATAATTATTCAATTAAACCAATAATTTGTTACTTTGATCTCTTTATTCAATTTTCTCGACCATGCCAAGCTATATCTTCTATCTAGTCGTACTTTTGACACGTCATAAAGGTTAAATTGGTTTGTTTGTGTTTCGTGATGGCTAAACACATCATCACGCTAAGATGTTGAGGCGTCTTCGGTATAAATGGTGGTACAGGTGCGTCGTGACGTGCCATTAAATATAATACAGTTAGCCAGAGATAGAATGATCATTTAATTCAATTTATTAAGAAATTAATGCTGAAGATTTTTACAACACACGACATATACATAAATTATTTTGTAAAAGTAATATTTGGATTTACAGAATAATTCTTAAAACACACAAAAACATAGCACTGTAGAATATTATTATAGAAAGCCTCACAATTCTCACAACTCTTAACGAGAGAAATGTTAGTAAAAATATATTTTAATAATTACAAATACATAAATCATATTATATTAACCATAATGATCGTTTGGGTAATCGTACTGTTAGTTCTAAATACTCTTATGAACCAGAGGTCGCGGGTCAGGCCGGTCGGTGATATTAATTAAGTTTTTTGCGAAACCCGGAGAGAGCGTCTACCGCTATCAATACACACTCGTTTATTTTAATATATGCTTATTTTACAGCTTATTCGATTAGATCAGAACCAATTTAATGTCATTTAGGATTTACATTTCTCTTAGGCAGGTCTAGACATGAACGTTACTTTATTAGTTTGTTTACAAAAACTGGTACACATAAAATATTTCCAGTAAAAAAAATAGAAGGCATCGATTTCAGAATGGTAAGAAAATAATTAAACTACCGCAAGGAATATGTAAACGGTTTTTTTACAGGTGAATTGCTCAAGTTTTTTATTTTAATTTATTTTAAACAGTACCACTTGTGGCTGTGTTACAGTAAAGTTGCCGCTAAGCCGCCGCAGTGCTGTTGACCCGTCAGCCGACACTTTCAAAACAACTGCGATTAACTTAACAACTCCTGCCTTCTCATTTGCCTCACTCTTTTAGACCCTGGTCTCTTGACATTTTATGAACGCTTTGTGTCAGAAGAACAGCCAACAGAGACCTTCCTCGCCTCCCCGTGTTCATACAGACGCACGTGTTAGGGACGGCCGTGTGTGTATGTCGAGGGGTCTGGTTACGTTGGAGCATGTCTAAGGTGGGCACAATATGGCATGAGACAATAACGCCGATGAATATGCATGGTGGCATCGCGGCGTTGCAATTTGGCCGGAACACTGGTGTAATGACAATGTGACAAAAATAACATGTCTCGTCGCTTTGTACGCACGCGCCGGGGCGCACGCTGCGGGCAGCACTGCGAGCGGGAGAGGTGCAAACATTATAATAATTAATACAGCACTAGCAGTTGATGAAAAGGGTGATAGATGTAATTAAATCAGGAGTGAGTAAAAATATTCAGGTTTGGAGTAACTTGTCGGTGAGTCTGCCTGCAGGTGTGTATTGCACAGGTCTTTCGGTGTTGAGGTACATAAATTAGCCTATCTTTTTATGAAGTCAGCTGCCAGTAACTTAGGATGTAGTTTTTACTCAGCACTACAGGCCTTAAAAATACATTTTTTTTTCATTTAAAATGACGGGCGTTTTTTACAATCGCGGCGTTTGTTCCTTCTACTAAGTATGACCATCCACGCACATAGAGTGCGCGGACGCAGCCGGTGACAATAGTACACGAGCGGCTGACATAACGCTGCGTGTGTATGACTAATCATCCACTACCACCGAACATGCGCAGGCGCATGTACTGTCTGGCACTGACTGGAATGTACCGCGCTGAATATAGGGGAGGCATGGGACGAACATTACTGTGGGACGATAGTACCCGCTGATTATAGGAGTGAAGGAAATATGCGTAAACCTGATATCACTACCACTTTAAGTGATGTCCCATGTTAACATTTATATTAGTAGAGTTTGAAACATGGGAAGATCTATAGTTGAACGTACGAACGAACTTACCTAAATGTTATAATAAGAGAAGCGAAAATCACAATTGTTTAAAGCGAAACAGATACAAAAAAAGCAAAATCAACCAATTCAGTTAAAAAAAAAAAGTTATAATAACGAGCAGGTATCCCCGGATAATATGTACCTACCTGTCTCATTTATCAATTTCCTTTGTGGAAGTTTTCTTAGAAATGTAGCTTTATTGGATTCTATTTTAAGATTTTAAACATGTCAAAATAATTGACAGACATTTTCGTCCCTATTTATTATATTTCGGATTTTAATGACCTACTTAAAAATAAATGTAACGCACTTACACAGATGCGTTTTAAGTTAACAATGTATAAAAGGTTATAAATAAATAGGTCACATTTATTGAACAAAATACATCTTTATTATTAATATAATTCAAGCCACATAAAGTTCTTGTGTCATTACTTAATTATATACAAAGTAATGCCTGCCGCGGCTCGTTCACGTAAATACTATCTCGCGTAATTGACATAAACGCTTCCTTCTATTATCGAGTAAAAAACTTTAATACAAATAAATACCTGAACTAAGCGAGGGGCCATATTAAATAATGTTTATATTTTTTATTCTAAGACACGATAAAGATAGAATTAATTTGAATTGCATGATATTTTATTTGAAATAAATGCAAATATTATTTAAACCTTGTAGTATTTCAACAGGTTGATATATATTAACATCAGTAAGATGTAAAAAATGTCGTAAAAATTTGCGTCGAATAACAATCTGAAATATGTGCGCTATACGCTAAATAAATATAAATAAAAAATGCAGAAGAAATAATTAAAATATAACGTTAAAAAAACTCTAATTACGCTTTGCTCATCTTAGTCAAATATCATATTTACAATAGAAAAAAATGGCTATCAAACTTGCTCATGTTATCGACCGTCAGGAAAAATCATACAAGTAGCGCCATCTAGCGGCGCGCGCGGGAGCCTCGGCGACATCTGCCCGTTACGTTACAAGGCAGAAATAACAAAAAGCAGTATTCAGTTAATCATCGATTGTCAATAGCAGGGCGAACGGAAACGATGGCTGCTTTGCAATGCAAATCACTTGGAATTCCTTCAATGTCACAAATAAGTAGTCGATAGTCTGTAACCCCTACGTCGGGGTTACGCGGTATTAACATATAAATAACAAGCGTTTCTCAACTATTGATGGCATTAAATGCGACTTTATTTATGGGTTACATATTTGCATACTATGGTTACGGGTTGCTGGTAAATTGTCCGGGTAACGCGCACCTGGTAAAGGTGTGACGATGCGTTTTTCTAACGATTAATTAAAAAGTGCGATTTATGTCGCCTGTCGACTACACATACCTTCGCGGTACATACAACGTACTCGTGTACGGTTTTTCCAGGCAACAGCGGGACTGTTAATCAACTTGCCACACCAATTACAGCAATTATCTTGACATTAAAGACGTAATAGACAATACAATTTTACAAAATTATTATTAATTACTAAGATAAAATCGTACCCTTGTGTAATTTATTACGCAGGACATGCTTTATTACGATATATATACAAAACATAAGTACTTCTAAGTTTAGGATTTTTTTTGTTACTGCTAGGCAGCCTAGCCACCTGTTACATTCATTTGACTAGAACCAGATTTTTTAAATACATTTTCTTATAAATTGTGAAGTACATAAACATAATGTGTATAGTAATCGTGGATAGGTAGGTAGATATATACAATATACAAAATATCGGCAGCTGTCGCCGAGCGATAAGCAATAAACAATATATTATTATCATATAATAATATAATATGTAGGTACATGTGCAGCACCTTCGCCATTCTCATGCTAATCCGTCGAGTTTGGACAAAAACACATTGATTGGTATCAATGAGCGGCAATTTGAATAATTTCAAAATAAATCATCGCCGGCGCAATCATGCTAATTTTACTATCAAACATTTGGGATGATATTGTGAATTGATTTACATAGTCCGCTGCTGATCGCATTTTTACTGCGTTACGGAAGGTAATGGTCGGAATAAATGTTTTGTTTTGCTAATAGACAGCTCTAGCCGAATGTGAATAGAATGGTTTGTTTGTTGGCGTGATTTATTACCAGATTAGCATTTAGATCAATAATTCGATAAAAATAGAACGGAATAAATTATTTTAATATGTAAAGTAGGACGCTTTATTTTTTAACAAAAGCTTGCTTTAACTATCGTTTAACATGCCGTTAGTTTGTGTCACACACTAAATAACAGTGAGCTCGTTATCTACGATCGACATTCCTAATTTTCACTAGACAAAAAACAGTGCAGTTACAAATGTTGTCATCACAAATAGTTCAACACGGAATTATCTGACAGCCATCAAATTGGAAAATAACAAAACTGTCAACGTAACGTGAAATTAGGCAATTTTATGAAAGCCGTCGGGCGGCATCCGTGTACAAATTGCTACTTAAAACGATAAAAATCGATGTAGCCACTCGCCTACCGGCCACAGAGACAATGGCGGCGACCTGCGACACGCAGCCAATAAATTCGCTAAATAATAGTTATCGAAAATAAGTCCAAAACATTATTGTCATCCGGAAAGCATAAAAATATTTCAAATCGCCAAGACAATAGAGCGGAGACAATGGACCCGGCGCAAAAAGGGACCAACTTATTTTTTCCCAAAAAAAGTGTGGTTTTTTGCAAAAGCGTTCCTTCGACAACAATCAGTGCACCGCCCTTCAGTAGGGAGCTTTTTTAATAACGGGCCCAAGGTTTGTTTATTTTGTCGGCTAATATCATTGGTAATGGGGTTTATAATAAAAAGTAGACCGGCCCGTAGAAGTTAAGGTAAATAATAATTTAGAAAAAGTGACACTTAAGATGTCATTCACAGGTACGGAGCTATCAGCGTCGTTTGAGATAATGATGGCAACTCGGATGCCATAACTATGTCGTAAAGTATCAATTTCATTGCATGTATTGAATCGATATCAATCTACCGGTGCAGTAAATAATTTCCGTATCCAATCACGTATTACAACAAACCTATCTAATTCCAACAAACTGATTAGCATACAAAAATCGTTTCCACGCTAACATAAAGACGCTGCAGTGGCCGACCCCGCGCGACCCTCGCGGCGGAGCCCAAGGTGCCAACACTAAATAACGGGCCAAACAACCGCTTCCGAAAACCGTAAAGGAAGTAATTACATATTCTAATCCAAATCCAGGGTCTCGCTTCATATGTCACTCCTTACACAATAAAAAAGGTAACACACATTCGACCTCCTTCTAACGGTAGACTCTTTCTTCACCGGTCCTGAGAAAAAAAAAACATCAAGAACCGCATTTCTAAACAGACGAGCATAAGAAAAAAATTGCATACTTACTTTATAATCTTAAAAAACAACGAGATGAATACAACCAAATGTATGTCTAGTGTCAACTGCATAAGAACTCCTTTCCTAAAGCAACCCCACGTGTGTAACATTAAAATTTATGCGCGCATTTGCATAATGTGCATAGCCCCTAAATTTTATTCAATAAAAAAATAGGATGGGTAGAAACTTTTTTGCATAAATTCTTACAAAGGAAACGGGTTAAACCATTCAGGAAGTGAAATGTCGTAGATCCGCTGGCACCGCGGGCCAAACATCAAAGTTCAAACGTGCACCCTAATAAAATAGACTTTAGATCGTTCGTATAAAAAATAAAATAGCAAATCTATAAGTTTGGCGTTACACCTTTTCGCTCGCGGCCCCCATTCGCGATGCACAATAGAGCAAAATGTACCTGACTATAATTTATGCGAGAATATTAAGAGAAATGTACCTGCCCTTTTTGAATATTAAGTGCAACCTAACCCCTGACATTAGTGAATAGGGTTAAGATACTGTTTGAAAAGGAATAATAAAAAAATGCAAATAAACTGTCCCCACATCCAGCCGAGGGTTACAGGTATGCGAACTCATAGAAAAAAAATTGCAAGCGCACCGCGCGCGCATAAAGTTCCGCATAGATTGTTGCACAAAGGGTGCCCGGGTATTGTGGTACTTGATGGATCCCAGCACTTGTCACCTTGGCGTATAATTTGGGTGTGTACGGTTCTTTTCTTATGCATATTCAGTAGGGAGCGTCTCATAGATAGTTCGTTTTTTAATAGCGTTTTTTTATTACGCTCTGTATGCAAAGATTTATTGTGGAGCCGCGGGATGTGCGTGAGAATGCTAGGAGATAATCGAATTTGCCTATAGACGCATCCACCCTAGGCAACCCTTTGGTTCGATTCAATCGGTTCATGGGAAATATGTGAATATTCAAACAAGATGTCATCTCCTTGAATATCGATTGCCGTTGAGATCCTTTTATAGTGCCTGGGAATTGATACATTGAATAGGAAGAGCCTGTAGGGTTTTTGCATAATCTATCGGTGGCCGTGACGGTAGGTCGCTTTGTTTAGTCATAACATAACGGTATTTCTCGATAAAGGGTTCTTAAACTGATCGTTAAAAAATGAGACCGTTACATTTTTTTCTTTGGACTACTGTCCACGCTTTGTCTAAAGTAACCGTTACTGTCTTTTATGAGGTTTTTTTATTTTTTTATGAACACTGATAGCTGTTTTATTTGTACTACGCGTATGACTTTATTGTTCTATAAACGAGAATTACGACGAATAATAAAGAAATAACATTCAAATTAAGTGGTTATTTTTTATTCAAGTAAAATGTTTTAAGTACAGAGTTCTTGACGTAAATTGTTTATGATAATTATAATTTTTACTGTCAATAAAGTTGCGAGTTAAATTTAATATTTTACAGAATGAAATAAAATAAAATAGATAATAAAACGTTTCTCTTTTAGTAAAAAAGCGAACAGTTACATTGCTGTACCTATGCAAACATGTCAAAATTGTAACCCTTTTTTGTGAATAGTGGTCGCAACGACCGCGGCATGTTTTTTCGGAAAAGCATTTTGCTCTAGTTTTTGTTTGTACCAAAACAAATAGTGTAATGGATGTCGATATTGTCGGCGGGCAGCGGCGAGCTGTGACGCAACACCCGGACGGACGGACAAAGGGGAAGAGTTGGCAAAAACTGGTGTCGTAAAGTTTAATTACTTTAAAGTGTTGCGGTTTGTACAGGATGTTGCTAGTTACACGCGGCTCTTCCTGAGCCTTACAGGTACATTTCTAATGTCATGATTTAAAATATTTTCTAAGTAGTTAATCGTTTCTGCGTTAAGATTTTTTTTTTCACAATTAATCTCAAGAAAAAAAATCATACACGATAGGTGAGTTTATCATTTACTATAAAATTTATATTTTCCGTGATAGTAAAACCGTAATATCTGGCAATAACTTATTAGTTCCTACATGAGTGAGATAACAAATTAAACTGTAACCACCAACACATCATTACAGCTGTCAAAATTTTGTACTTAATGAGCTCATTATACCTAATTGGGTTTGTTAGTTTTACATAATATGCACATTAACATTAGTACCTATGGTAGTGGCATAATTCAATAATTGTGAACATGGGAACATTATTTTCTATAGTAATTAACTGCTCAGGTTATTATAATATCGGGTGCTGTACCTTTACCAAGCTGAAAAAAGCTAACCATTAGCAGGTGTTGATAGGGTCGCGTTGAATGATGCTGATGACTGTATGAATAATAAACACTTTAAGGAGCATCAAGCGTATATTTTTTATTCTTTTAATTACCATAAATATGATAATCACAATAACAAACACCATGTCTATAAGTGAATGTTTTACAAATTTAAATTATAAAGACGGTACATAAATACGTCAAACAATAAAAAAACATCATACTGTAAGCGTCACTAATTCCTATCTATTCCTCGCCGGCCTTTCACGAAAGCTCGTAAAGAAATCGTCAGCAAACAGTAACATGTTCCGCGTGTTTTGTGTTTTTGCTCCAATAAATGTACGCTTTCGTCACAGCTACCATTGAAGGGTTAAGTTATGCAAATTGCCCTACAAATTGGCCCGGAGCCGATTGGCCGAGCCTACCTATTATAACTGCGTACTTTCCAAAATAAGCTTTTTTATTTGTCAAAAGTTTTGTTGTTAATTCAAACAAATGGTTCCAGGAAATTATTTTTGGGTCTGTATTATTATTATTTACATTTACATCTTCAAGTTATTTTATTTACGAATAGGGACAATCAGTCATTTTTTTGAGAGAAAGAAGGGAATAATTTTGTATCAAACATTGGTATTATACCAATTTCAAAATAAATTTTACATCATTAGCCGAGCGAGTAGAGACTTGCCCCATAACGGCGCGGACGGTGTCGTTTACTGTTAAATTAACAAGGAAAATATTTTTAATATATTCCAGTTATTCAGCATTTCTGTTTTGTACCTAAAATAGTTACTAATAATAAGTCTAGAACATACTTATAGTAACTTAAAGCCCTATTTTGTACTAATTAAACTAGTTCATAATAAATAAAAGCTCCAACGACTAAAACGGCTTGTCTATAAAATAAAATAATCCGCTCAATAAGTTGAGTAGAGACGTGTACTAATGTATGAACCCAAACAGATAGAAGTCGTTGCGTCCCCGTGCCGTCACCGCACGACGCGACTCGGACGTGATAATCCGACCGAGACATAACCTGCCTACTTTATACCGTATACATGTCAAATTTTAATTGAATCTCGCGTTAAATATGTTCTTAACGCGATGCACACTTACTTCGGTTAAGGCACCGAACATATTCCACATTTTCATTTTGATTCTTATCTCATATTGATCTTGAGTTTAAAAGTATCGATTGACGAAGCTAATCTGTGAATATATCGTGAGAATCGATTAAAGGTAATGGTTTACTTAATTTTTTAAATGTATCGATGATTTGTAACGGGTGTACTGGACAGATTAATAAAAAGTTATGTAATTTCTGTCGAACTGGGATTTATTGTAATTGTGCTTTGATCACACTCTATAATACTGATATCTATTAAAATATCAGCTTAAGACATCATTGAATCGGCTATCTCGTGAGGAACTATCTAAAGGTACTAATTTAATAATGCTCCCTAAAGTACTTCTTGTTTTGCTTGATGAAAATTTATAGCGTCAGACTGGCTTTCCCCCGAAGATCATCATGACACAACCACAAATCAAACAGATGACCTATGAATAGTATTCCATGCATCGTGCACTACATGGCCTTAACGCTTAACGTGGCTGAGAGGAATCCGCGCAACTCGCGCTAACGAGTTAATGATCACTGCCGACGTGACATTTGTCCGGCCGTCCGACTGTCCGACTGTCCGTCCGACCGTTTGGCTCGTCCGCACGCACCTATAACGTCGTCGAATTACGCCGTGGCCTTTCAATAAAATTGTAGAAATATGCATGAGTCTAATGTTTTTGTAAAACTGGTATGAGGAGATGATCAAATTGATGCATTTATTATTTTACTGAGAGTGAAATAAAATCTATTCTCTTAGATAATTATATTTTAAAGAGGTAGTTAGTATGTGAATTTTGTAAGTAGTTTGTAGTTATCTCATCCTAGTAAGTGAGTAACTGATTCCAAAAATAATTTCAGTTATAGAAAGCTACATTCTAGTCCCAAGTACTGGTTCATCGCGAGTGACACAAAAAAAATAATAATAATTTTCGGTATCCCCAAAAAACAATGTTATTTCTGGAACCTCTTTGAATGGACTCTTTCGTTACAGAAAACATAAATTTATATTTATTCTGACAAAATTACTTTTAAAGGTAAAAAAAGTTTTGCGAAGAGCCCTCGGCCAGATTAAAATTACGGTTAGTAAAGTATTTTACTAATTCTAGAGATAAAATCGCTATTATAAGTGAGTGGCGTGTATCGAGTTGATATGGAACAAGTAAACACTAGGAATATTGTGATAATGAACTCGAGGACAATCAGAACTCACTTTTTAAAGGTAACAAATTAACAATGGAATTTAATTATACAGACTTATTGGAATCCTTGAGTACTGACCAATTACAATTACAGGCCAATTTATTTATTCTTAAAAATAAATTCTTGCTTCAAAAAAGGAACCATTATTAATTACTTATCGAACAAAATTGTTATTTAGAGAACATGTATCCCGAGCGGAGCGAAAAAAACGCGCCAAATGACCGTGAACGCATCGTATCAAGGGATCGATACATATAATCGATACTTATAAATCGAGACTGTTATGAGACGATAAAATCGGCCGGCAACCGCCGCCGGCTACTGGGCGTCGGCCTAAGCGACGATTACTCTCCGCTCTTCTTATTTTGTTGCTGGCCACTCGATGCGAGATTATCGATAAAATAATTAAATGGTTACTCTCGAAATCGATTCCCGAGTGTTGTTATCGAGACTCGTGTTATTTGTGTCGTTTTTCTTGTTGCGAAATAGTCGCCTCGAACAATTTGGAAAGTTTTCGGTTTCACAGTTACAAAGTTTTACTACAAACTTCTCCAAGAATTCAAGATCTGATTCGGAATGTTAAATTTTAAATCGGATTAATAACTTTATTTCATGCTACCGAGCTTTACCTCTATACTTTATTTAAAGTTTCCGTTTATAATAGATCCATCTCCTCCATGTATGTATTAATTTAATTTTCTTTTTCGTAAATAAGAGATCTCATCATGTAAAAAGAATCCAATTGGTAAAGAAGTCGTATACACATAACTAAAATTATATGACATAAACAAATATGTTTTAGTGCTAGTTATGCTTTGAGAAATTAAGCCTTAAGACGTCGTGTGTGTATAATTATGCACGTCATTGATAAGTACAGTACACGTTAATACACATATCATTTCGTTGCTAACGCAAACAAAAAAAACTTGACGAAGCTTTACCTTTCATTGCATGTTTCCCTCCGACATGTCCAACATCATTCACGTAAATAGCGCAATGGACAGCGATATTCCAAAAAGCCCGACCGTGCCCTCGCAGGAGTGCGTGCTGGCCGGCCGTTCCCTCAGATGGTCGACATCTTAATTGTCGGCCGGTGATAACTCGACTCACTGATTTATAATGCCTCCTAAACGTATTAGTGCCTTTGTCGGGCCGAACACTTATCGACCGACTTAGTAGCGGCTTCCGCTGCCTCCGACACTTTTTATCCCTTTTATATTAAAACTGAACAATAAAACAAACCACTGTCACACACAAATGCCACAGAAGTTTTATAAAGAACCTCAAAGTGGAAGTATCCTATGTCCGAGGGAAAACAAAATGCTTTGCTAGATTTTAAAATGTTGAAGCTGCGCCACTAAAAGATAAACATCGACTTTGCTACGCAAATGAGAACAAATATCAAATAGGAACTTATAATAAAAAGAGTGTTAAGCGCGGCTCCAAGTGAAACTAAAAGATTTTTACAGTTGTGTTTATTTAGCATAAGTTTGCCGATCTTTTTATGATCGAATAAACTCACGCCGACACCTTTTTACAGCGTCGTTTGTTTCGCTAAACACACGATAATTTACATATTATTATCTGGAGACATAAAAATCGGACGTTTGTTGTCAGCCGTGTCACCGAGCTATCAGCGTCGTGACTGCTGACCAGCACAAGTATGTGGCGCTGGAAAAAACGTTGATTTAGAAAAGAGCGTGTGAGACATGCGTGTGATGAATTGACATGTTCCCGGGGCCATTAGGGGGCGAGATAAGGAGGCATTTAACTCAATCCGCGGCGTACGCGCACCTCAGCCCCCCGCTCCCCGCGCCCTGCCCGATCCACTGCATGCACAGGGTGATGCTGAACTGCTTACATTTATATTTCACATACACTTTCATTAAAAGTTTCGAAGCCCAAAGTTCTAATTAAGAAAGCCAAGGGTACAAGCTCTCACATGGGGTATATTTTATGGAAACAATAATTTCATTTGAAAAATTAGATGAAGTAATTCCACCTATTCTAATAAGAATGTTGTAACTTGGCAGACTAGTGCGGTTAGGAGCAGACTTTCTACACCTTTTCTCTAAGCAATCCTTTATTGTGACCGGTACAAAAATTTTCCCTTGGACTTCTTCTTAATTTTCTTAATTCTATTTAATTTATACTGAAGACTAAAACTTATTACTATGTTAACTTATCGAGTCCAAAACGTCGCATTGAAATCGAATGCAGCACCCTGTGCCTGTGGAGTGGTATTGGGTCCGATAGGCGGTGTTTATGTGAGTGGCACCGGCTCGCCCGGTAGCTCCTTAATGAGTACCGGCTTCCGTCAATAAAATAATTTCGATGGGCTAGAGCCTACCGTGAAATTTTCATCGCCCACCAATCACCTCGGGGAAGCGATATATTGTCCAGATAGTTATCTAATTAGAACTTAACGTTACGCTCTGCTTTGCTTTCCATTTGTTTAGTGTATTCACATTCTTGTGGAGAGAACTTTGGGCCGTTATAATATTATGTGGAAAGTATAGTGTTTTAAGAATACTCATTTATTTTGTGATACTGTACTACGAGTATAATAGAGCATTACAATTATATTTACTTAGTGAGCTTGCAGCTATCGTAACAAACTCAACCTGAAACATGAGTAGCCGGTATCTGCAGTAGTTTAGAGAACAGAAGTCGTAGTGACTTCTGTCGTTTGAATTTACAACGAGAAACTTTTAGTTTAACTGTTAATTTTAACAATAAACTACAGAGCGTGCTTGAACGACTATCTCAAAGATAGTAATCCACTCGGCAGGTAACGATAGCAACTAGACTATTCTGTAATATCGCCAGCAATCCCACCAATTCCTTAAAAGCTGCTATACATTGAGATTGTTCAATAGCTGGTTATAATACGTTCCCATACGGCGGTGCGTGATATCGCTATCTGCAGATAAGCGGCCCACGACCGACGACTTATGTTCACAGGCCCTAATTAACCTCTTCATTAGCACCGCCACTAACACTGAAAACTAAGTGCTGTACTAGCCACGAGATTTATAGAGTATTTTATGATCTAGTGATTAGGAAGCGTGAATTTTATGTTGCGGAGAAGATTTGTTCGTATCATTGATGGATGAGCACGCGATGCGCTTACTACTCAAACTGATACATCAAAACGTCTTGCTATCTCAGATGAACAGATAAGTTTAATACTTAATTTAGAAATATTAAAACTATGCAAAATCAAAGAGATAAACTCAGACAAGACAGATGGCATCAATCTTCAAAATGAAGATAATAACAAGATAATAGCTCCCATAAAAGTATCGAACGGAATTGATTCACGCCAAACAAAAGAGACCAATAAATATAATGACACAACTACCGAATGAGAATATCAAAGTCCGGTAGCTTAATTTATTCCGTGTCGCATGTAACCTGAGGATGGAGCGGCACAAATAAAAAACGTATGAATACACTTATCTCAGGCTTAGAGGACTTCGACTGATGAATTTTAATGGAAGAAAGCTGTGTTCTGCGATATGAGGGATTTGGGTTCGGGTGTGGAATCTGGGTGATTAGAAATCCGTAACTGTCGATGAAACAAAGACTAACTTCATGTTTCTATATGATTTTAGACTCCGTTAGTTACTCATTTTGATATCCGTAATGTTCACATTTATAATTCTAAAAAATACTATTAGATTAAACATTTTAATAGGATTTAGCTTCAAGTGTAAAAAAAATCACCGTATTCTAATTTTAAAAATTAAAATCAGATTTTTCTTTTACACGTCCCAATATACAGAACCCGATCCTCACTTTAAGTGTTGAACTACAAAATTTTTAATCGCCTTCTTTGGATCAATCGCCGGGCGAGATTTATGTGGGCAATTATACGCGGCCGCGCCACCGAACGTACCGCTAATAAAATAGCCGGGTACACCTCGTGTGCGGAGGCCAGCCATCAAATGAGTTCCGATTTTTAGTAATTATTATATTGATATTATGCTGTTATTTTAATATACATAAGATTTACAGGTTTAGCTGTTAAGAATAATTCCATTACATGCTTGAGTGACTCTTGATAGTTCCTTAATTTATTTATAAAACAACTAGCTATTTTTCGCAGCTTCACCCACTTGCTAAAGAAACTTCTTCGCTCATGTATATAAAAAATCCTCCAAGGTTCTAGCTATCCTCATAGTAAATAATCTAAATCGCTTCAGCCGTTTTCCGTGAAAGGTTTACAAAAAGACAGACAGAGTTACTTTCACATTTATTATATTAGTAGGTATATAAGGATAGAACTTCTAGTTGGAAAAAAAAATATCTTTTCTGTAAATAGAGGTAATTGTTTGATCTGAATAACCTGAAAGGTCTCTAAGTAGCTGAACCTAGAACGTTTTATAGCACTGTTAATGACCAGCAAGTGTCCGGCTGCAGACGGCCTGTCCGGACGTTTACGACGCCGTCCATTAAGTCACCTCGTCATAAGACGTGTGAGAATTAATTATGGACGTGTTAGATTCCCACTTTATTGGACTGAGTGGATTCCGATAGGAGTTAACGGTCGGTTCCCAGGCGGGGCATAGGTCGTGACTCCGATACTTAGATATTTTATACTTATTTAGGTGGAGATCTTTGGTCTTTATGATGAGTGGGTGAGCCGAGTTTAGAACCATAAATGTTACTGGCTGCAGTACTCATTAGGAAATATTCATATTTGAAATGTCATAAGTATACTCTTTGGAAAGATGATCTTAAATTTACCACTTTGTGCTAAATACCCCCTTTAGTAAAACCTGTATAATATAAGTTTCAATTTAATAAAGTACTTACGTACAAAGAACATTAGCGAGTAGCGACCCTGTTTAAGTTTAAGGCCATTGGCAACACATTTCATAGACATCGTTCAGACTAGAACAAGACCCCGGGTACGCCTGGCCGGCCGTGTTAATTGGTCGCTCGTAACACTTGACAACTTGCACCGAGAGGTAAGCAGCTGAGACATTGTAGTTTTATACTAACTATGAGATATTAATTAGCATAGCAGAATGATGTACTTAATTAAGTAAAGGTTGAAATAGCTGCTTAAGTGTTTTATACTCTAAGCGTTATCTACGAGTCAACAAAGTTGTTAAATATATCAGCCATAAAATTCATCTCTAGGGTGCAAACTTTGTCACCTGCTAATTTGATTAGTACAACACTAATCTTGTTTAAAATATCTTGACAGGTTCTTATTTATAATTACATCTTGTTTGTATACATCTTAGTCAGAAAGCAATAAACATAATTATACCATAAAATTTCCTCTGAAAAGCTGACGGATAACTGCATCAGAAACGTCTTATGAATAAAAAACAAAATCCAGTTCCCATAATGTCCAGCAAATAGCTTGGTTATCAGCGAGATCGTCTCCCGCGGCGCCTGCGCAGCCCACTTGCTAATTACCCGCGAACTTGCCCGAATGTATAGAGACGTTCGGGTAAGTTCGCTCGTGACCCCGGCGATCTCCGACCGATACCGAGGAAGCTCTTAGATGTTAGATGCACGATTCTGACCAGCGGAGACTGGGGCTCGGTGCTACTGCTCTTTGGAAGATGAAGTGATCGGTAATGGTGAACTGTAATAATTTTGATGTTTTTATTATTTACTAAAATGAATATATTTCACGTTTTTTTTCACATTATGTTTAGCATTATAATACTGATGTTTCTCACATCTGAGGGAATTACTTGGCACACCGGACTAAAAAGTATCCTATGTGATAAACAAGGTTTTATCTTTTTAAATTTTATCCAAATCGAATTAGTAGATTTAGCTTGAAAGAGTATAATATGATAATCATACATCCTCTCAAACCTTCGCATTGATAATTAGTAGGAATATGTACAAGTCTCTTAGATTAGATTACACTACACGATTATAACATTGCATCCATATTTTCCTGGTATAGTGACAACTAATAAGAATAAAATATCGGTTAGAAATATAATATTCGGATAGAATAGTATCGGTTTAGTTTTTCAGGTTAATAGCGATAACACCTTAGTTAATGTACCCGAGATAAAATAACCCTTTATATAAGTGTGTACCACAAACTTGGGCGGTAAGGCATTCAGTCTATTTGTTTACAATCTTTCAGCGGCGTCTGATTAGCGGCCATTGTGAAATAGTGCGCGTTGATTGCGCGCTTATTATCGCGACCATTACCACTTGTTAGCTGTTCATTGCGGGCTATTGCTCACCACAGCCTGACTGGTTCATGATGTCTGCAGTTTGTTATTAATTTACAAGTCGACCTATGCGAAGAACAAAGTTATATATGATTATGATACCAAATCGATTTTATTGTAGTAATAAAGCTAAGCTGACCTATATTTTGTATTAGTAAAATCATTTTTTCTTAACGTTATGTAGTTTCGAAGATACCAGTTGAATAAAGTTACATGTGATTTATTTCTCCAAAGAAGAAGGCGATATGCGTACGAGTATCTTTATTCGCCGTTTAGACCCGCGCGGACGCAAGGGAACATCGGCAGTCGTCACCTTATTCTCGGGGAGGCGACCCGTGCGCACGTCTTTGTAACAATAAGCAATATTGTCAAAACGTATTTTTATCAAAGTAGTTTGTATATGATTTCAAAATGAATAACAAGAGATCTCAATACATGTTAATTCTTGTATCAAAGCGTACACTATAATCACATGTAACTTTTGAACACAATACTAATTTACATAAAACAAAGTTATATGTACACATGATTCTAATAGTTTTCCCAAGAATAAGGTTATATGTGTACATACGACGTAAACATTTCCATAGTAAATGGGTTACATATGCATATAAACACTCAAAAATGCCAAAAAAACTGTTTTTAAGCAAATGTATTTATAGAAAACAATGCTAAATAGTATTTTACATGCTTAGGAAAAGAATCAGTCCTCTAGAACAATTAAGAAAAATGTTAATGCAGATTTTGTGCATTACAAATTTCAAATCGCTCTCCTCAAAAGTAACGATTTTGCAGAAGTAACTTTATTCTACGGATAGGTCGAAGTAGATATTCAAAATTATATTTATTTTTTGTATACTAGCTACAAAGTCTATTTTATCTGGCTATCATTGACAGTATTCTTCTATTTGTATTTATTGCTTTTTCATATTTTGGTATGTCTCGAAATAATGCATTTTCTTTGCTTTCTTATCTAATTTATTTGGGCATTTATAAGTTGTTAAGTCATTAAAAATTAATAAGTTTTGGCTAATCTCTGTAAATTACATTAACTAAGTAACAAGTCTAATACCAACACACATAGATGCAACGGTAAAATAATCCAATAAGACTGGTACTTCTACCAGGATTACATACACGCCGAGAGCCACACACAACTCACACGATTTAGAAGCAACTCCAGCTTACGCAACAGTTTCCCACAGGCGAACACGGCTTCTATTTTAAACGGCGCCATTCTACAATAAATTCTATAGGAATTCCCGATGGCTCAAGGTCGGGGGCTTATTAGACTACAAGAGAAATGCATTTGATCGGGCTCGGTGCGTTATCTGGCGATGTGGAGATAAACAGGTGTGTGGGCAGTCCCGTAATGCACTCGCGCCGTGTTGCAGTCCGGTACGGTTTCTAAGATCGTACCAAATCAATTGTACATACGGCTAGAAGTATTGCTCCGACCTGCGCGATACAACTTAGGCCGAAGTAAACAGAATTTACTCTGCTTACTACATGAGTTATGTTTCATTCAGGATTTGTTTTGTTTTTAAGATGCCGGTGAAATCACACTAAATAACTTTTATTTTTATTTCACTTTAGTGTTATCTAACTTAGTCAATTAAGTTTTGTAAAAAAAAGGTCACAAAATTCTACTTGCTAAGAATGGAAGGAGGTTGCTAAATCTAACTGGCGATATTAAATTAGTCTGCAGATCTGTTGTAACTGCTTAGAATCTAACTGTCTGTCTGTCAACTCATAAACAATTGTAAATTATCTAAAAATCATAACTAAAAACGACTCATCAAAAGCACATTATTTCCCAACGGCTAGCGGATCGCGTTCATAATATTTTACTACTAGAAAATCATAAGCTGGACTTCTTATATGTAACTAAAAATAATAATAGAATAGTGCTAACAAGCGCCATCCGTTGGATACCAATATGACCATTAAAATGCTCGAGATCTTCCTTATAAGAACTCGTTGTCACATAACATCAGCCGCGCAGGAAAAACTGTGCTTTTGTTCAACTTGAGAAGTTACTTAAATGCCTCGCTTAATTGAAAGAACTTGATTTTAATGAAAAGTACTTTTGTATTTTAATTATTTTGAAGAATACTGTCGATTTCGTCTATGATATACTCAATTAAACTGTCCATAGAATAAAACAATTTAGTCGAAGGTAGCCGTGGGCTTTATTGTTGAATTCCTGTGCCTGCAACTGATGTGGGGTAATTAATATATCAACTGCCTTCAATGCTAATAGTTAATCGACGAATTAAATCACATTTGTGTACCAGTTTCTGGAAAATAATAATATATTCAGCATTCCTAGCTGGAATTCATAAACTTAAAAGTTATAAAAACTAGTTCAAGATTCAACTTAAAGAGCGTCCTATTAGAGTGTTTCCTAGTTGGTTCCTTTTTCATTGCAACAAAGTTTTATTATTCACTGCACAATGCAATCTTTAAATCCGAGATTCAACAGGTGGCCTGTTCTACTTGCCATTCCGCTAAACCCTACCGACATAAATTTCAATAAAACTTGTATTGAGAATATGTAAAAAATACAGAAAAGCATTTCTTGAGCTTTTTTTTGTAAAGATAGATGCAGATACAGTTATCTATGATCATAGCTATCGGCTAGATAAGGCTCGCGTACCAGGACTACAGAAGTTGCGAAGAGCTCTCGTTGCGCTGTCAACTGATGGAAAAACTCAGATGTACTAACTGCAGTCTTAATGAGAGTCGACAAACTGGATGGCGAAGGGCCTTAACGTTCGATTTGTGAGGATGAGCATTTGTATTTCTTTGTATTTACTATTTCATGCATACATTTGTTAGTTGTAAAGCAAGATTTATAATCGTTAAATTTTAGTAGGTGCCGTCCCGACACTTGGACTTTGCCCACATCATAAAACAGCATCCAAAAACAGCCTTACGTTTACGAGCCATAGCACGTTACTGTAGATATTATAATAGGTTCATGAGTTTGTGTCAAATGAAGTAAAATGTTTTTGGTGCAAGAGCGTTATTGTCATGTTAATACATACTTTTGTTTTCACATTATTTCTGTTCTAGTCGAATAATCTGTGTACTGAGGGTACACAAATAGTCCATCATGAAACTCCAAAGCATATTTTTTAACTTTTCAGATATGCCGTGTATACATACAGATGGTGGTAGACCATCTGTTTTTGTGCCAAAAAGGGCATAAAATGCTACCGTTAGTTGAGCAGGGTCTATTTACAGTTACATGTCTGTCGTATCCACACTTCGCCGCTGGGCCGTCATAACACGCGCCCTAAAAGGCAGTGGTATCATTACCCGACCGGTCGGCTACCGGCCACCTCCGCGCCGCACTGCGCGCCTGGTAGCCGCGCACCCAGCCTCGAGTGTTGTTTTTATGCACCTCGCTATGTTTGTGTTGCTATTGAGATGGCATGTTACCTAGTCCATCTGTCAATTACATCTCGCAATCCAATTCGTGTCTTTCTTTCATGAAATTAAAGTCCAATTTTCTTCTACAATACTCCAATACAATGGTGGACAAAGTCGTTTCATTCACGTTTCTTTGTGTTCGGTATTTGGAATATGACGTAAATGGACGTATTATATATTTTTTGTGAAGTTTATTTACGATCTCTCGTAGGTGCGGCCTTTTTACTCCGCTCTGACTGGCAATTTTCTGAAACCCAGTAGCTGGGAGTAATTTCACATAGCATTATACGGTAGCTCTGTCGTGTTCTGGTCGCCGGGTACCGCCTCTGGCCGAATGCGACTAGTGCTAATAATAAACGTTGAGAGGCGAAACTGAGGAGCATTTATTACTGTTTATTATTATACGGTAGGAGCAATGTGGTTTGTTGCACGATTAATGTGCTCAATAAGCCGCGGAGAGAGGAATTAATCCCGCGTATCGATCGCATTATTATTATCAGTAGCATCGCGTACTAGGTAACAGAAACAAATAACGTTTTAGAGGCACTTTTCTAGTTTAATATTGTTTGTAGCCTAGGCTGTGGTGGATGATTGTCACTACATGCGCAGGTAGTCAGGCTAGGATATGAGCAAACAAATAGTCAACATTGAACAATTAATCTGGATAATTAGCAAACATTATAGCTAGCTAGTTATCCGACACACATAGATTGCGGTAGTTTATGCGCAGCGCGATAATTAGCAATACTTTATCGTCATAAATCGTAGTGTAGGTAGCAATTAGCGACTGGTTACTTACTGGTGGCCATCTACTGGTAGTGTGTACCTAATGGTTTTCCTTACACCGCGAGGGAGGGAGCCGTGCCGTGCGGGGCTTCGGTACAGGGTTTGACATGTTACTAACTAACGTTACTCCTTATATGGAGTGCAGTTATTGGACTTTGTATGTTGTTAGAAGTATTAACATTCCATTGTACAAAACATTGGAGCAGTAAAATCATTCTAACATTATAATGAGTTATAAAATTTATCCGCCTATGGCTCAGTGATATGGTTAGACAGATAAACTTTCAAAGCTCTGTTTCTTTGTTCAAATCCAGCAGATTTAACCAATGACTAACTAGTGTATCAATTAGCCTATGTTATATTTTGAGACTGAGAACAACATATCTAGTCTAAGAGTCTATTTCACGCACATCAAGAAGTCGGTGATCATCTAAACAAGCAAGAAATTACCCAAAGGCAGGCAGCACGCGATCGTGGCACGCGCTGTGCCTAAAACAAAACTTCCAACATATCGAATATTGCATAACTTTACGTGTTTACGTAGTGCACTGTTTTGAGTAACTACAGGAAGAGTAATGTACGAGTATAGCTTACTATTTATGATCGCTCTGTTGGCTTTCCCTACAGTGGAAACATCATTTGACGGGCGTCACTAGTGCTTAGTGAAATGTATTTTTTTAAAACAATGAAAGTCTGTTCTTGTTACAGAAATGTTTAATCAAGTTCAGTTAATAGATGTCAATATCAAATTAAACTTTGCTTGTAATATTAATTTTTGGTTTAAAAAATTGGTGATTTGAGCGCTTATTGTTTATAATTCATCGGGTTACTACTTGAATCTTTTATCATTATTATAGATACTAAATGACCCTTAGCCAATCACTATCATACTTAATAATATAAATTTGCAAAGAAAGCGCATCTGGAGATGATTGATGAACCCGATAAATGTCGGTGTCGGGTCGCGCAGACCGCGGCCGACCGGGACGGTTATTATCATAATTCGCAATTAAGTACAACTAACCTTTAATCACTGATGAGCGTCGATGCGTCATATTATGAAGAAATGCGGAATCTTCGTGAAATTAACAACAATTGCAATATTGGGTTATCCCTAGTCACATAGCTAAACTGTGTCAGATGAAGCTTGTAAAGTTTATATTTATAGAATTTGCATTCGTTATGACTTGAGCTTATCTCTAGTAGATAAGCAGAAGTCATATTACTTACGATAAACGGAACTTACTTTTATGCATACGATATCTTTTAGTCTGTTCGTCAGGCATGACGCTCTGGCCTACGTCACTAACTGTTAATAATTACAGACATCAGCTGCTATAATGAAAAAGCTTTAGAGGATCATGTGAGTTCACTTTACAGTTATTTTAATTTAAACCCTATTAGTAAAGTATGTTGTTACTCGGTCTTTTACCATTTCGTACAAAGTATAAAAGTATCCTGGTACTATTCTGATCAGACATACGTTTATAATGAAGACATCAGAGAGTATTTTTCAGAAATCTTTAAAACGTAAGTACATCGCTCGTTTATCATGTAAAGGCTATAAATATTCCCATTAGCTTAGCACGTTCAAAGCTTTGCTAAGTCAAGGCTTACTAAATAGGAATCCAAGGAATCTAAGATTGATTAAAGATCTAGCAAACTGAGCAGGAGTTATTAGATTACAAACTGAAACTCCAACTAAATGAAACATAAAACGAATGTTTGTGATCTGGTTCTATCGCAATAAACAGTTACATTAGCTAATTCGTGAAATCGATTAACATAAATCAGTATTTGACACAAAACAGCTGGTTTCTAAACTAATCCCATTTTTACGACATTAAAGCGATATTTTTAGTGTCAAATAAAATTACAGTTAAATTCCAGCGAAAGTGAGTTTACGTTTCTCTTCCCACGTGGGGCTTATGGGACGACCTTTAGCTTTCCCATGGTTCACTGTTCGGAGATGACATGGTTACGTATGCCTCCTTATACTTCTTCATTTAGTTTGGGAGAACACTGAATAATATTCCACATGTCACAAGTCGTGGGACACATAGCCATAGAGATGATGTTTGTCATAGCAAAGTTAATACGGGATAATGTTACCGGAGAAGGGAAAAGGAAAGTTATTACAAACGTGTGTATCAGATAACTGATAAAGTAAACGATACGATGTCTTCTTTCAAATATTTGTTAGATAAATCACCAATCTACCAACCATAGATAGCATAAAGAAAAATTTGCTTGGTTAAGAAATCTAATAGATTGATACAGACTACAGTTATTTTGTTGATTGCTGGGTATTTGGGTATAGGTGCAATGTTAGGTAACGTGTGCCATATTCAGCAGCGGACGTATACGGCCTGTGAGACTCCGATGTATGGACATTAAAGTGCCAACACCTCTGACAAGCATTTCAAATCATACTTTTAAATGAAAATTACATAAAAATGCACTGAATCATTCATCATATCTCGCACAAAATATCGATACCATATTGATAAACTTCAACACTTTTTTGTCCAACGATTATGTTAAACAATTCTATATGTGTGGTCTAATTCAGTTTAAATAATTCAGAGGGCGCGGTCGCCAATGAATACATCAGCTCAATATTAATATTGCTATACGTATGGTAATGTTATGATTTATGCCTATTACCGCCAGTAGTGTTGATTAATTGGTAATTATATTTACTAATCGTGAGATCTCGGTTTACAAAAACAGCGGTCATTCACATTAGATAATGGTAGGTATTGTTAGGATTATTTTTGTAATTCTTTGAGAATCATTGTTTAGTTACATATTAATATTTATTATCATGTGGATTTATTTTATATTAAATTTTAAGAAATCAGGAAACCAGCTTAATAAGAGACGTGTTTAAATTGTAGTTTAAGTTTTTAATATCGGCAAAAGGATTATAAAGGCGAGAAAACCCTTATGGTGGCTATACACCATACTGCCTATTGTACAATTAACATGAGATGGCTAAGTAAAGAAAGTTCTAGAAGCTCGCGTAACAGCCCGCTGCCTCCCGGTGTGGATATGACCGCATCGCGTGGTGGCCGCCGTACCTGTACACATATAAAGGGACTAGTGCTTGGGTCCAGTATTCGTTATGTACTGAAATAAGGTTCCATGAAAAATGTTAACAACACTGCCGCCATGTAAAACATAACAATATAATACGTATAGCTTTTGCCCGCAACTTCTTCTGCGTAGACTTAGAAAAGGGTTCAAATAGCGATATATTATATAAGTACCATATATGTTAGTATGTACTAATATATGTTAAAACGGGTTGTAAACTATGTGTGTCTTAATATTTTAACATTTACAAAACATGATCTACTTGGTTATCAAAGTGACCAGTGATTTCGTCATCGGTGATGGATGGGTGATTCAGTTACGTCACTGTGTATGCTCGTTTGTCACCGGCTAGCTGTAACGCTGATAGAGCGAGTGCTACATATCTACGGAACCATACCATCCATCATAGCATGTCAAGGTTCGAGGCGCCTGCTCCTCGCGGACGCGTGGGATTTTTAGGGTTACGTTCATAACAGTGGTGACGGAACCATGACGAGACTATGATGATATATGTGCAGCACAAGTCAAGAAGTTTTGATAATGCAAATGAACATGATTCAGGTAAGAAAAAATCTTTTTCATTTCTCATACACGGAAAGTACGCTTGAAGTTACCTGATCAGAGGGACGAAAGTAGTACTTTTCGTCCCGGGGAAGCGATTTTCCCTGCTGTCAAAAAAAAAACAAAACTATGCAAGCCAAGTCCCTGTATACAGCCACTCTGTAATATCGCGGCGTAAAATTGCAATAAAAAATATTATCAATAATTTTGTAACATGTCTTTCTACGTACCCAGGTATTTCTAATTTTAAATTCAATAAATCATTAATTAATTTAAATAGATTTGAGCAAAAAATTACAAAAAAAATATTTACCATCAAAAACTAAAAAATAAAAACTACGCAAGCCATGTCTCTCTATACAGCCACTCTATTATATCGCGGCGTTAAATTGCAATAAAAAATATTTTCAATAATTTTGTAACATCCAGATATTTAAAATTAAGAATTCAATATTAGTAGACTAAAGATATTTATTTACAGAAAGTATTTACATTACGAAAAATTTTAAAAAAGTAAGTATAAATATATTCTAATATAAATCTAACTAAAATATGGCGTCAAAAAATATTAGTTAATTTAAATAGATTTGAGCAAAATTTTTGTCAAAAAAATACTGGGACATAAGGTGGACAATCGATCTTCAGTTGTTTCGTCGAGTGCTAATTATTTACGTTTACAAATAAAATATTGTTTTTTTATGTAATCAGGTTTGTATTTCCTTTCCTCATATTCGAAATGAAAAGCAGAGTGTTTACCTCGGGAGAAAGACCTATGTAGGCCCTCGAACTATTAGCGCCCTCGCTACGCTCGTGCGCCAAACCATCTCGGGCCTAAATAGGTCACTTTCATCCCTTGTGTAACAATCTACTATTAAGATCCCCCTTCGTGCGGTATATAGCTACACAGACTTTACAAATAGTCTATTTCAGCAAAGAGATTGAAACCAACCCCACATTTTTCATTTCCCAAGAAATATAGCAGGCAAGCGCAGACAAGTGTCCATTACGAAATAAAACTAAAACGGCACCATTGATATTAATACGATACATTCAAAGCAATTGACGCTGTAAATGTTGACGATAAATCCTACGCGCACTAAATAAAATAACACGAGAATTGAACCCGCTACCCGGTAGCCGAGAGCTGTCTCTCACACACTCGCAACACCGCTTATCCCGACACACGCTACAAAAAAAGGATTCAAGATTTATTGTGCATCGATCTTGAAATCGAACGGCGCAGTAATCTTGTGTGCGTCTCCCTCCCCCTTTAAGGAAAAGATGTCCTGTCCCACTCTTCATTCAATAATCGAAGCTCATACAGGATCGCTTTTTGATCTTATTTCCGATTAAAGTATGATGAATGAATGATTTACAATGTTATAATGTAAACGCCTCGGAATGGGCTTAGATTAAATCCACGATTGACGATTGAACTAGTTTTCATTAGTTTGTTTTCTTTTGAAACAATTTTATTGTTTAAACGTTAATATAGGTAGAAGATACGATCAAAATAAACGATATTTTGATAGATAATCGTTGATTAACAAAACAAAGACGGATAATCGTTTCATGGCACTAAGTATACAAGTAATTTTAATGGAATGTTCAATTGATTGATTAAATGCTCGTGTAACAAAACACAACACATTGCCTCGGAATTGGAACAAACAGACAAACCTAACAAAAGATCTCAACGAACGATGTCTATTTTACTATCGAATAAAATTTGGGAAACGAAAAAAAAAAACAACTTTATTTCACACACCTATTTTCTTGAAAGGGGGATACTACTTTTACTATGTAGTCCGCTATGCCTATACCTAGTCCAATGAGGTAGGCAGTCCTATGTTTCTCATGGGTGTACCTATTGCCACCAACGCAACGATCAGGCAACGGACAGTCTGAGTGTTTAACTGTACAGTAACCTCAAATATGGATACCATTTCAACAGTCAGTAATACTATTGGTTTAATGAAGTGATAATTTTTAATGTTCTATGTTATTAACAGTCGCCGATCACGAGCTAATGGCGGAATGCGTTCAATCGCCAACAATTACGCGTTAGGAAAAAATGTAAACTTAGCAATTCGTTTAAGTAGTTAATAGCTATAATCGGTGCAATCGGCCAGGCCGGTTCATCTCCATATACAGAGCGGTGCCTACGCGAGACTAGCTGCGCCCGCGGCTGCGCTCGAGACCTTGCGCACAGAACTTGACTTACTTTTACTGGTACTTGACCAATTTCGTGGTGTACGGTATAATTTATAATCTCCAAAAACAAGCTTCTTAAGGGGTTATTAGATGTTGCAATAAGGCTGTAATTAATGTTTGGTTTTGGCCTCGATACAATGATTCGTGGTCGGGTCGCCTCGTCCTGCATAGCCGAGCTATGTAGCATGTCCATAGCGAACTTCGCTTTAATATCCAATACGCGCATAAATTCGATTCCAATAAGGTAGAAGAACTTTTAATTGATACTTAGAATTCTACTGACGCTTAAACAGAAAAATATAATATAAATAAGTGAAGTAACGACAGCAGACAACGCTATAGCTATAGCTACAAATGCTCCTCACAATATATAAAGTAGATAATTATAAGACGTGGTGCGCCCGCGCAGCTAAATAAACGCGAACATTTAGATCGTGCGCTGGAACACGTTATAAATGCCCCATAATGATTGATATTAGACCATTAAGGAACATATTTGAGGCTACTAAGAATAATCACGTTTTAAACGTTTATTTGTTGTGTAAATCAAGTAGAAATATTTAATAAGGGAATACGTAATTTACCGTATAATGTGACACCTACTGACGACGTCGGATCTTACGAAATCCATAATTTTGTCAATAAAGTCAATCTGGGTCAATTGATCCTAAGAATAGTTAAAAGTTATTTCAGATAACATAAAATACTTAGTTAGAATATCAATATCACTATCGTGCAGACGATCAACACTATGTTATTGTCAATAACATATTATGCGTGGTAGAGAACAGTTTCTGAGAATATCTGGATAAACCCGACATAAAAATTGTGAATCTACCACAAAGTGATTCCGAACAACCGACATTAGATAGCGATTTCTGCAATAAATTAACACCGTATCGAAATACTAGTTACAAAATAAAGATGATGCTTTCCACATGTTTGGAAACAAAATGGCGGTATATCTGTAAAATGATTTTAAATCGACACCTGATACGATGCAGAAGGATAAAGTATCTGGCTAATCGTTATTGACGATAAGGCGGGCCGAGGTCGCGCCAAATCACTAGTCTAGGAAGCTGCTACAGTGATGAGCGGTAGCGGGTTTTAGTACCTACTTTAAAATGTATATTTAGATAAAATATGGCAGTTTTTTAGTCTTAATAAACAGTACCGCAATAAGAATAGGATTTTTAAGCTTTGGGCTTACATTAGTTTGGTGTAATATTTATGTTTATTACTTTATAAATCGCGTCCGCTCCCGCAACCGCCCCCGCGCCCGCTATCCCTGTGGACCGTCGCCTACACATATTTTAGGCGAGCCAGCAGTAATGTTACCTGTTTGCGGGGACATTCCGACAACGTGGCTGTTGAAATCGACGCGAACCAGATTGTTTACGTTTTAGATAGAGATAGCTGAGCACGTGAGATACTAGCGCGATTAGCTTAACGTGGATACGCTACTGGGCTTGCTGGTCACTTGACCGAGAGGCGCTACAATAAGTTAAAATTAATATTGGCCGGAAAATAAGCAAGGCATTCATTCAAACAATGTACAAATACACAATAATAGATTGTGAACCATTATTTTCTTTTTATGAATGAAATATGATCTGATGAACCTATAATGATACCTAGATTGATATAAAACCGTCAAACATCTAAGGTTTTAAAAATCTGAATATCACAAATGGGACCAGTTATCAAACATTAAATTACCATACGATGGCTACAAAAAATATTCTATAAATAACAAGGATTAGAGCTAATATAAAAAATAACTTGCAGATACAACTTAAAAAAATCCGAACACACAAACAGTCCCATCCACATAGATACCAACGCGCCAGTTTCAATAAGTTGCCATACTGGTCAGACATCAGCACCGGGCGACCTTCCTTGGCGACAGGTCAGTCCGTCGAATGGCGACTAATAGAGCGGCTTCACGGGCTGGCTGCTCCACTCACTTGCGAAATAAACAACCTGCGCTTCGCCATCCCGGCCTCCTTCTACACAACTGCCTGACTTTGTCTTAGCTGGACGGCTTCGACTGAATCTAATAAGACTTCAGACGTTGGAGTCTGAACTGATAATCCTTTATTGATGGTAAAATATTGGTGGCTTATCATTGGAAGTCATATAAAATCACATTGAAATTCCAAGTAGTAAACTGACAAATAGATCGCAAGGAGTGATCTAAAGTAGTCTTTATGAGCAAGAGAAGTTTCCAACTTGACTTCACAGAAAAACCGATTTGTGGTTTCAACTATACTATCAAATTATAAGAACAAAAATGTAACGCAAGTAATGAATGTAGTCCCTGGTTGTTGCACTTACGAAAGAAGATGAATTGACTATTGCTGTTTTGGCTGTCAAACAGGATTGAGAGCACACGGAGACAGGTCCATCGGTCTGCCCGACAATGATCCAGCTGGCCAGTGACACTTCATCGATTCTCTAAGATTAGGGACAATGGAACGAGTTCTTTCTGATAAGATAATTTGAGTGGCAACTTAGTAGGTACAGCGACAGTTAATAATAGGGCGAGTTATAAACTGGCTACTAGTGACTTGCGCTAGCTGACTTGTCGCGCAGTAATCTCTCATTACAGTTTAATCTGCGTATTACCGGATAATCTTTTAGTAGATGATCCTCTTGAGAGGAACAGCTTCGTGTGCGATCCAATCTACGCATGTTATTTAATACGTAAGTATAAGTGCAAAAGTTTATTTAAATTAAACGCCTCAGCAGTGATTTCTAAACAATCTCGCTACAAATAACATCCCAATACCAGGCTCCAGTGTGAAGAGTGATGCTGGCACGCGTGGAGTACTATTTGGCTTGTAAATCAATATAATTAGGGACGTTAAATTCCTGTTAACACCTCCCGGTGATTACGATGTCGTGATCGTAAACGAGCGCCCACTTTGTACATTTCTGCATACATATACATAAATTACATTGCTGGCCGCAGTCGATATGCGTGGCAAAGGTTCGCTACTGGCTACACGATGGAATAAAAATAAATTTAGTTTATTATAATTACCAATGTATCGCTTTAATTACGCACATAGAGATAAATTTTCCAGTTATTATTTTTATAAACAATAGCGCATTGCTCAGTAATACAACATCTTAATTAAAAACACTTGCCAAATGCTGGTGGCTGTAAACACACATTGTTGGAGAGTGAAATGTGATTTTTTTATTATTAAAAGTCATTAAGCAACATACAAAATGTAAGTATTTAAATATTATATTGGTAAGTTTTACATTTTAGATGTGGAAAAAATATAATAATTATGGCGTTCGATATTGTGTCGTGGATTTTTATATTTAACCTGTTTAACTACCGAGGAATATTTTTAATTTATTTTATTTTGAACAACACCCACACGACGGACCTGTATGCATGCATCACTCACACACTGGCGGGTCCGTCAGTCTGTCAGCACACAACTTTCCAGCAGTTTCGATTTCAGTTGTAGCTCACGCATCCATTTTATTGGCTGTAACACTAAAGTGGACAACGTTTAGGACTTATAAATAGCCAGCCGGTCCGACGGGGCGCATATCATTTCTAGCTTTCTATACCACGTTGTTGTGCTTATACTGCATGTATGCATTTACCTACAATATTGAAATGTACGAGCTAAGTGTTGCTTAAAATATCCTCTTATGCTGGTCAGATATACAACATAGACTAGTCTTCTTATGGCATTGCTTTTAGTCAGAACCTAATAGGACCCCTGGTAGAATGTTCTAGAAACTTTGTAACTTAGAATTGATCAGTCATCAAAGCCTGCAAAGCAAGCTATAAATGGCTAATTAACGAAAAAAATCTGATAATCTAAGCCCAAAATTCAAAATATAAATAATTTATTTTAATTAGACTATTTACATGCACTTTTAAATTGACAAAAAATGCTGAGTATGTCAGTTAGTCATAAAGGAATGGCTAAAGCTATTTGCCCGAAAATATTTTTACACAAACCTCAAGTTAATTTTAAGTTCCCAGGTGATCAGGGAAATCAAAGATACTGAATTGTATGTAACATGACAATGATCTTAGACTCGTATTTATGGAGCGATATGTCAAGTTTAAGAAACATGTCGAGCGACATGTTGAATTTCTAATGGTGTACAATAAACCCACCAAGTTTTACGATGACAATCATTGCGCTAGCATTAATTAGTGGTGGGTCGCAGGCCTGGGTACCGGGAACCATAAAAACGTATTTATTCGATCTTGTAAATACGTTATAATGAATAATTAATGTGTTAATGGTCGCAAGTGACATATTTATTGCTGAAATAACATGTATTTTGGTTTGTGAAAATACAATTTATTAGTGGAATCGAATAAAAAATCTGATACAGTTATGATTTAATTTGACGATATTATTGAAAAAGTTTTTTGCTGCGTCTGAATTAGCGATACCTGTTTGGCGACATAATCTAATTAAAACAGCTTCGAATGTGGACATAAATAAGATAATTTCTTACATTTATTATATTTATGTTCTGTGGGGTCAGGTGGTTCGTAAACATATCTGTAGACCATTTATTCGCCAATTAGCGAGCTTTCAAATCAGTTTCGCCTCGATTAATGGCACTTATTGTTAATTTCTCAAGTTATTTTGGTTCTGAAGTTAAAATGACTGAAATTTGACCTCAGAAATAATCAACTTTACACAATAATTAGTGTCATCAGAGCAGTATCAGAGTGCGGTGTCCCAGCGAGGCGCGGACGTGTACGTGTGAGTTATGAAGTTATTGTGGCGCCAGTTAGAGCCGTGATAACGTTTTATCACCCACAAGTGTTGTACAATCTCACTGTAATAACGAAATAACCTTGAATTTATAGTCCTCTTTACGAAACGAGCGGGTACCGAACGCAACGCAACCGGGATTACGTTTAATTACGTTACAGAGTTATGAAGATTTCGAAAATATTACACAGCGTATTAGTTCTTTAAGATTGTAAAATATAAATTAACTATGAACGTAATGCAAGACCAGAAGATATTGTATGTAAGTAAACACTATTTAACAGCCGTGACGCATGATCAGCCATGTAATGTCATCTGCATTAAACTATCGTTTACTTGTATAAGCTCCGCCTCAAGAGGAAAATCGGCTAATCACAGCATGTGTTTATTAATTTCAAGTAAAGTCTCGTGAATCAAATGCTAATTGTAATACATTTATAAAAAGCAGCATTAAAATTATGTTAATTAACCCAACAAATTATTTATTTAATTACTCGACCTGAAAGCTGTTAATTTCTATTGACAATATAATTTTCTTTCTGTATAGTGTTTCCCCAGTCAATTGTGATGTCTTTTTCACACGTTCCACATGTAGGGACGGCCGCTACAGAAACATAAAGAGCATAATGAATCGCGCTTGCTATCGGTACCGCACCGCGATGTTCACCGCGGGGACACAGACTCAAAGTTTTATTGGCCCATAAAGTTGCCGGTATCCGGTATCTAGCACCGGTACCCGTTACTTTAGATACCGAATTTATTTCATCAAACGCACATCTCTACTCTCGCTGGCCGCGTTTTTTAAGGTGAGTTCCCACTGTTTGCTGTAGCCATTTTGTGAATTATTGCCATGATTTTCAATGTCTTACAAGTTAGTTTATCACCATTTAAAACTAACTTTATATGGGCCACACTTTATCAAGTCGTTCAAAATAATAAATTTAGTTTTACCTGTATTTTACTCAAACATATTATTGAAAGCCGTACCTACCGCAGTAATCTGCACCTCTCCTTACACTAATTTCTCAGCAAGTTTTAAGTGGAATGCCAGCTCTTGTGCTGAGCCATCCCGGCGACCCACCGGTAAGTAACTTTGGCCATTACCTCCACCATATCGGCGTTAAAGTCGGCTCGAGTGGTGAAATCTTCCAAATCGCTTGAGCTGTGTGTCGCCTTAATACGCGTTTTAGATATTATTAACAGCTATGTTTTAGTGCGTACTTTACGTTTAGTGTTATTATATATATCTGTTGACCTAGGCGTAAGTGCCATACTATATAGAAGACGAGGCAATTCTTTTAAGTTGTTTTAAGTCTAAAGCTCAGTTTACATCACCACAGAATTTGCGTCACAAATGGAGATTTTTTTTTATACTGTTCACACTCTACCGCTTCTTTCTTCGTGATACGATATTATTGTCGTGCCATAGTCCTAGCTTGAATCAGGCCTCAACCATTCACTCATACTTAGGGGGAGCTTATAGACGTCAGTATTTCTTCCAATGATTGACATAATCATTAAAAACTAGAAATATAATATTCTGACTAGCTAAAACAAAAAGAGAAACATCTACAAATAATATCTAACATGATTCTAATTAGGACTCAAGATTTAATTGGGGCTTTTAAAATAGAGTAACTAACCATCAATATTGTACTTGTTTTTGAGTTTCAAACTATCTAGTTCACATATAACAAAACCCGCTTACAACAAACCAGAGTAGTTCCATGAACAACAATGCAGCATACATTGGTTGCACCTAGGTAGGTTTATCGTGACGTAACGGTGGCTAAAGCTATTTTTTCTTTATCAAACTATTGCAAGCCTATTTTGAAAAGTCAAATCAGTCCGAGCGAGCTAAAAATGTTACTGTTCGGTGAAAAAAAGAAAATTATTTTTTTCTAGATACGCACAGGACATAGAAAATAGTTCTCAAGAAAGAAAAGTTATATTCTACATTTACGGTGATAGTAAGTTTTTACGGTGGCACTTACTGGTGGATAATTAATTGCCTTGTTCGAGCGTAATTTGTTATAATTTTTTTTTTTTTATATGTTGTACACTATCAACAACAACCTTTCACAAAATACACGCTGCATACACCAGCGTTTCATACGCCCACTAAGTAGACAATCCCGGAAACAACATCCAACTACTTAACGATGAACAAACGATTTGTTTTCATTTCCTCGCACGAAATTACAAACAACTTCGCAATGCGAACAAATGATGGACAAACGTCTGTTTCCGTTCACGATGGCACAGTTTTTTGGCGATTCGATTACTCCGTGGCTAATCAATAGCCACGCGCCGAGGATTAGACGGCTATTAGTGGCTAGGATCCTCGAAGGCCGGCTAATGCCTTCCGGCTAAAGGCTCCAAATTTATTAATCGATTTCGCGATACACGATATAGGTCAATTGTTTATGAAGCTGCGGATATTGACTATTAAATTGGAATAGGAATTATTATACATACAATATTATGTATCTACCGAATGACATATTATGAGTTGCAGTAAATGGTAGCCTCAAGCGCTGCTATGATGACATTGCTGAGGTCTATAAACTTTGCTGCAATTATTAATGAAGAAATTTGATTGTTTTATTTTGATTAGGCATGCAGTAAGGGATATCCCAGAATATTTCTTGCTATTAAAACTACAAAATTATTTAAGACTATATCCCTAGTAGCTATAGATAGTGACCAGCTTGATTCTCATCAGTTTAAGAATCTTAGTCTGTGAAACCCAATAATGTTTTTTTCTCACGAAAAAAACTATCACATTGATCATTGTGAAATGCATCAAACAATCAATTAGTGAGTCTTTAGCCTTCGGAGTTCTCAGTGCGCCAATAAAATATGATTTCGTAAGTCTAATCGCGATGTACGAGCATAAATACCGGAGTCCACATGACGCCTCTTGATTTATTGCCCCGGCCCGGCCTTGGGGCAAGCGGCCTTTGGGGAATTAGTTTCGGCCCGCGACTTCACCCGTTTTGGTAGTTACTTTTATTGGTTATTGAAAGTGGTTTTGGATTTTCAATTATGGATCTTGAATTATTCTTCACACAGGGCTCATATGTTTGAGAGATGTCTATGATAGTTTAGTTGTTGTGTATGGTGTGATAACTGTCGTTGTTATCGGAATGGATATTGTTTTTTTTTTCGAAATTATAATTTCATGTTTACGTATTTCCATTTGGAGCCTCTAAAACTAAGATCAAATGGACATCGAATAACAAACAGTCAAATATTCAATCTTAGTTTAAACTTACATAGAATTTGAAAGACTACCATTAATTATATCATACTCATGCGTTAATAGATGATAGGAGTATGTTTGTAAAGGTTAATCTAAGATGTAACAACAGACGTATTAACTACATTTAATTGATTATCAGATCATGTCCTCAGATATCTTCACATTGAGAATGTGAACGGCGTTCCTCTTGACGTAATAAATTAGAATACGTCTGCACAAGTTGCAGGCTGAGTTGCGATATACAGCTTTACTTACAGTTGAGACAGAAGGCTTTTATTTGTTTCAGTCTTTTTATTAATGCCTGGCCTCTGTAGACATGGATTTCCCTATAAAATATCAAAAACAACACCAAAACCTAGATTGCTCCCTAGCATGTGAAATGTTCTTAGGTATCTCATCAATCTTATGTACTTATTGGAAAAACCTGTTAACAAAAAATATTACTGCCAGCCACTTGCGGACGATGGAATGCTGACTTTTTCATAATTTTGAACATACCGTCCGCAACGAGACGCAGCGCCTACGGGTGCGCAAGCGCCGGTCGCATGTCACCCGCTCATAAACCCCGCGCCCCAGGCGACCACATATTATAACAAGCGCTATTTTATACTCATTTAGAGATCAACTCTCTTATCCTCGCAGGATGCAACTTGTAATTTGAGCAAAAAGGTATTAAATGCCTCAAGTCGCAATTTTGGCAATACGCAACATTGTAAGCGAAGTGAATCAAAGATACTAAGTAATTTTATTTTTGCCTCCTACTGATAACAGCCACACATCAAAAGCGCAGAATGTCTCATATTTGAAACAAATCGATGTTACACCTATTCTATCTTTAAGGTGTTCACTAGGTGAACGATGACTTCCACTTTACAATACTCAATGAAAAGTTTTTATTTTACTGAATTAGCTAAGCTTCCAGTGTAGACTAAGAATGGTGTTATTATCATTAACATCGAAAGAACAAAGGATCAGTCGTATGAGAGTTACACCTGTAAAATGAAGATCCACCCCAAAAGGACGACGTGTAATATTTAAAGACATTAAAGGGAAAGAACACAAATATAATCGCATGTTAAACACTAGTCCCGCGGCGCTTGCGGACGCATGCGATTGCACAGAGTTAACGCAGATCAGTCGCGTGCGCATACGACTTAGCAACCGATGCGTTCGTGCTGCACCGCTTAACAAGTGGACCTGGCGAATTTAATGTGTCCAAAGAGTTATGGAAACAATCACTATCATAGAATATTGTAAAGCTAGAGTAGGTACGTAATTGTTCACAACTTGTTTAAATTTTTATTACTCCATCAAATTCTGCTATGTGCTTTCATCGATCGTGTTCGCAAATGTATGTTTTGTAAATTTTTCAGCTTTTTTACACGTATGAATCGGATAAACTAAAAAAAATCAAACGCTTTGTGTGCTACGGTGTTAACTAAAATATCTTAAGCTCAAGTAGGTACTTTGTGCACTAAATAATCGTACAGGACACTGCACCAAAGTGTACAGAACCAAAAGCTCCAAAGCTTTCGCGGTGTAACCTCACAAAGTTGCCATCACCTAAAGATATGTGCAAGTCATCCGCATATCTCCGATTCCGTGCGTGTAGCCCATGCACCTGTGAGGGACCGGACAGCCGGACGGCCGGACAGGCACCGCCTCCGGACAACATTACCGTATTTTATAACTATTCGGATGAATATGTTCACGCGATTTCGCAGAATGCACGGAATTTCGATTGGTTTCAAATGGGGATTAGGGTGATCTTGGGATTGGGGCATAAGGGTCTGCGTGATGTCGTGCGCTTGATGTTAAAACGACTGCACACCGGACAGACATTGAAGAGATGATGGATGGTGAATTCAATTTTAAAGCAATTCAGAAATAAATACACCTACTATTGGGGAGTACTGTGCATTTTTTAGCGTTATTGAAATGTATTAAGATGTAATTACTGCCAATACAATGCCAGATAAGAGATGACATAATTATAATAGGTATTTACTAAGTCGAAATATGATGACATCATAGATATTTACTCTGTTGGTTGGGGCAAGAACTAATGTGTAGCTTATATTGTCACGATGTACTAAGGCTGCATCTTAGTTATCTACAGGCTGTATAAATAAAAACGATTGCACCTTCATACCAAAAAAGATATAATTAATTGAATTCTGTATCTACTAAATTTTAATCGTAAATAGATAAGTAAGCTATATTTGTATTCAATACTAGTTTTAATTTTTTACCCATACCTACATTCAATAGGTGCTGCTATACGATGGAATGTAACAATTCTCAGTATAAATAGACGATAAAGGCAATTAAAAGGAACGGCTAAATAAATAACCAGCCGACACTTCAAGATCAGCGGGTGCGGGCGCCAGCCGGCTGACGAGTTACTCCGCGCCATTTGTCATAGCTGTGACTGTGTACTTGTCGTAAGGAGAGCTTAGAGACCTTGAGGAGGCCGCGTCGAAAGGAATCCTTCACTATCGATGGTCAACAGGAAAAAATGCTATTTATTTGTCTTCGTAGGAACTGGAATTATTTTTAGTCCCAACACACAAACAAAGCTGTAAACAAATAAAAAAATCATAGACTAAGGTATCGAAGCCAGGATCTGATGTCCAGTAGTCGTGCTTGCAATCACTTGACCAGGGCAATAAATTTTATGAGTGCAACTAGCTTGACGTTTCATAAGTGCCTGAAAAGACCTATTCGAAATTAAAAAATGAGTTTTAATTTTTTTATGAAACGTAGGTATAACTAAAAGTTTTGAATATTTTGCATTTCTGCCAGTTTCCTCCGAACCGCAATAAGATCTTGCTGGTAATCATTAAATGTGGACCACTTCTGTCTATTCTCAGTAGCACGTAAGTATTCACAGCTCTGTACAGTACAGCGCTGGGGGATGAAGATTGGTGTGAACAACTTATTTCTACTTCACACACTTCGTTGTACTCTCATGTGTTGTAATAAAGTTGCTAATCATTGAAGGTATCCAGTGACGGTTGGACATAACGGTTGCGGCCAGTAGGGTGGCGGTTCCATTTTCGAAACTTTGGCAAGCAAACGGTTAGAGAATCAATGCTGTGAATTTCGAAAATGTTCCCAAGAATGGCGCATGTGAAGGAGTGGCGGCGACACGACCGCCGTCCGTCATAGGCCTCGTCCGGTAGCGGCAGTCACGGCGCGCGTGATCCGCGCAGATTAATGACGCGCCGATCGCAATCTCTTCCGCGTGCCACGGCGCGTGACCGCCCGGCCACGACCGATTTCGGCGCGTTTCATTAGATTTCATCTTAAATAGTAAATTAGTAATAATTAAGCTAAACGGAAAGAAGCTGGCACCCAAAAATTATTTACTGATATGAGTCACCTGATTTTCCGGTGCCTACAATCTTTAAAGTTTGCCAACTTGCATTATAAGAAGAGGAGATATATTAATTCACAGCTTAATCACTCACGTGCAAACATCAAATATATTTTAATAAACTTTCGATATTTGATTTCGTGTCGTAGCATATAAATAACTTAGCTTATAACAAATGTGCATCACTTTCAAGTTGTAAATTTTATTCTACTGTTCATTTAAATTAATAAATTTTCAAAGCAAAAGGTATTTATCAATGGATACTAGTTTTTATGTTTGTTTGTCTACAAGTCTTTGATTTACATGTGTAACCTATAATAATCATATTTCAAATGAAAAATATGAATATATTAATAAATTATTCATCAAATTCGTTCCGCGATCTATCCGCGCGGTATCATCGGTAAAATATTCGTTTTTACCATTCAGGAGCACGGGCGAATGGTAATCTGCCCAATTAATGTACAACTATACATAAAAATACAAATAAATGAGTAACTAGTACTTCTGAATTTATATTCCACATGTAAAATTATTCATAATTAGTCGTAAAAATTATACGGACTATTTATCAATTATTTAAATTTGTATAATATGCTACACGCCAATTATAATACATTTGAATCGGCCGCTGACGTAGTAATCACTTGCGTTTATTTTAGTGGGTAATTAAGAGTTCAAACAAAAACTTAACCCTATTTAGTAAGTCAGCATCATATTAGAGCCTCATTTAAGAGCCATGAATCATTTATCGGGAGTATAGCCCGAAGTAAGTCACATATACTACAACCACTTACATTAATGAAGTAAGTGGTGCATCCCGGTGTTTTAAAATGTATACTTGTATATCGATATCCTCTACTTGCAGGCGGCACTTGCAAGTAATGTTGTTACTCATGATGCACGTAACTACCTAGGGACCATTATTACCTACCAGGGTGAACCATAGGGTGACCCAGTCTTATAAGTAACAAATTTCGTGATTTGTTTCTCCAGTAAAAAATTACAGTACATTTGTAGTTTCTCAGTAGCTCTGCAAGTACATACATTATCCCAAGGACAGACAAACAGAACAACATTACGTAGATTCGTATTATAGGCACACACTTATGATATTACCTATTGACATATTTATGTAGCGAGTCAGCTTACGTACTGCGTCAGACACGAGCCGAGATTTATTGAGACAATTGTAATTGTTGTTCAAGCATTCACCAACGTCATGTACTAATTATATGTACTAGTTCCTGGTAACAGGTATATAAGTAGGTTGGTACTTGGGTGAAGGGTTTTCTTGGGAAATATTATTCAAGGACTAGCTTCTGCCAGCGACTTCGTCCGCGTGGAATAGTGGTGCTCCGCTCCTATTGGTTTTAGCGTGATGATATATAGCCTTCCTCGATAAATGGACTATCTAACACTGAAAGAATTATTTAAATCGGACCAGCGGTTCCTGAGATTAGCGCGTTTAAACAAAATGACAACATTTCCCTTCACTGCTCTGCTCCTATTGATTGTAGCGTGATGAAAAGTATACTATAACCAGCTCAGGAGTATGACAAATAATTGTACCAAGTTTCGTTAAAATCCGTCGAGTAGTTTTTGTTTCTATAGAGTTCATACAGACAGACAGACAGACTTTTTTAGCTATAATATATACAATATATTGGCATAATATATGGTAAATAAACAGATGACTGGGGCTTGAGAAGAGAATAATGAATGCTTTGCAAGTTAGAATTGGTGCTATAAAGTTAAGCATATAATTTTTTGGAAAAGGCTTCATTTATATTAATAGGTAACTCTGTCTGTTATGCTTACAAGGTAAGAAGGCTGATCCGATTTAGATAAAATTTGGTAGGTACTTAAAGGGATGGAGTTGTCAAACATTTAACATGCATAAAGCACCGTTTATTTATCCTTCCATTTTAATCACGAGTTTTTAAAGATTATGATGACTATACTATTCATTATCTTAGTTTAATGTATAACAAATGACTACAATATACTCACGAGTTACAGAAACTAAGCATACCTACTTTTAGGGAAGACCTGATGGGGAAAGATGTGGTTCATTGAAAATCCTTGAATGAATGCCAAGAAGTCAAGGCACAACGTCTTCTGATGACGTAGGTTTATACCTATGTACGTATAACAGAACTACTGCGCAGCACTCAAGGTGCGCAGGCGCCGCCACCAAGGCCGCCGACGCTTCCAGACTCCTGCGCATAACAAAGCTATAAAAATAAATACTAATCGTAATCCTTGTATTGTTTTTTAGTTGAATGTCACAAGATTGTTTGACAGAAAAAAATAGATCCTCTAAATGGTAATTGAAAAATCACTCAGCCGTTTTAAGGTTCTTCAGGTTAGGTTTAAGTGTAAGATAACATATTTTTTTATTTTGCTAAAGCCTTTTCATTTACTAATCTAGTCTAATGCTCTACGATATAATGTTTATTTATTAACTTTGTATCTATATTTGTATTCCAGATAGCATAAAAATGTAAAAAAATATTTAAACTGATTATTATCACTAGCTAGAATGTTTGAATAAAAGTAAATCGATTTATTGGATAATTCGTTGTGTTTTGAAGTAACCGGCCATAACATACACTATTTTGTTTTTTATAATTAGAACACAAAGGAGAACGGTGGCGGTCGTATCGCATACTTTTGTTGTTGTTTTGTTATAGAATTTGTCTCATTTATTTAGGCAACTGTTTCATTACTTTTTCTGTATCCACACATTTTTTTTATGGTAGGGTTCATTAGTAATAGTAATAAAAATATTTGAATAAATAAACGCAACGAATCCGTAAACAAAACGCAGTAATGTTTTCAGAAGTTGCCATATGGAAAATAATACAAATACTATTATTATTTAGAAATCAAAATACGCTTAAATAAAATAAAGTACCTAAGTACTTACCTATAAAATACCGAAGAATTTATAATCGCAGCAAAATAATTATCATAGCAGTAACGATTTAATGATAGGAATTATTTTCGTCAATATTTTTTAAATGGCAACAATTTTTTATTGACAAGTAAAGGAAATCTGTCTTTCAGTTCAGTTGAATTCTTTGTTGTTGTTCGGTTTGTGGTTTGTAATTGCATCTGAGCAATTTAGCGAATTATCCGGCTATTTTTACATTGAGTTGAGTCTACTCCTCTGTACTCTATCTCTTGATAGTAGTTTTGCGAAAGGACGCTTTGTTTACTGTGTTGTGTGTGTTCGTGCTATAAATAATCAAACAATGGCGAGTTTGCAATGTGTCAATTGTAACGTTCGCATATCCCGAGTACGAAGGCACGCTTTATCCGATGAGAGTGAAGATCTGGTCAATACTATTAGACTGTGGACATATCCTAGAGATGTAAGTACCTACATATATGTAGTTTATTAATACCACTCTGTTTATACATAACTAACGATCCGCTCTCGCTTCGCTGAGAGTTAAAAGGGGAATCTCTAAAGCCCATGTCTCTTATGTGTACATAAACTATAAATATAAACCTTCCGTGAGAAATAAACTACCTAATGGTTGAAAACCGTCTCAAAATCCGTTGCATGGTTTAGAAAAAGAAGACTAACTCTGACTCTGTGCCTATCTAAGGCACAGACAGAGGCAGAGGGCGACTTTATTTTATACTATCTAGTGACTAGTGATTAATGTGTAGGTTAGTAATGAACTCGTTGTATAGAAAACTATACAGATACACGATTTGGGTAGGCACTTAACTAGAGGTAAATAATCTTGATAGTACTTCTTACATAAATACATATTAAACTTAACTACTACAGTAGAATCTCACTAATGCACCATCTTTAAATATCAGAGTGTGCCGCATTATTGAAACGTTCGGATTACTGGATTATATAGAAAAAAATCATATATAAATAAAATAAAGTATTTGGCAAAGATAATTCAGTGTATTTGTGTTCATGTTCACACGTTTTTTATAACTGTAACATATCTCACAATTATATAGAGTTAACGAAATAATCTTTAATTCATTGTTTTTGTACAAGTCGTAATCCTTGTTGAGAAACCTTTTTTCACATGTTTTGTAGAATTGTAGCATCTTTACCAGGTATGCTGTTTTCTTCAGCCCATGTTATGCAAGTTTTGAAACAATTAAATGCTGTATCTAGTTTAGCTTTTACAGTTGTAGTGTGCAAGATTATTAGACATGTCGGCCTATTGAAGTGCCGGATTAGTGAGATTATACTGCACTTAAAATAATGTTTCAATTGATTAAGTAATTGATATATTTGTATGTATTTTATTATTGAACATGAATTTAAAAATAAAGTCATATCAAGATACTAATACCTTTAGTTAAATAAAGCCAAATGGAGTGTACATGTGTTTTACATAGTTTGTCTACGAGTGTCAGAATAGCTATTACTTTGATAGTGTGTCAGCTGAAAAGAAGAGGAAAGTATCCAAAGTAATAGTGAATAGTACTCCAAATATCTTCGTTTCTTTCCAGATAACACCTGCTGACCACATTTGCCATGAATGCTGGCAATTAGCTAATCATTCACATTCATCAGCTGAAATGCCCAGACGATTAGTTGGTCATCGAAGTGTTTGTGTTCTATGTGGACGTTCTATTCTAAGAATTAGTAGACGCAGGATTTTGATTGAGGGGGCAAATGAAGAACAACAACGTGTGGCTAATGTAGTATCCACTTGGATCCAACCACGAGAGGTATACAACCAACATAAACATTATTAATTGTTTTCTTAGATTTTAATATAGATGTAAAGTAATATAAATTATTTCACACTATACCAAGCATGTTACATGGTGGTCTTCTTTCTGCCTATATGAACAAGCCACAGTCTTTACCTATTTGATTTATAGTAATGATGCAAGCAGACTAAAAGTACAAGCACAAATGCTTGTACTTTTAGTCTTGGTTATTCTGGGAATATTTTTTGCATTTTGTTTATTTCTATTTTTGTTTAGTTTTATATGAATGTGTCATTATTTTTGCATAAATAAACTGTTACTCTTTCTTTCTGTGGTCGATTGCAAGCTTTTCTTGATTTCAGCTTCGTTCTGAAGATGAAGCTTGTGTGCCATGTTGGCTAAGAGCTAGAAGAACTAGGATTGTCCCGCTAGTTGAAAACATTCAACCACCTTCACCAGATGATGTGGTTGGTGATCATCCTGATTTGATGTGTGCTGTATGTGGTCAGAGTCTGTCCACCACAACATCTGCTGAAGAATGGAATCCTAACAACATTACCCATTTGTTGGAGCATCAGCAGGTATAACAATGTTTATGTTAGCTATATTTTTATTGATTATGTATTTTCATAGCCCGTACTTAAAAGGTTGCCAAAGAGCTGCTTTTATATGTTGCAAACTCTAAGACCTAGCGAGGATGGCTCTAATTATTAACAAACAATACCTACTTGTCCTTCTATTGTCAAATGAGCCCTACTGTAATGAACAAGAAACTTATTCAGTCATATGTTATCACTATTTTGTAAAGTAAAGGAAAGTAATAATTGTATCCCGCAAATCATTCTACAGCTTAGGTTGCAGAATTTCAATCTGGAATCTCAATGTGTCCTACCTATTTTTTGTTTATGTTTGATGTAATACTTGGACATGTTGGGTCTGGAACAACTTATTGTTTCTTTGTATATCATTAATACTCTTAATATCTGTGGTCATCTTATGATGTTAATTATTTACAGATGTCATCCATGAATGAAGTCTGTGGTATTTGCTGGGCCCAGGCTCGAGATTTCTCCTTACAAGTTCCAGAAGGACCACAAGAGAGAGCTGCTCGCCATGAGGGTCTTACTCGACCTGCCCCTTTCTTAGATGAAGTTATATTAAGAACAAATTAAAAATAACACCATTAAATAAACATAATTTCAAAAATAAAGTATTTATTATTTACCTACACTAAAACTAAAACCTCATCCGAAGTTCATTTCGTATCCTTTCCTTCATTTTATTTTTCTTATGTTTGATTTGTGCACATAAAATCGTAAATAAATAAGACAAGCCATTACATTTACACCAAAGCCCTGTTAGTGTACCTAATGTAACATTAGTAGGTGTAGGTACACTCGAACATAACCTTTAAAAAATAAAAGCCGATATAACTTTTTCGTCCGAGCTTTTAAAAATCTCTGAATTTACAATGGTCTTGTTTATCATATTAACTACCAATTAAAACATATAAATATCCCCAACACATACTTTTATTAGCGATACGAAATTCCCATACAAGCCTGCCGTTCTCCTTTGAAGTAGAATAAATGAAAGTTTATCTTGGTTCCACTCAAGATAACTGACTTGCCAACACAAATTCTTAAATTTAATGATAAATAAATCTGGTCAAGGATACGAGTAAAATCCATAAGAAAAGATTTCTCCTTAATTGCAGATCGAACAGTAAGCAAGTGTACCTCAATAAATTAGCGGAGGTTATATGGCGGTGGCTGAAAAATGCGCGCGATATATTGCCAGGGGGGCGCGTCGGTGGGGGAGGCGGGATGAAACAATGGGGATAGTGAGCTGTTCCAGCTGTAAGGAGGCTGATTGCTGCCTTCGATCCGACATCGATCCGAGTAATGCGTTGAGGATATGCGCGAGTCACGGGAGGTAGCGGACACAAAGGCACGAAGCGATTCGAACCCATGAGATTTACCTTAGGCGCACTCTTTTAACACCGATTCTTGTGCAGCTTTTGTGCTAAAGAAAAAAGCGAGTTCGGTTGTTAATTATATTTTTCTAAAAATAACATATTTTCAGCTTACCTGATATTGTGATTGTCATGTTCCCTATACTTTATGTCTACAGTAATTCAACTGACTAATACATTTAAGTATTTATTTCTCAATCACTGTACCAATTCGAGAACAGTTAATAAATGAGAGTTGAAAACAGTTTTGGCGAAACGCAATAATGTAACACTACTTTGATGCATAGGATAAAACACTATATTATATTTTTATGAATCCTTCTTTTTGCACCCATTGAAGTTTAACATCTGAAGAGCAGTGTAGGTGGGTATACTTTTTTATTGTTGGCGTTGAGTTGGCGTCGGCCTAGAAGGTGGCGCTGGCCTCCGAGGTGGCGTCGGCCTCTGAGTTAGCGTCGCCATCTGAGGTGGCGTCGGCCTTGGAGTTGGCGTCGGTCTCTGAGTTGGCTTCAATCCTCAAAGTGGCGTCGACGTAGAAGGTGGCGTCGGCTTCTGAGGTGGCGTCGGCATCTGAGGTGGCGTCGGCCTCCGAGGTGACATCGGCCTTGGAGCTGGCGTCGGCCTCCGAGGTGGCGTCGGCCTTGGAGTTGGCTTTGGCCTAGAAGACGGGATTGGCATCTGAGTTGGCGTCGGCCTTGGAGTTGGCGTCGGCATCTGAGTTGGCGTCGGCCTCCGAGGTGGCGTCGGCCTTGGAGTTGGCGTCGGCCTTGGATTTGGCGTCGGCCTAGAAGACGGCGTCGGCCTCTGAGTTGGCGTCGGCTTCTGAGTTGGCGTCGGTTTCTGAGGTGGCGTCGGCATCTGAGGTGGCGTCGGCCTCCGAGGTGACATCGGCCTTGGAGCTGGCGTCGGCCTCCGAGGTGGCGTCGGCCTTGGAGTTGGCTTCGGCCTAGAAGACGGGATTGGCATCTGAGTTGGCGTCGGCCTTAGAGTTGGCGTCGGCATCTGAGTTGGCGTCGGCCTCCGAGGTGGCGTCGGCCTTGGAGTTGGCGTCGGCCTTGAAGTTGGCGTCGGCCTAGAAGACGGCGTCGGCCTCCGAGGTGGCGTCGACCTTGGAGTTGGCTTCGGCCTAGAAGACGGTGTTGGCATCTGAGTTTAATCGGCCTTGGAGGTGGCGTCGGCCTTGGCGTTGGCGTCGGCCTCCAAGGTGGCGTCGGCCTTGAAGTTGGCGTCGGCCTAGAAGACGGCGTCGGCCTCCGAGGTGGCGTCGGCCTTGGAATTGGCTTTGGCCTAGAAGACGGCGTTGGCCTCTGAGTTGGTGTCGGCCTCCGAGGTGGCGTCGGCCTCCGAGGTGGCGTCGGCCTCCGAGGTGGCGTCGGCCTCCGAGGTGGCGTCGGCCTCCGATGTGGCGTCGGCCTTGGAGTTGTCTTCGGCCTAGAAGACGGTGTTGGCATCTGAGTTGGCGTCGGCCTCCGAGGTGACGTCGGCTTTGGAGTTGGCGTCGGCCTCTGAGTTGGCGTCGGCCTCCGAGGTTGCGTCGGCCTTGGAGTTGGCGTCGGCCTCCGAGGTGGCGTCGGCCTTGGAGTTGGCGTCGGCCTAGAAGACGGAGTCGGCCTCTGAGTTGGCGTCGGCCCCTGATGTGGCGTCGGCCTCTGAGGTGGCGTTAGCCTCCGAGGTGGCGTCGGCCTTGGAATTGGCTTTGGCCTAGAAGACGGCGTTGGCCTCTGAGTTGGCGTCGGCCTCCGAGGTGGCGTCGGCCTCCGAGGTGGCGTCGGCCTCCGAGGTGGCGTCGGCCTTGGAGTTGGCGTCGGCCTCCGAGGTGGCGTCGGCCTCCGAGGTGGCGTCGGCCTCCGAGGTGGCGTCGGCCTTGAAGTTGGCGTCGGCCTAGAAGACGGCGTCGGCCTCTGAGTTGGCGTCGGCCCCCGATGTGGCGTCGGTCTCCGAGGTGGCGTCGACCTCTGAAATGGCGTCGGCATCTAAGGTGGCGTTGGCATTTGAGGTGGCGTCGGCCTCCGAGGTGGCGTCGGCATCTAAGGTGGCGTCGGCCTCCAAGGTGGCGTCGGCATCTGCGGTGGCGTCGGCCTCCGAGGTGGCGTCGGCATCTGAAATGGCGTCGGCCTCCGAGGTGGCGTCGGCCTCGGAGTTGGCGTCGGACTCCGAGGTGGCGTCGGCTACGGTGTCGAAGTTGGCTTTAACATTAGAGTTCGAATTGATATCGGAGTAGTAGTCGGCGTCGAGCTAGTCATCGGCATCAGCTTCTATAGCATCAGCGTCGTAAATAACGACGTAAATACCGATGCAAATTTGCGTCGGCGTCGGAGTTTTATATGTATCTAATCCGAATACAAGTTACTGCTACAAAATAAACTGACATATAAACTGATTGATTGATTGAAACCGAAAAGCTATTATTCCTCAAAGAATCGGTTCGCATTTGGCGAATCGCTATCTTTCTTGCCTTGCGTACTTTGCCAGCGTATCGTAGCGTAATGGGGTGAGCGATTGCGCGTGTTTACGCACGCGGAGCACGTACCGCGCGGAGGAATTACGCGCGTCGATCCCACAGCACCGGATTCGGTCAATCGATGCCCTCACGGGACACGACCGAAACTACGGAATATCCGATCTGATATTTAAATGGTACAATATTTATAATTGCTTAAGTTTATTTGAGAAAATTTTACCATCATGAAGCTAAAGTAGATGGAGTAAACAAAATGACAAGGTTTGTTAGTCTAGATTTGTCGTTATATGGCATGAAAGTAGTGGCATATATGTAGCGCAATAAGTCAATGTAATGCGAAGTCACACCGACTTTGAATTATATTATACTAACTCTAATTATGTGTATTTTTTGCCACCGACTAAGTAAATGTACGCCAGTAAAAAAGAGAGTTTACGATCCGAAGTTCCCGAGAAATACGCTGCCAAACATACATACATACACTTGTGAAATTTAACACACGTGCTTAGAAGCCCATATAGACTAACATATATGAATATTATGTAATTTTGTTTGTTGTTTTAGTTTTTATAAAAACGTTGCCCCACACTAGGAATTTCTCCTGTGTCGTGGGTGCGTTTACAAACATTAATTACACATGCACAAACACCCAGACCCGAAACAATTTTAGTTGTCCCGTGCGGGAATCGAACCCGCGACACGCAGCGCAGCCAATTGCTCAGCGACTACACCAATCGTGCCTTCAAAATTCCAACAATATTAAAAACATACAGGTCAGATTGATAAACTCTTTTTATGAAGTTGGTTAAAAATGTTTGTAATCCTCTCAATGGAATAAACAAGCATAGTGATCTTGTTCCATCTGCAATAGATAAATAAATAAATTATAAAATTCAATTTTCCACTTTCACAATTAAAAGCATCGAGTATGGGCAATCTTCTGTTATTTGAGCTCAATTACTTACAATTAGTTTGTTTCGATGTGCCAGCCGGTCCACCTGGGCGTACCGCTAATTACATAATATCGACCGCCGGACACTAATGGAGCTATAAACTAGTGCTCATGTTGTAATGTACCTAATTGATTCCTCAACATGCCTGAAACTACGTAAAAATACATACGTATGTTATCGCGAAATATTGCCTCATACATTTTAACTTCCACAAACTTATAACTAAAAGCTGTAATGTGGATGTGTCTGTTGATTTATATTGTTATACATTAAGCGGAACCCATGATGATATTCTAGTAATACGTAACGAATGCCAAAGATCAAAAGCGTAACGGGCTTTTCAAAGAACAGGAGAGCCCATCCACGGACCGACTGAGACAGGCGTAGCTTAACCTTAAAATATTGACCTATGAATTTAAGATAAGCACAACATGGAAAACAGTGAGGACTTTTGAACAAGGAAGCTGCAATGAACACATTCGCCACACATCAACAGCCGGCACTAAACGTGAGCCACGATCTAGATTTATCACGTAATGCTTATTATTACTGCCACCTTTTTGCTTAACGTTTTTACCGCTATTTTTTAATTGATGCAATTTATTAATCTATCCCGGATTGGAAGTGTTGATTTGTGTACGTTCATCTTTTAAATGTATACTCTTTAAAAACACCTAACCTAGGTCACTATAGTAATTATTTGATTGACTGCTTCGTTGGTGAAGGAGGATGCATGAACAACTGATGATCTTGAATTCATTTTCCAGGTCATGCAAAGTGTTACTTGAAGTCTGGTTTTGTGGTCGGTTGATTCATGGCAATAGTCGCTTGAGAGATATGTGGGTGTAACGTAAAAACGGGTAAAAAAATATTTGTTTACATTTTCAGTTGTGTCTATTATGGTAAGATACAAATTTAAGCACTGGTTAAGGCGTCGAACTGGCCAGAATAAGAAACTCTGTTCGAACTCTGCCTTGTAAACTATAAACTCGTCCTAATCTTAGTTTAAGCGCTGAAAATGCAGAGGTGAGGCACAGACACATAAAATGTCCAAGTCGAATTGAAGTTCCATATGATACGAGCATAGAGAAATTATCCACTAGAGAGCTTATAGGCCGATTTCTTCTAAGAACACAACTCACCACTGCGGGCCGGGGGACGAGGAAAAATGCGCGGCTGCAATTGGTCGGTTCAAGGTCAAACTGCGCAGACGCCTACCGTTAGGGCTGCTGTGCTTGATTAAGGGAAAATAGACGATATCGATAAAATGGATTTTAACATTAAGAAAAATACTCAATTAAAATCTTATCAAATAGTATTTAATCAATTATTTCAATTAAACCATTTACAGGCTATTTGTTTTTAATAATTATTTACATATTTACTTGTATTTACAATAATAAAAACATAAAAATAATAAATTATACTAATATAATTAGGCATCAAAATATTCATCCGCATCGCTGTCAACGGGAATCGTGCCCAAAAGGCTGGCTGCATTGCCACATTGGATGGCAATGCTGATTTTTTGACCGAAATATAGGCCAGCCCTTTGATCACGCGTGGAGTCTACTAAACGTTTGCCTATATCACGAAATAGTAGACGGGCACTTGGACCCCATGGCCCTAATGTTTCTACCCCAAACGGCTCAAATATATAATTACCACTAAGGTTTATATATTTGCGCCGTTTAAGGTTTTCTGCAGCTGCGGCAGCTGCACCAGCACAGCCCACCGTACTGGGAAGATGGGATGGAGCAAGGGTGTCGACACAAGTTGCATCCCACACCAAAGACCTTCCCATCTTCCATGGCATTACAGACATCCCATCCGGTCTCTTGCCGTCGTCGCGTGCCAAACCATTGGGTTCTAGAACGGCTGGCACCCCGGCGGTGACAAGAGCACGGCGGATGATGTCGTTAATGCTGGCATGCCGTGCTATGCGACCTGCGCTCTTGATGCAGGAAAGACCATGGTGACCAAGGCTGTCCACGGATCAATGAATGTATATATTGTAAATAATTTAAAACCAACCTGTAATAAACAAATAAAAAAAAATCAATTACAAAAAAAAAATATCCTGTTATTATTGATTTTTAAAATTAATTAATTTGGTACATAATATGTTTTCCGAATTAAAGTTTTAGGGTCCTGATTGTTTTTTGTAAAAAATGATAAACGAGCATCTACATATTTCTGAATTATGCATCTTGCTAATTCAATTAATTGATTTGTTGATTCTATTTCAAATTGATGAAAATCAATATCCGGGAATAAATTATACCCGATCAATTATTTTAAAACCGATCTAATAAAATAATCGGTATTGTCTATTAGTAGTATCTATTCACTTTTATTTAAGTTCCGGAATCTTCGGAAATCTAAAATGAAAACATGTACATCGGAACAGGAAGGTTCCGATGCAGATATTGGCGAGGGAGAGCCGACTTCTTATATTTTTATAAGAAAATATTGACATACAACAAGTTTATTAATAACAATTCAACGTAATTAAAGTAAATTAACAATTATCAAAATGACCACTATACAAGAGTTGTGAACGGTGCGCTTGCTAGAGTCGCAATACCTCTTGTCGCTCGCTGCGTTGTTATAAAAGCCGCTCCCCTCCACAACTCGCCTGATTCATTGAGTGGTAGCGTTTATGCTTTTTTATCAATGTATTTTGCTTACGCCGACTAAGTTAAAAGTAAACAGTTTTTTTTATTAGAAAGACTAATTATAAAAATATAAAAAAAAATTAATTTTATTATTATCGATATTGACTTCAGCCATTAAAGGTAACAGCACAGATTTTTACGATAAAAATACAAAGGGATAGAAAGAGATACAAGCATTAGAATTGTCTAGTGAAAGAACGAGACTTTTCCAAAAGACATCAACGTGCGGCTCAACCGTGTGCTTCGATCACCCAACGACCATTTTAACAAGACCCCCGCGGTGGCTATATGGCATAATCAGATTATATAATAAAAATATTTCTTACTGTTTACTTACCGATGAAAAGTTATGCCATCCTTTTTGTAATTAGATATCTTGGAATGTTTCCCACACCATTTCACCGCGCATGAAGGCATTTTAATGCTTTATAATTGCATAAAACTTGATTTTTTTTTTATTAATTTAGCGTGCTTACAGGTCTAATCCTTGGACACAACTAAAGTGGTTACTAGTAGTGTACTCTCTGCATAGGCGACAAATCGCTAATAGTTTTCGTGCGTCGGGGCACTGTATGCGCAGTCAAGTGGTTATATAGTCTTTGGATACGAGCTAGCGACACAATGCAGGCGTTTTGTGGCACTTACAAGTTTATTGCATCTTATTGTGTCACGCCACTTAAACCTGTCGTTTTATTTAAAGGTTTATCAATTGAGTCAACTTTTTAAACTATCGGTGCATGCAGTTACGACTCGTTTTTGCACCAATTGCGAACATAGCACGACAATCTTTACCTCACGTCTGTGCAAAATAATGCAGCAACAAAAAACTTGGTCATAACCGTCAAAGTCAAAACCAAGAACTTCACCGCTCAAAAAAATGTTATTTTGAAAAAATCCCTTCGTGCGTTAAACGCCACCCCGGGGGTGTTGTGGCACCCCCCTCGCCCTCCTCCCTAGTCCCCTGGCCGCCCATCGGCAGTAATACCGCTTTATGCAATGTGTACGTGCGTGACAATCACGCTTTATTGCTAGAGACGCGAAATTGAATGGATCCCGGTAGCGACGCGTTTTTCCTGCTACAGAGATGTTTGGATCAAAACAAGATGTTTTAATTGTTTTGTTTTACTGTAAACATTATCTGATGTCTTAGTTACAAGGCGGTTTAGTCCAAAGCTAGGCCATCTTATATCTTTAATCTTATTCATCGCTTAGCAAAGGTCAGTTATGCTTACTTGCTGCACTTAGACGTGCAATAGTTGGCTGGTCAGATAGGTGAAAAGTTTTTCTATTAGTGTTCCAGTGTTTGAACTTTGTTAAAGATGAGTGAGTTTATCAGAATTGTTAATAATTAAAACGATCAAATAAAATCCAATTAGTGAAAGACAGTATACATAGCCAATCAATGCTGGCTCTATTGGTGGAATTTTACGACACCGTGCTTTAGATTGCGAGGACTGTGGATGTAAGAGCGAATGGATTGACCACGACCCCTTCTCTCAAAAAGTCTACAACCAAATTCTGAAAGCAATATAACGAATTGTACTTCATATATTTGAATGTTTGGCAATAAAAGGCGATAAGACCGCGCGGGGACACCGCTAGGGCTGTCACAAAAATAACGCGCGTTTAAAAAGATATACAGTAATGTGAGGCGTACGTGCCGCGTGCTCTGGGGGTGACGCTCCGTGTAGTATTGCGGCTGTAGAGTTGGCCATCCATCGGCCGGGATACCATTGTTTGTTATGGCTGATAATACTGTGGTACTTTACACAGTTTTGCAGGTAACATGGTTATCCGTTATGATCTGAGCTTGTGTTATCCAGAACCGACTGGAATTCATATTGCAAGTTTAAAGGTTGAAGTGCAAGATTTCGTCTTTGACTTTCTTAACAGTGTGTTATGAGGGATATTCGCTCGTCGTTTACATAGCATAAACTGCTGATAAACTAGGTGTAGTAGACAGACTAGAAAAAAAGTACTTACTTATTTGGAAAAGTAATCTTTTTCAACGGAGTGGTAAGCAGTGGTTGTCCCAAATCCACAAACAAGACCTGACAAATAAATGCGACCACAGCAAGGCGTCACAGCGCCACAGACTAAGTAAGCGCTAGACCCACCCTCCGTAATCTTGAATTATTGATGCGGAAAGCGTAACGTACAACATCTATTTTTACGACTCGCCGATACTCTAGCCGCTTTTTACGACTATAATATATATCATGCAGTTGTAGAAGAAAAAATCTATTGGATGTATCGAGTGGTAACCTAGTGATTTCTGATGTGCGGACGCCGCGGCGCATAGTAATGTGATGTTACAGTACATTGTGACGCAGAATACTCTTACTGAATTGGGTCGTGAACATATAATTTGAGTGTAGAATTTATCAAGAAAGAGTGGAGATAATCCTCAGCTGTAGTGTGTGCGGATTATGTCTCGTTACTTATTGCTGTTTGTGAACGTTGTGCTGTTTATTTGATTAAGAAAATGTATGACCAGCAGATTAATGTAAATTAATTAATTGTACTTAAAAATCGGCTTTTCAATTAAATAGAATTTGAACACAACAATTTAAAGTATTTCCACATTTAACGATAAAAGCTATCTTGAGGTACCTATATATTGCCATTAGATAAATTCTGAAGCGACTCCTGTGATTTAGCAAATAGACTAGCAAATCACCTCTGCCTTTCCCAATACACTATTTACCATAGCACTATATTAAGCTAGATGCACTAGCATACGTATTTTTTAATAAAGTAGGTAGATATTGTTGTTTTTGTTAAAAACTAACTTGTTCCCGTCTATCGATTTTCACGCCTGCGTGGGTGTAAATTTTCTATTGGAATGGTGTTAGTGACCATATCGAGTAGAGTACCTGTTCAAATGTTTGCATAAAATGAAAATTTACGTTCTGGAAGCGATAATTAGTGTTTTAATATAAATATTTAGTCAACCACTGATAAATGGTCAATTAATTGATATCAATGAATATTAAGATTAATAAATCTATTAATTATTCATTTATTGAAATAACAATGATATGTTTATTTATTTTTCGATTTTGTGGATAATAATTGTTGTGTATAAACGAAATAACATAAATAAAACGTACGTCATAAATCTGCAGTGCTAATCTAAATTAATCGTGATTGTTGTGGATGCCACTTCTAATCATGGCTAATTCTGCGAGGTCCCCAAAAGCGGTCCATCATTGGTTAATAATAATTTATTTGTTTGCGTCACATCCGATGTGCTTTATTATTATTGCACCACATATTTATTGACTACGCACATTTAGGTGCATTCATATATCGCGCTATGAAATCCATGGACACTGCCGGAGTAATATAATATACATACACTTATGATTGTGGCACAATCTTTAAGCTTATAAACTGCCTGATCATCTTTTATTTTTTGCTTTGTTAATCAGTTCCTGATTAGTACCCACTGTTCTCCAACTTGAAGAAAAAGAGGTTTAAATTCAGAGCATTATTAAGCTCTGTTGTTTTCAATAAGGCAAACACTATTGGAATAGTTTGGTGTTTCGTTTTTGAGATAGAGGCAAAATTGACACATTTGCATAAATATAACGAAACACTCGTAATAACCTACTTAGTTAAAGACTATATACAGTACTCACTAATTAGTCCTCTGTTCATAATTTTACTGAACATTCAGATAATAAGTCCTTAAAGCAACCGCATCTCACGAGTCCGAATCAAAGATACGAACTGGTTCCTCGCGCAAATCAGTTAATCTGTCCACATAGAATGTGGTAAGTAGGTTGGTGGAAATAAACGAGGTACTAACTATACCGAGTGATTGATGCGGCGTATATCTCGGTGATAAGGCTGTGCTACTAATTAACATTGTGGCGCAGAATGCCGTTCTGCCGGTACCACTTATTGTATAGCGTTTAGCTCACGTTTGTTGTCATTAAGTGATACCATCTAGTATTAGCAAGCTATACTTTGTAGCTGTGTCTTAGCAGGTTATTGTAGTGTTATTGCTGCTGGTGCTCACTTCAAAGCCGAAAGATATCCAGTGTTCGCTGGTGACCCACAACCTTACATCACATGCCGAATGTTAAGTGCATTTAGTAGGCCTTATGCAGTCAGTCTCGCTACCAACTTTATTTTCAGACAAATTTAGTAGTATAATGGTTATAGACTCAAGTTATTAGTCATCCTAGGCTAGCATTGTCTACCGACTATATTGCTGCTCATTACACCACCACTACACTAAAAACAACTGAGATCACGCACTAAGGGTGCCCTTGCCCTCTCTTAAACTTAAGGCCAGCTTGAGTTCCAGTAGTGAGAACATTACAGGCTATATAAAGGGTTTTATATGTACCTATGTTGTCTAATAGCAGTGGCAGGTCGCCTGCCTGTCGCCTACACAGAAGTAACCCGTTTCAATCTAATTCACCGCGTAGGACGATAAACAACTAATGGGACGATGTACCGACATTGTTTAGTGCGAGCGCTCTTTACTTCTGTTATTGGGTAGGCAGAACTTGAAGTGTCGCTCATAATGGTAGTGTGGTAATTTATGGATGTGCGATGGGATATACAACACAGGAAGCCTTATGGAAGATACGTATGCTGTGGCTACAAAAAATATGGAATGGGGGTACTAGAACTGATACATTCTTATTTACTGGATTAGAGCAGTAATAATAATAACCTTGATTTTCATTAAAAACTTCTATAGCTATGCTTTTCTTAATAATTTTCAAAACTTCACATCATTCATTTTTAACCTTTCGTCTAAAGCGAAGACCTACATAACAGTATGGTCTCATGACCTACCTCTAGGCTCGTTTTCCTATGTTTTTTCATTTACCTACAGCGTCTAAGATACCACTCAAGTCATCAAAGACTAAACAAGGTAATCATAGAGCAGACTCGAAGCGGTCACGTCACGTGCCCGTGCGCAGTAATTATGACGCTAATTAAATTATTTGGACCGCCCGGACCACGCGCCCGCGGCGGTCGCTACGGGATCGAAGCAAAGAATAAACTAATGTGCCTAGAAGGAATAATAGGTATAATTTTATTTGATCGTGATAGAAAAAAAATATATAGTACGTACGTAGTAGATCGTAGATACATTTAAATGTAGACTGGTAGACTACGCTTCAGGCATAAGTCTGTCATTCTACTTAGACGTTAATTTGTCAACAAGTATAACATAAATTAATAAAGGACTGTTCATTGAGTTACGTAAGTATACTGCAAATACTTCAAAAATATATTTTCCTGTCTTGATTTGTATTTAAGTTTCTTAAGCATTTTTCTTCATCACTAAATCCTCTAAAAAAAGTGAAAGAAAAACCAAAATTAAGAACATAAGCATACAAATCAAACTAACCAAAGATAATTGTCAGCATTACGAATCGATTTTTTTCCTCGACACTAAACAAAAAAACAGTAGCAACAAGTTAATAACATACAAATCATGTCGGCAGTTTTAACATCTACAGTAAACGTTCGTTAAATCGTGAGTGTCAATCATCTGTCACGTCTACTCAGCGGCGACTGATCTATCAATTCTCCAATAACATGTGGCGATATCGGCTGGCCGAGGCAGTGAGGTTTTATTATAGGCCTCAAGTATTTTTAGTGTCCGAGACCATGTGACCAACAATTAGCTGGGAACATCGTAATTTGTATACTCACATGTAAGAGCTATTAACATGTCGGATGAAATCATTAGCGTTTTTTGGTTTTATTTATAATTTTATAATCTCTCGTTGCGTATTGCCACAATGTCATGTTGATATTAGTTTATTTGTATGATGTGGTGATGTTTGAAATTTAATGAAAAAGGCAACCTACCACGGGTTGATCTATTCGATATTTGAATTAAACATAAAAATTTACGTTTCTAATTAAAGTAAACTGAATTATAACAGAAAAGATTATATCCTGATCCTAACTAATACACAAATTATAAATACGAAAGTTAGTTTGTTAAGTTTTATGTTAAAACGACTGAATCGATTTAAATGAAATTTGGTACGGAGATAGAGGATACTTAAGAGACGGTTACGGGTTACTTTTTATCCAAGAGTGTCAAGTAGTTCCCTCTGGAGGCGAGTGAAACCACAGGAAACAGTTATGTACGCCATATGAATGGGCAATCTGTTTTCGAAAACTTGATTTAATTCTTACGCCACTGACGTTTGAAGTAGACAAGAGGAAGTATTATATATAAGCTTATCTTAATTGCAATCTGTGAGATCTAATAAAAGACATGCAGATAAGATCAGCTGATCATTCAAGATAGCTTGTTATAAACAAATAAGGAAGAGTTTAGCGTTAATAGGTGATAGATGAGCTGCATCACGTACGGCGCAGCCGACAGATTTATCTCGAATGTTTCTGATATTGATGCACTTGCCAGAGTTGAAGTAGACGACGGGAAATACTAAGCAGTTGGTAATAACATTCACTGTAAGAATATTCTTACTTGTAAAATTAAATAATTTTGATCTCTTATACCTTACCTATCTATTTATCTCTAAATATTATTACTATCTAATGCTTGCTTTTTAGCTAATGTAATCCAAGAATTATTGCCCCCCGAGATTCAGGCATGCCTAGTTTGGGCTCTATGTTACTTTTTATAAAAACACTTTTGGGAAATAAATTACTTTTATCTTTTAAATATTCATGAGTATTGTTGATATTAAGGCTGCGAGTCGATATATCTGACCTGTTTCGTCCCATGTAAAAATAGTTTATTCAAATGAATACTGTTAGTGTTATGTTATTTGTGCAAAATGACACCTCCCGGCTAATAATAAAAATAAGAATCATAAAGGAAACTGCTTTAGTTATTCATCCGTATAGTTTAGACCTCTTCCAATATTTCAGTATACTTATTTTACATGAACATGGATGAGTTTTAGTCAGTAATTGTCTGATTTTCTCAGTCCCACCCATGGCGGGAGGAGTCATTTGAAGATTTCCCAACCAAAAAAAAAGCATATAATGCAATGAGTTCTAGTCTAATATAATTATATATGAACAATAGTTCATAGTCCACAGTTTTCACATAAACTAGACGAAAACACTCATAAAGCAATTCTTATTAAACCATCGTTAACAGTTAACGAGGAAAATTAAATCACCATTCCTATAACCCCTCCTAAAAAGCTTAATAACTCACCAAGTAAATTTCCTTTAATTCGGCTTAAAATACTGCAAGCTGCATCGGTGTATAAGACCAGGGCTCAATCTTAACCCTTCTGTAACGAGCGGCGAATGAACCCGCGACGAGGGTGGCGGCTGTAGGGTTACAGGACTCGCGCTGCCTAATATCTTTGTTAGAAAGTAATGAAGCGACTTTATGTGATGTCATTTACACTTTTAATTATGGAATGGATAAATCGAGAAGGTATTTGGACAAAAGCTTTTAAAGCTAGGTTTAGAGAATATTTTTTGATATTTACCTCCATATACGTGTGGAGTCAAGTTTAAGATATTAATGTATACTCCTCCCATCATCATCTTCTATCTTCTATACTTATAATAAATCTGTAGAGAGGTCAATTCTGTACATGAAATATATTTCCAAAATAACTATCAGGGGGTGATTAGGGATCGATACTGATGCCAAAAATGCAATCAGTAAATTTTTTGTCTGTCTGTCTGTCTGTCTGTCTGTCTGTCTGTCTGTCTGTCTGTCTATATAAACTCTATAGAAACCAAAACTACTCGACGGATTCTAACAAAACTTGGTACAATTATTTGTCATACTCCTGAGATGGTTATAGTATACTTTTCATCACGCTACAATCAATAGGAGCAGAGCAGTGAAGGGAAATGTTGTCATTTTGTTTAAACGCGCAAATCTCAGGAACCGCTGGTCCGATTTAAATAATTCTTTCAGTGTTAGATAGTCCATTTATCGAGGAAGGCTATAGGCTATATATCATCACGCTAAGACCAATAGGAGCGGAGCACCACTATTCCACGCGGACGAAGTCGCTGGCAGAAGCTAGTACTTACTAAAAATGCATCGAAGCTCTCAAAAATAAATTATAATCTTACAACACCTGATAACATTTTTTTTATCTATCTATGAGCGAAACAGTTCAAACGGTGTATATTAATAGGAGTACTAACACATGTAAGGATATCTGTAGTTAACACTCACATATCATCAAGTATCTTATCAGTCGGATAAGATTTAAGTGGGGGCTAGATAAGCTATCTGCTTCCACGCGATTGGCTGATAAATATTAGGTAGCTTATCGAAGATGATAAAAACATCCTTAGGAATAGGATTTGCAATACATATATTTCTTTTCATCGATGCTAGTAGACATCATTCAATCGAATCAGTCAGTTGTTTTCGAAATGTTACTTATATTCGTATGTAACTAGCTGTTTTCAACGACTTTATTCGCATTCCGGGGGAAACTATGACGTACCCGTATTTATCTATCTCTGTACCAAATTTTATCCAAATGCGTTCAGCAGCACTGCCTGAAAACCGTAACAAGAAAAAACAAACTCACATTCGCATTTATAATATCTCAGTATTAGTTAGGATTTAAATATCATCAGCCTGTTTTTCCACGTAGGATTAGAAAAGGCAGTTTTTCTTTTAAGTCCCAAGCCAGGCACACATTGGCTTGCTTCTGAGAAACTACACATGGAAAATATTCCAATAGCACTTTGCCCGACCTAGGGAAGAGCTCGTGACTAAGTAACTGCCACTTGGGTCGACCGATTGAAGGTTAAGCTGCGCTTGGCGCGGTCGGTCCGTGGATGGGTGACCATCCATGTCAAAGCGAGACTCCTTAGTGCCTCGGAAAGCATGCTATTAGCTATTGGTTAGCTATTGGTTAGCTATTGGTTAGCTATTGGTCCCGGTTGTTATTTGTAGATCTTTGACAGTCGTTATGGGTAGTAAGAAGCCAGATAGTCTGATAGCCAGTCTTACCAAGGGGTATCGTGTTACCCGGTAACTGGGTTGTGGAGGTCAGATAGGCAGTCGCTCCATGTAAAACACTGGTACTCAGCTGCATCCGGTTTAGACTGGAAGCCGACCTCAACATAGTTGGGAAAAGGCTAGGCAGATGATGACTTAGAAATCGACCACGAGACTCCATGTTTAGTAAAACGACATCATTTTCAGTAAAATGTATTTCCTCGTGCCATTAATTAATGTAAAGTCGGTATTGTTTTCTTAACACCAGTAAGTATCGAAGTCAAGTACAATAAACAAAGATCTCGCTCATGGCTGCAGTCGTTCTCCACGCTGTAAATACGCGAGCAACTAATTTATAATGAGATGAGAGGTATAGGCCGGGAGACTGACAATAAGATATTAAAAAAAAAACAAAAATCATTTATTCAATCTTGACAAAAAATCAGCACTTTTTGAACATCCTAAAGAGAGACATTTATAGCATCACTAAGAATACATTAATTAATAATGCAGTTTCCATAATGCTTTACATGCTTTGTCTATTTGGATGTGGCGTAATAGATATAGTATATTGCTTATTAAAGACGAATCATTAATATCAGTTTACAAGGATTTTTTTTATAGAGCAGTAAGTATTTCCTCGTCTGGTAAGATTCCTATGCAGAAGGAGTTGCAAGAACTCATTGGAAACTCTTGGCAACCCCTTCTTGGGACTTACTACTACATGCTACCTATACGCTCGACTATTTACAGATCTCTCTATTAAATGCCAAAATTATTATTTTTACATCAGAGTTGTAAAAATAATAATTTTGGCCTTGTAACATTTCAAAGGGTTTATAACAGTTAGTAGATTCAGAATAGATAAATATTACGTTGAATAAAGTTTAGTAAATGACGGTGATTTCAATTAGAGATAATGTCTGATAATAAAGTTATGTGTGAGTAAATAATTGAAATCGGTCGTCTGTTTTATCGTTCTAATAACTCAACTCCGTCTAGTGCGTAGGTTCTAGCTAAATAAGCAACTGATTCGTTTGATTTGCATTTTGGTAACTTGTGACTTTAGTTAGATTTTGTTATATTACGATGAAACTGTAAAATAACTAAACTGTAATCTTAAATTCCAAATGACTGACTTGAAAAAAATGTTTTTTTTTTAACACTTATCATCATTACCCTATACATTGTCCAATGGCCTCAGGCACAGGCCTCTTCTCATACAGAGAATGTTAAAATAAAGTACTTAAGTGTGATTATTATTTTGATAATAGATAATGTACCATTTTTTTTTAAAAGAAAGTAATTCCTTGTGGAAATAAAATCATAATAGAGAGCCAAGCACCTTCAAAGAAGTACCTCTCGATATCCACAATGACGTCGAACGTTGCCCGTCTCCTGTACTACGACACTGGTGTTATAAATCCTGGGGCCCACGGCGCGCCATAAATAAGGGCGCAGCCACACCTGGCGGTTTGACGGACACCTACGAGCGCCGCGCCAGCGCCCCGTCGCGGCGTGACGCATTGCCGCCGGTGTGCTAGCGGCCTAATGCACAGTTTACACTCTCCTGATATGCAGATAATATGCGTAGTACTTAAATTAGTTCTATACATGTTTCATCAGAGTCCAAGAAAAACTTTGATTTAATAACTTTCCTTTTGTCTCTAAATATGTGGTTAGCTATCAAGATAAGTTTTAAGTTAAAGTAAAGAATCATTATCGTCAGCCATTTTAATCTCGGTCCACTTAGGGAATAGGACTCCTTTAAAGTATTAGGGTTAATGTCATGACATTGTAAATTTCTTATTATAAACAAAGTTTTCTTGTGCACTTTAATATTTACATACTCGGGCCTACTATGATTAAAATGAACATTTAAAAGGTTACCTTACGATGCTATATTACCTGGTGACTTGAAGAAAGTTCCAACTAAGTACATCAACTGAATTTATTCTAAATGAAAAACTTCATAAACAAACACCTCCCCAACGGAATCACGCGGCCGTCAACTACCATTAAAATAAAGGAAAAATACGTCCCTACTCACTTATATAGAAAAACAATAAAGCTTGTTTAACGAGACGCGTCATAACCTACACCCACAGGACGCCACACAAATCGTATTACATTATTTGTAAGCCGTCCGGCGCGAATTGGTACCCGTCCGGTATCGGCCGGCTGACTTATTACGGATGTGTATTTCAATTGTATTTAGTTCAGCAAATAGGTGCGAGCTGGCTCGGACCTCATTAGGCCGCTGTAGCCTAATGAGGAGGGGCTTCACATGGAAATGCAGATCTAGACGGAAAGATTCCTAGCCATAAAAAAATATTATGTTCAAGATTTCATATTTAATGCTAGAAAATCATGGGTGTTTAATTTTGATTTTTATAAAAAAATGCGCTGTTATTACAGAACTAAACTGTTTAATTAATCTTTGGCGGCGTCCTGTTCCATTTAATAGACTCTTGCAATCAGTAAATCGTTGTCACAGCTTAATGCTCCAAGCAGCTGACACTAATCATGCGACATCGCAATCTTTAACTGTAAACATCGATGTGTTTATGTCGTATCGGTGATTAGTATCATTAATAATAACATTAATCTCGTGAGCATGTGTACGTAAGATTATTTACCCGCAAGTAAATAATGAGGTGATATTTAATTAAACTTACTTTGTGTTAAATCCACCTTGCGCGCGCAATTACAGAAACTCGCACGGCCAGCCATTACAGCCATTTGCCTCCCGATATTAATGTGATCATTAATGTAAACAACAATTTTCTTTACTGTGAATCCTAATACGTAAGTAGGTATAGGATATTTACCACTGTTGGTTGCCAACAAACGATGCTTGCTTTACATTTAACACAGAACTAGTCGAACCAAATATGGAGATAAACAACAATAAAGTTGAATGATATATCAACAATACATACTAGCAGTAGATAGCACACATTATGTAGGGCGTGCTGGTGCCAGGCCCCGCGAGCGCCCACTTCCTACACCACGTGTCACCGCAGGAATGTAGGCTTGTGGAATGCGACGCCTGACGCCGCGCCAACCTCCAACATATTGCTACCAAATACCACGCGATCGATTCGAAAACGCACTCTATGACTAGTGTCATTATTCTCTAATTGCCGACAACATTCACGTGTTAATCGTTGGTCCAAACGTTGGCCAAATCTATAGTTAGACTCCTTCTACATGTGTTAGATGTAATTGTACACAATTTATATGCTAATATGTTAATGACTGCGAAATTATAGCCAATAGTCTATCGGAAGTCGGTTAAGGCCATTTTTTGTACAATAAAAGTTATAGAGAATGTGTGCCGAGTTCCTTTCTGATATTGGCACATAAATATTGCCTAAATGTTGTTTAGAAAAATGTAATTAAAGATAGCTGGCATAGTTTCAAAATATGCCTTCAAGCCGAGGAAAGAGGGTCGCGGGGCGCCTTGGGCCGCCAACAGCACAAACCTGTGCGAGTGTGCGCGTATAACCAATACCACAAGATACATTGATTTATGAGTAATTATATCTTCTGCGATGCGGGAATGTGTGTTAATTGTATACTTAAGTTATTATTTTAAAGTTTATCGTCTATAAAATACATAAACAAGTAGGTCTGAATAGGAATTTCAAAAATATTTTTTTAATGCCGCGGTATTTCTGAGCTATGCATTGAAATCAATCTGTTACGCTTATCGCTAATCACTATCAATTGTGGATACTTACTAATATGGGAGGTGTAGCGGACTTAACTGTGAGACTGTTAAATCCAACATGGTTTAACTTAGACAATTTTCTTATCTTAGGTGTAATTCTTAGATAAAGAATGCATAATTTAGAAAGACTGCTGTTTTGTGGCTGCATCATTGATCTAGGAGTTGCAATTTCGACTGCTGAGCATGTGAGCTCATATTTCATCATATGATTTCGATTCTAAGAATAGATAAAGAGTTGTTTGGTCTTTCTATATGGTAGGCATTTCCATTAGGAGCTTGGATTATGGATCGTGTTGGTTGTGCCAATAGACAGAACCTTTTAAAATTTTTAGCAAGAAACCAAATATTAGGCTTCCTTATAATAAACGCAAAGTAAAAAACAGAAGATATACAAATAAAACCCGAACAATAAATTCGGAAGACCATACTAAAATCTCGAAATCACTTACAAATTCAATAGCCTTACCGCTCTCCATACATTCCGAGAAGCGATCCTACAAATCATTTTTTCCATAAACATGTTTTTAACAGTGACAAACAACGGTATGGCGCGAAGAACAACATGTTCCGAACTACGGCCGTAAATAACAGCACAGATATTTATTTTTATTGGCCAGAGCTAGTGAGGTGAAAGGCAATAGATATGTGACACGGATACCGCATGGGTTTAAGATACCGGCCTGTTACCGGTGATAGTGTGTGGACAAACCGGCCCTCTAAAAGGAGATATCGCGAATCTTGCAAACTATATTGTCATAGGTCAAGTCCTTCTTCGTGTTGGTGTTAGAAAGTCTTAATTATCTAAGTTATTCTCTCATAATCATCAGACGTTATATCATTGTATCAAAAGAGAAATGACAGTTTTTGTGAAACTTTTTAATTGCTCTTGTGGTACCTACGCTCCTGATAAGATAACCGTATTTCTCGATCTTGATTTTAAAAGTTTTCCTTTCTATTCCTTTTATTTGTTTGTTACTATAATGCTGATAGATTAGCAGCTGTTCATCATAGGGTGCCATCTTCTTATTGGGTTGAAGTTGGGCGGTCAATTGGTGAAAACTTCGCATTTTTCGCCGCGTCTTTAAGCTTGCAGTAGCAGAGGCTTGTCCATCCATCATCTATCGATCTGCCTTGAGCTCTTTTTATATTACATTCTTATATTCTCAGTAGCTGTTACTTTTTGTATAAAATTGATCAGAACTAGATAAAAAACTTTACTTAACCATATAACACAAATAACCCAAAATACCGCTACTTGATCATCAACACATTAATTATGGCGGTCGCAGCGCCATAACTCCACTAGTGGACTTAACGACTGTTCCCACACATCGGAATGTTGATTAAAATATCACGTGCCAAGTGTGCTCAGTGGAGCTGCTCGTGTTGAAGCCAACTTTCAACAGTTCCTTTGACCTGACTATACCATATATACGAAATATGGTATATGACCAAAATAGCGAGTATTTTTATTAATATTAATATAGGAATTTTCAAAATCAGCCTTCAAAAGTGGTGCTCCTTAACAAATTAATTACCCTATTGCCTTCAAAGACAACTAAATTCTCAAAATCTCCTAAAAGATAGCAGCCCTTGATCTGCCAGACGACGCGTAAAACTTACAATCAATACCAACGCTTTAAAATTGGCCCTAAATCTAGTCGTCCCTTGTTTAATTCCGCTCCACTTCCCAGCTTATAATGGGGAAGTTAAAAAAATAACCATTTCAGGGTCGGTTAGTTCACCTTGCTGGGGCACCGGCCGAGATTAAGCACCTCCTATTTAGAGAGGAAAGATTAGGCAATTATATGAAAGAATTGGATTAGAGTTTCAATAGTCTTGCGGGGGTGATTCAAGTGTGGCGCGTTAGGAGAGACGGGCTTCAGGGTTAGAGCTCGTCGTGGGTTATGAAATGTATAAATGCTGAGTGTTTGTCAGCAATTTCATCAAAATCACAAAAAGCAAAATATTCTATATTTACGTTATTGTAGTTCTAAGAACAAACACGCTCTTAATGAACAAACGCAATTATTATTTTATCAAAATTAAAATTGTTACCAAATTAAAACAATTAGTTTAATTGCAGACAAACAACCGACATTGAGAAACGAAACAATTACGAGGTGTCAAAATATTACAAGCTACACTCTTATGATCACCTGCAAAGGTCAACGTGAATGTTATAATATATCTGGATGGCAAAGTTCACGAAACTAAGCAACAATCCGACCGGAGCCATCCATCACACCGTTTAAATAATAAATAAATCAGTAATAATCTTCAAGTGGGTCGGGGAACAACCACCAATGTTATTTACAACCTACAAGATACGAACATAAAAATCTAATGTACGTTTGTGTACTATAAATCACTCAATGTGTACGATATAAGACGGCGGTGGAGGCCGAATTTAATGGCGAAAATTCTACTATTTCGACATAGCGTTCTCACAGAAGATTTTGTTCGAACATAAATATACGACTGTCATAATTATATGACACACTGAATGCCTCTGGGACTCGGGATTGGGGAAACGTCATTTGCGTACGACAAGGTTACGTAACGGCAAGAAAGTAGAGATTGTGATAAAATAGCTATAAGTGTGAATATTCATGCTTCGTTTTATTGCATGGTATTGGAAATTGTCAATGTATTGCAGCTTTTATGTCCAATTTAAACTACGCAGGTATTTCCACATTGCATTGAGAGTCAAACGATTTCTTTGTTAGTGTCATGTTTATACCGAGGATGAGAGCACTCGGCTCCGAGCTGTCGTATTATCTCGTAAGACATTAAAAACTGTATTATATTTACGTATAAACTATACTTAAGTTAATCCTATAATTGCTTTGCGATATTTTTAAGCTTACGGTTGCTGCAGTCTTGCCTAATGGTAATCTTATGTTTAGGTGCATTCAATAAGTGGATTCACTGCACTGTGGGATTTCAAAAATGTAATAGGTACCCCTTATTGTTTTATCGCTAGCCTAATTTAAAGATAGGTACTAATGACACAAATAATAACTTTAGTAGTAAATATGTTTACCCTACGGAATAATTCCCTCGACTGCAAACGTTTCCCATCAATCCAATAATCTAAGTCGTGTTCTTACTTTAATTTCATTTCGCACGGCTACAAATTAATTTGTGGATAAATTTTCCTTTATGGACGTTTTCTGGGGGATGTTTTTTGCATAGCGAGGGGTGTCGTTTAGTTTTTATCGGATGTATTTAAAGAGTGGATCCCCCGGCATCCGTGGGGTTAAGTTGTACGACTTTAATACTTCCTAGTCGCACGTACGCGGGGGATGCCACTCGCATCGCTAGGGCTCGCCTCATCGATATGTTTTGTAGTTTCGCAATCAGGAAAGATATTTATTATGTTTTACCGATAAGACTGCTATCGCTTTCAGTCACGGATGAAATAATGATGGAGATTTATTTTCAAGCATCTGTTTGTTAGATTTGATTTCGCTTTATTTTGGTTTTGAAGTTTACAAATTATAGCGTAGTCATCAGGCAAGTTAGTAATCTTAAAGTGAGCCAGCACATCGCGACAAAGTTCTGAAAAGTAAGTAAATATTTACCTATTCCATACCTAACAACTGCGTATCAATCATCACTGGACATTTCAATGATATGCTTAGCCCATAGATTAAACCACCTTGTTTCTACAAATGATAGACATTAACATTCTTCATTAAAAATGCTTACTCAGCTCTCATTACCACCCAGAGCCATCATTCTCTATCACAACAAAAATTCAATGAAACCTATCTCAGTTGCAACAGCGTGTAGTGATCTCAATCAACATTTTTTTGTTCACAGCGCGCGCGGCTACCGGCGTGTGCGCAACTTACGAGCGACAATTAAAAACATTATTGCTTAAGGATTAAGGTTTAAATAACTTTTTATGGTGCTTTTGATGCGGTTACAGTATGAGTTTATTGGAGTTTTAGATAGATTACTGTAGTTTACGATAATTAATTTGAATTTGCCGTGTGTTACTCGTAATTTATTAGGGAATCAGGTACCTATCTGTATGGCTTATAACTGTTGGATTTAGGCCCAAGTTCACCGACATGATAACGCTCTGATTAACTTAAAACAGCTGTTTACCATAAATTCAAACTTGTAACTTTCGATGGGTAACGTATTATTTGAGATTTTATTCCTGAAACGGTCAATTATCAAACCAGGGATGAACAAGAAGTGGGTAACATGAAATTTCCCGCTTCCTGGTTAAAAAACCTTTTCTTTTGACGGGCTGATTACGAAACCATCAGTTGGTAAACTTGGCTCTTAATACTGGAATTGCTTGTTGTCCCAAAGTCAAGTGATCGCAAACTACGAATTATCGCCTATGTTATCCGAGTCACAACAGGCTCTTTCCATCATATCAATAAAATTAGGGTTTATCATAATATATTGGAAATCTAAGGATCGATATTATTTACTGGGAGACTGACCCACTTGTGTAGCTATCTCAAGGCGATCTTAATCACATTGATCTTCTCAGCTTTAATTGAAAACATATAATGATTTTTAGATAAACGTTTTTAATTCCCAGCTTTGGTGTGGCATCTCCGAGATAATATCTCATTGGGGAGACTGAAATGTTCTCATAAAATTTTACGATGACACGGCCATTTAATTACTATAACTCTTATAAATTATAATCAAGAATTATACTTACACCTGGGTAGGACAGAAAAACAATTCAGTAGGCTTAATAACACATTATAATGATGATTAAAATAAGGTATGTGATACTTTAAATGATATATAGCTATTGGCTCATTTATTCTCAGTTTGATGACACTCCGATACCTATCGATATAGCTAATCGATAAAAATATTTTGAATCGTATACGAATAATCAAATCGATTATACACATCAACATAAAACTATTGTTAAGGACAATCAGTAATCAGATCACGTTCGCGCAGACAATGTAAACGAAACAGTAATTCTTAAGGAACGTTTCGATTAAAATCGTTCAAGTTTTATGACCTTGTACTTGAGGGAAGCCATGCCATGCATATTGCTAGTTCGCTATAATAATTCTTAGTTCCCCGCGAGGGAGTCTTACCTAAATTGCCGTAACAATAAGGGTTCGGCTTTAAAGGAGACTTCTTTTTTTATTTTACAGTAATTTCCCATTACATTTTACGTGAGTCAGTATTGTGGGGTGAAGTTTTTGCAATTGCAATTTTTAACCGACGTTTCGTATCCTGTTTTATGATTGTCGTAAGTGGGAGCCGTGTTTTGTAATTGAAATAATGAAATTGAAGTAGGTAAAACATTTAATTTTATTTTAAATTACCCAAGAAAATAAAAACAATTGATTCAATAAAGCGTAGCAATAAAGCAAAATAATACTGAAATGATAGGTGATTGCGAAATCACATAAATGCAAGCATTACTCTCAATGGCCGACCAAAAATGGCCAGGATTAGTATTTGTTGGTTGCCGTTGAAAATAGAGGCTTTTTATGGCTCACCGCCCGCGGCTCGCTAATCCTACGCCAAAAAACACAATAAGCCATATCGTGACGTCACAAGAAGAATGCCACCAAAATTATTATCCTAGTCGTTGGAACCCCTGCGCGATTTCTGTAAAGCGTTTGATAAAGTGGATCACAAAACGCGACGCAGCGCTGCGCTGTAATATAAATAAAAACGGGCCCATAAGTGGCCCTTGCGGTAAGCCCAAGTCTCAACCGCCCCACGCGGAATCGCGAAAGTGGTTTCATAAGCTAACCGTGCGAAACGCCTTCTCAGTTGTTATTGTGAAATATGAATTATGAAAATAATAAAAAATAAAGCGTCCGGGGTAGGGCGGGGTAAAGAGAGGCACGCGGCGGCACGTGCGCCGCTCGCGAGCCAACCAAAATATTGAAAAGTTTAACCGCACTATTGTACCCGCCACGGCGGCTGCCCCGCACTGACACGTGACTGTCTTAATTTCATCAATTAAAGTGAGAAATTGTAATCGAATTACCTACAGGCAACGGCTATAAAAATAACCGACGAGAGATGGCAATAAAAAATACTAACATTAAATGTTTTGTGGTTTCACAAAACAAAATATTATTAATTCAGAATTCTTATTTAAAAAGATAAAAAGGGTAATCTCTTAGGTAATTGTAATATAAATTCTTGATCAGCCACACATAATCTTTAATCGGAAAAGCTTGCTTTTTTATATAAAGGTAATAAGCGCAGGGAGTACATTAAGTTGGCACACTTTAATGATGAACCCGTTGTCTCTGGGAGGGCTGTTTAACCTCTCTTAATAAGGATTATCTGCGGGAGCTCGTGCATTCATCCAATATTGACGCGACGCTAACGCCTTTGTATTAATAGTGGAAAAATTTAATACTGTTTGTGTGCCGCGTCGGTCCCGCCGCCGGATTACGGGGGGTAGTTTTTTAAATAGGGTTAGGTTTTTTCCGCGAAGCGAGGGTCGTGATAAATGACACATGCACATTTTTCGAAATACCCAATTTCGGATTTAAGTCACCCTCAAAGTGGCCGGTGTCGCCGGACAATGGGGCCGGCTCTCTCCCAGTCATTTACACCATCGCTTTGTTGTTACGCGAAAGGGTATTATGGTGTTACCTCACTAGGATATTGGAAGCGGTTATGGGGTTTAATAATGCATTTTCCTATCGTGACGGCCTACCATTACTTTGAGATAAACTGCGCGTAAAATTGCCTTCGAAAAAACTTAACGAGTGTGTAGTATTGACGTATAATTATGGATTCTGTTTACGTTAGGTGGGCGAAGCCAGCTAGCAGGCAGCCTATGGCGCGGTTTTTGTTAGTACAGACAATTGAACAAATTGCTGCAAGATACACAACTGTGTTAGAGTAACGGCTGGCAAAAACTGCAGAAATAAGCATTGGTAATGGTAATACATTAAACTTATGAAGCGGAGGCGTCAAAACGATCAATTACACCGTCTGTCAAATCGACTCGTGCGCACATCCGCGCGACTTTTTACGCACATGATCCAAGATGGCGGGTGATTAAAGGCTTGCAATTATAATGCGATTAGTTATCGTGTTAACTGATACTAGGTAAACGAATATATTGAATTAAATTATGCATTACTGATAGCAAGTGATTACCATACTAAACTTATCATTGAATAAGTATTAAGCTTATACGAACTTGTGTAGTACACACTCTTACTTGATTATAACCACGGATTTTCTTAGAAAATAAATTGTTCACACTGTGGGTAATCTACAAATTAGCCAATTTAATATCATGGCCTATTAAGTATTTATTAGTGATTAGTTACGAAACGAATAAAATTCTGCCTGACCTTTAAAATAACGTGACTTTTTTCCTAATATTTTGAACACAAATCAATATAAATGGCTCCACTTAAAGATCCTCGTAATATATTATGAATGTTGCCATTAAAAGTGTGGTGAGCACAAATCAAAGTGTCATGAAACAATTCTTAAACAGCTATTAAAGAAGTCGTGATAGTCGGCCATCTTGTAAAATAGTTCTTCGGTAAATACTCCGGAACTTTTGTTAACACAATATTAACATAGTTTTGGGTACAAATAAATCAAAAGTATGTTTAGGTGATTTCCTTGAAAGAATAATTGTGAATATTCATTCTGGGTAAAAAAATTGTCTGTTTAATCACGATGTTAATAGTATTCTGTCTATAACAAGGCCTGTGCCTAGGTAGGCAGTAAGACTTTTTAAAACTGGAAATGCTGCGAAAAAGCTTTTACCGATAAAGTTCGTGCACATAGTATTTAATAATATTCTAATTGCGAAAGTCAATCTGTCTCTATTTATAGAATCTAGCTATATTTATAAAATACTTATTAAATTGGTTCAAACATAGCTTGGACTTTTAGACTTTTTCTTGAGTAATCGCGGGTCGAAGGCCCCCGAAGTTAAGTTAAGTAGTCTTTAAATATCATCTACCCACAGTACACTCCAACAGCTACAGGTTCAAAAGTTTCGAGAGAATGATTAAATATTATGCTATAAAGAGTCATTACGGTCAGTAAACAGATCGCTAGAGGTTTAAGATGACTATATAAAGTTAGTGGGCCAGTTCGGAGCAGAGAACAACTACACCAGTAATGAAATGTGATCGTTAACGACAACGACCTATGAAATTACTCGTAAGTAGGACCTACTGGAATATTTCGAGTTGATAATATACTAATCTTATGGTGATCACCTCATTACTTTTCATTTGTCACAATATAAAGGTTTAGTATTCGAAATTATACCTCATCACGGCGTTGCAGTCTGGGGTGGACCTTGGCCTGGTTTGGGATATTTTTCAGACTGTTCTATTCCTAGTTTGTGGTCTCCACCCCTTGACATCGATGGTTCTTACGTCTTGTTTTACGCCATTTAGCTAGAGAAGCTTTGGGCTGCCATGGTTTCGTAGTTCATCGGGGATCCCATTCAATAGTCATTTGGATGCTAGTGGGTCCTTGCGTTCCACATAGCCCAGCCATCTGAGACGGCCAATTCGCCAAAATAATTGTTAAGCTCTTGATAATATCCAGTCCGCCAGCATTCTCCGTCTATTACAGCTCTGAAAATACATCGTAGAATTTTCGATGTCATACGTGAACCTACAAAAATTCTTCGATAAAGCTCACATCACCCGCTGTTCTTCGGTGAAAATAATGTTCAAGCATGGGATTGAGATCAACCGTTCTCTTGAGTAAACTTTTAGCACACATCATCACTAAACATTAACAAACCAATATGATAACAAAAAGCAGTGTGAAAACAAGATAGCATCGTTTGACTGTGAGCCGTACAATTAACTCGTCTCGCAGTGCTTCGAACAGATAATAATATAATGTGTGGTGCAGCGGGCGGAACCGCGCTATACTTCTTGTATAGTCCGGCACCGGCGCCTGCACGGACCATTACGCTGAGGTTTATCGGGTTGTGCTTAGTGGTAACAAATGATGGAATCGCTGAAGAAAGATTAAGTACCGTTGACAATATATCATTGCGCGATATATTTCTGGCAGTTAAGTCGCAAAAAAAATACGCGAACATAGTTTTAATTTCAAATGACCTATTTCCCGCGGTTTTACACCGATAATAAGGAGCCTGTAACTCTCTCCAGGCTTCCCTTTATCTCCATATCAAATTTCATCGAAATCGGTTCAGCTGTCTTACTGTGAAAGTGTAACAAACAAACAAACTCACTTTAGCATGTAAGATATTAGTTAGGATTAGAATGGTCATATCAGATCTAGGAATCGTCAAAAGTTCCTTTATCTTATTCTGTTGGTTTTGGTGATTACATGAAACTTCTTATACAAATCTCAGTAATAGGCGAAAAAAAGGTTCCTTTTAGAAAAATGATACAAATATTTTGAGTGGAGATTAAAAAAATAAAAATAACGAAATTGATGACCTTTAAAAGAAATCTATGTCACGTAAAATTTGACAAGAAGTAAATTAAGCATGATGTCTCCGAGTTCATTTTCTATAAGGAAAATGGCACAGTCTCGCTCCCTTACTAGCAGTGTGGCGACACAACAAGACAAATACCCGACAAGAACTTTTGATTTTATTCACCGTTACTTCGATCATATCCCAGTAAAAACACCCTCGATGGGAAAAAGAAAATGGCCTTTAGGAATTTCTCTTTAGCCAACCCTTCTAACCGTTAATAAATGTCACGCGGAGACCGTTGACATTTGGGGTGACCCCACGACGGCATGTGCGAGGACGGTCCTGCTAAACGGTGTCTCCACGGCCCACTTCCGACGTTTATGGTCACCGTGCTTATAATACTTTTAAACCGTGAAGTAGTGAGTGCACACGCATTAAAATTTACGGGCTATGTTGATCTTATATAGTGATATTGTGAGTAAAGTGGCAAATAGACTTGAATTTCTATGTAATTGCCATGCTTTTTATGATATTGCTTGGGTATTACTGCAGTAGCGATTGTAAGTGACTATTGTAATGGCGCACGTATCCTGTATGTGTATGTTTATTTTTATAAGTTTCCTTATTACAACGGCATTGTTGAACGATAATCATAATTTTGTATATCCGGAGAGCATTCTTTTTACTAGAATATTTTATTGAAATAGATATTTCGGTGTGGCAAGAGCTGTTAATTGCTATTTAATGCTATGCCATTATCAAGGAATAACATATTGAATTTGATAGTTCCACCTGTCCGAGAGTGATAAATGCTGAACGCCTGAACTGACACGTAACAAAACACAAGTAATTTGTTTGCCTCAGTAATTTTGAACAAGCATGTCATAAGCATTCGATCAGTTTCGATAACACAGCAAACGAATTGTAGCAATTTAGTGAATAATGACAGGAAGTCATTACATGCTTAAGCTCAGTGCGAAACGTTGACAACTGCAACCATCCATTAATTGAATATATGTACGCTTTAATGACCTAGCTCGGTGTGCGTGAAGGTAATCTTGCCAAAATGTCGCGGCTGTTTGCGGGCCGGACATGTGCGCTTGCACCTTTAGCCCTCGGCGTGAACATTAAATTGGCCCCAACTGTACGACGGACAATGAAGAAAAGTTATACGTTAAATTGGCCGCCAGTGTACGAAGGTTGAAGTGTAACTAATTGCGTCACTCTACAGTACACTTGATTGCAAAAAATGTGAAATGCTATAAAACTAACGGCATTTTTTTTCTTGATGGTTTATGAGTATAGGACATAATGGTGTTCACAAGTGAAGTACTAATTATGGTACAATTTTAATGGTGTTCTACTGAATATGGCACAAGGGCCATTATTAATGGTTGTGCTTGGCAAACTAGAACGAATTTTAGTTTTTTTTTAAGTTACGGCATTTCTTCTTATATATGAAATCCAAAATTATATAGAAATACAATCACTACATCAGTTTTATCAAAAGAGTAAGCAGAGTATCTGTTTCGCTGATAATTATGATATTATGTTCAGTTATTGTCAACCCAGACGCTGCTGGTTACGACTTCGATTCTCACATAGAGCTAGACATTTTGCAAACGTTAGACAATTTTCTTTACTGTCAACTACGATAGCTACTGGAAAAATTATACTTATTTTGTTTTACTTTCATATTATTTTTTTAGGTGCTTTGTAAGCTACGCAAACAATTAAAATATTCTAAAAATAAAACTATAACAGACCATACTATTCTATGTAAATTGCGATTCACATTAACAACATCGAACACATGTTTTAGCATTTAGCACATCAATCGATGCGATAAACAAAGTTATAATCAGATAAGTTGCTAGCCTAACAATTACATGCAGGAACTGAACGAAGGAACGCGTCAAGCCGATCATCAGTCGCACAAACTGTTGGAAAATCTATCTGAAGCGTACATTTTACGAGCATTCGATACGCAGATGATATCGTTGCGTATAATATGCTAATTAGCACGTTATTAGCGTATACGCGAGTGCGTTCGGCCGTGCGATTACTGCACTTTTTACTGTGGCCACCGTTGCTGCTAATGGACGCTATAAAAAGGTTACATATGCCTAATTTGGTTGTAAACTTTGTTTTAGTGCAAGTTTTTTTGTTGAAAACAATTTCTCTTATGGTGTTACGTGATTTGTTGTAGATAAGCATTAAAAGAAAGTAGGTACATTAATGAGTTAATAGAAACCTAGTTACTTACGAAACGACATTTCTCTAGAATCTGTGGGGTGGGTAGCACTGAACAATACTCAATCGTTTATTACATTCCACACAAGGTATATGCTTAGGTGGTAAGAAAAAGGGAAGTAACAATTATGGACCCTATCAGGGGGGTTAGACAAGTGGCAAAACGCTAACGCTAACGCTAACGCTCAATGTATGGGAATGACATATAGCTAGTCGTAAACGAATGTCATTCCCATACATTGAGCGTTAGCGATAGCGTTAGCGTTTTGCCACTTGTCTAACCCCCCAGATCACAGATGTAATAGATCTGTGTTGGCTTTAGCAATATGCGTTTTTCAATACTTATGAGAAAATCAGCATTTTTCTGGTAACTGATTATTATCAAAAGTTACGTTAGTTTCACATTAAGAACTGGCAGCAAGAGGAATATGGAGTATAAAAGACTACTACCAGGCTATATATAGCCTAATATCCTATGTATTTCTTATTAACACTAGAGCGCACGCGCGCTCTACTATGGTAGAACGCACATGCATTTTTGCGTGCCCCTCTCTCATTTCTTGACCTTTCCCCCTGCGCCTCTAGATAAGCCTCAAAAATAAAATTACGCAACGGGAGTACTGTGGCGCCAAGCAACAGCTTGGGCCCATACTTCTGCATTTTCCCCTCAAAGTCTCAATTCTACTATAGTAGTACGTGCGAGTATCGGCGTAATGAAAATTTATGAAGGTAAATAGTTATTTATTTTAAAATATTTGGTAATAATGATAATAATATTGTTTTTTATTATACTATTTTAAAAGTTTTGTATATGAGTTGTTATTATCGGTATATTTTGCTATATATTTCATGCTTATTTTGGTTTTTAATGATTTTTTGAGAAAATATGGATTCACACTTGAAAAGTCAAGTTTTGAGGTGGCTAGAAGAAGATGATGGTGACGATGAAGTTCTACCGAGTGAAGCAGATGACGGAGAAGATAACTGCATGGCTACCGCGCTAATACCTATGCAACTAGATGGATCTGACTTCGTTCGCGAAGAGATGATAGAAGATTTTCATGTGACGACGACGGACCCCCTCTCTGAACTGTCATAACTATAAAGCTTTTTAGAAAAATGTTATTACTAGTACAAATATTTATATTGGTAAAACGCAAGACCATTTCCAAAGGGACAGAGATGCAAATAAAACTGATTTTGTTGAAATTAGAGCTCTGATTGCATTGTTGCTGGGGATAGGGATGTCACATTCTGGAAGACGTAATCTTGACTTGTGAAACCCCTCATGGCAAGACGATTGACATTGGAAAACCTTTCTTGGGAACTAAAAAGTAAAACAAAATGGCTTTTGGGCTACACTGATGAGTTGCCACGTAATGAACCTAACAGGCTGGGAAGAGTTGGAAAATGTTACATATGCTTTCGAGCCCGTAATCGTTCCACTAAAAGGTGGTGTAAACGTTGTACCATGTGGATCTGCCCTGATCACCAGGCTGTCCTATGCCTCTAATATGAGGAAGAAGATAAATAAAAGTCTGAACATTAAATACATTTTTTTTATAAGACCTGATATCAAACTTGCCGAAAATTATGTTTTTTTCATAGCAGTTACTAATATGTTCCTAAAATAGTTCGTAAGTGCTAAAAACTTATTTTTTTTAATAGAATTATATTTTTTAATAAATAAACTCTAAAATCAACTTGTGTTTTTTATATCAATACCTTTTTAGTTAAAAAAAAACACACTTAACTTTTTCTACTATAGTAGAGCACGCGAGCAAACTTGTCAAAAAAAGGGGCGCGTGCACTGTAGTGTTAATAGAAAAATAAACTATGTTTAAACTGAGAATGGCGAACACTTGCAAAAAAGCAACTACTATCGTATATCTCAAAGATGAAGAACAGCCTGCCCTTTTCCCATTAACGGATGTAATGAAGCGAGTAAAAACTAAGCCAGCGTCAAGCAAAACAAGCAAAACCTATAGATTTATATCCACTGATATTAATTACGCTTATGGTTGAATTATGGTGATTAGCATCGATGATAGCTTCGGAGGACGGGTCATTAACTGCATACTTGCATACTATCTATTTGTTACCTTAAGCGGATGCACGTATTTTTCTATGCATGTAAATAGTCATGGTTGTAATTTTCGTAGTTGGAGAACTCTTTAATTCATAATTCATAATTCATAATTCATTTATTTGTTTTGCGAATATGGGTACATGGAGATCTTATAAATAAAAAAAATAATAACAAATGTGCATTTACCATATCCTACCATTAGGCATGCAAAACTAATAACATATACAAAACGGTAGTGCCTCAGTTACAAAATGGTAAAATAGGTACAAACTGAAGTAACAACTACATCTTATCTTCTAGATATTCACTAACAGTATAATAAGCTTTTGACAATAACAATGCTTTAATTTTTTTCTTAAATATGTTAATATCTGCTGTCTCAAGGACTGATCTAGGCAGATGATTGTATATACGTGGTGCCATGCAAAAAATACTTTTATTGAGTAGTGCTGTTTTATTTTTTGGTATACATATATTATGATTATGTCTTTTACTTTTAAGCTTATTAAAATAGTGCATGTTGTTTCTGACAAATAATACAACTTCTAATATATATATACATGGTACTGTAAGGATATTTAATTTTATAAAAAATGGTTTGCAGCTATCTGTCTGCCTTATATTAGATATGGCTCGAATGCATTTCTTTTGCGCTCTAAAGACAGCTTCTTTATCGGTTGAGTTACCCCAAAAAACAACACAATACCTTAAAAGGGATGCAACATAGCCATGATATGCTGTAAGAAGGGTTGAGCTACTGACCGTTTGCCTAAGCACATACAATGCATATGAGTAGCTATTAATTCTGGTGCAAAGTGAATCAATATGCTGTTTAAAGTTTAAAGTATTGTCAATGTTGAGGCCTAGAAATCTCGTTAAGTCTACTTCTTGAATCTTATTGTTTTGGTAATAGATATCCATACTGGTTATTTTATTAAATCTACTTCTAAATGTCATTAAGCTAGTTTTACTTAGATTTACACATAAATTATTTGATGTCAACCAGTTTATAATATTTTCCAGAGTCATGTTTATTTCTGCTTCCATAACAGATTTGTTATTTCCTGTAAAAAGTATAGTGCTATCATCAGCAAACAGAACTGTGCTATGTTTCGAGGCTTTAGGAAGGTCATTTATATATATGATAAATAGAAGCGGACCAAGCACACTTCCTTGTGGAACGCCCGATCTAACTATTCTGCACAGTGATGAGTGATTTATTAATTGCTTTGCTATGGGGCATATCCTAGTTATCTGAGTTATTTGATTTCTATTACTTAAATAAGACTTAATCAAATCATACATGTTGCCTCTCACACCATAGGCATACAGTTTGCCTAATAGTATCTCATGATCCACAAAATCGAAGGCTTTTGTAAGGTCCATGAATAGCGCACATGCTTGTTTGCCTTTATCCATGTTAATTAATATAGTATGCAGAAAATTATATATTGCCATATCGATATTTTTCTTCTTTCGAAAACCAATCTGTTCATTACAAAATAAATCGTTGTTTTCAAAATAATTATAAATTCTATCATAAATAACTTTTTCAAAAATTTTAGAAATGATAGGCACAAGCGCTATCGGACGATAGCAGCTCATGTCATTCCTATCATTTTTTTTGAATAAAGGTTTTATTAACGTTAGTTTAAGTTTTTCTGGAAAGATACCGGTCGAGATACTCAGGTTAATAATATGACTCAGAATATGTGCAAGTTTAATGGCAACGTGTTTTAAAATTTTAGTTGATATATCGTCATACCCAGTGCTTTTTGTATTTTTTAAGTCTCTAATAATGTTATAAATATCTTTTGGTATAGTTGGGTGAACAAATATTGAATTTGTCTCATATAGAACAGGACATCGTGATCGGTAAGGCACTGAACTTTTAGTCTGGTCAACATAAAAATTATTAAAGTGGTTTGCAATCTGTTTGGGATCACTTATCACATTACCATCTACCAAAATTTGTTGTATTTGATCAGGAGGTACATTTAGTTTATTGGCGTTTATTATCTTCCAGGTGGCTTGTGATTTATTACTAGCATTGTTTATATAATTATCATTACGAGATTTTTGAGTTAACTTAATGATACGACGTAACCGTGCGGATAAAGTTAAAAAATTATTTTTATTTTCCTCTGTGGGTTTTTTTCTGTACTCCCATAAAAGCTGTCGTTTACGCTTACAGCATATTTTTAGACCTTTCGTCACCCATTGGGGCCGGTGTCTGTTTGTTATTTTTATTTTAACTAAGGGAAAACAAAGGTTATAGAAAAGAGTGAATAGTTCGTAAAAATCGTTAAATGCTAGGTTTGGGTCCGTATTGTCATAAACATTATTAAATTTAAGTGAATTCAAACATTCTTTGAATTTTTCCATATTATCTTTAGAATAATCTCGTTTTTCTATATTCCATGACTTAAGAAAGAAAGTAGGTTTGACTGGGCATCTAAGTAACTGAGCGGTATGATCCGACAACGCGAATTCAATCACCTTTGCTGTACATCCTCTATTATTAAATATAATGTTATCAATGCATGTTTGGCTTGACAAACGCGTTGGTTCGTTTATACTGAGTTTCAGATTGTAACTGTGAAGAATCTGTTTAAATTCAGTTGCATCATAAGTTGCGCTCAGTGTATTTATATTAAAATCACCGCAAATTATAATCCTTTTTTTACTATAACAAAATCGACTTAGGAGGGCGTTAAAACTTAAGAAGAATTTATTTATATCTTCTGCATTGGATCTCGGTGGTCTATAAATGCATATAATGTATATTTTATGTTCAGTTACTTCGATGCCAGAGCATTCTATGATGTTTTCTTGTGAATATTTGCTGATTTCACAAATTGGGGCAAATGCAAGCGATTTTTTTATTAAAATGCAAGAACCTCCACGTCGGTTTTTCCGACAGAAACAAGAGCCCAGCTTATAGTCAGTGATGCTGAGGGTACATTTATCGGTTGCTATCATATTGTGTTCAGTGATGCACAACACATCTATAGGACTTACTTCATTTTCAAGAGCCAACGTCAGAAGACCAGATTTAGATATAAGTCCATTTATGTTTTGGTGTAGAACTGTAATATGTTTATACACGAAAAAGCTTACTCGATTTTTGCGGTGTGGATGTTATATCCTTATCGTTTTGAGAACGCTTATTTTTTAGTAGAGGTGTTTTCTGGATGTCGGATCCAAGGTCAATAACATTTTTTGTGGTAGTTATTTTTTTAAAATAATAGGGAATAGTTCCGGGCCTCCATTGTTGGGCATTTATACCCTTACTATCTTCATAGGATTTAGTTTTAAAATAATTATTTTTATCAAAACTATTGAGGTAGTCTATATATTTTTTTAAATTCTGGAATATTTTAGCGATACCCGTATTATTTACTTTACCAGTATACTTGGAAAACATAGCGTAGGTATAACTAAGATATTTATTTGTATCAAACATAAAAGTGTATTCATAGCTCTGATTGCTTAAGTATAAACGGTGGTTAAAGGCTTCTATTCGCTTATTAAATAATATTACGTTCCTATTTAGTTTAAAATTAGGGCAACATATAATAACATTAGTATGTGTTATTTTTTCGAGCTTACATTTTATATAATTTACCAGTTTTTCATAGTTAGTGGACACTAAAAAGTCTTTTTCGCCTATAAGAATTATACAATAATCATTTAGAGAGTAATTCGCAAGTTTCAAATCTAATGTAGCTAGGAGTTCCGATATCCCGGCATTCGGTAAACAATAATGGCACATTTTAGCGGACGGAAAAGTATTTACAGCTGTTTCTAAAATATTATTTACATTATTATCACTTATTATACAAATTTTCTTAAAGTTTGTTTTATTGTCCATTTCTGATGTTGTAGTGCCCTCTAGTGGTTGTTTGGGTTTATGTGGTTCCTCATTGATTGGTTTTTGGCTCATGAAGACTTTGACACATTCTTGCTCGATAGGTGGCGTTTTGTTAAATTTACTTTGTACAATTGGGCTTTCTTGCATGTCCATAAAATCAAGCTTAGATTTAATTAAGTTTTTCCGTTTCGACTTTGTGGTAGACGGCTTCTTAATTGTACTCGTACATACATGTGTTAACTTATTGATTTTTAATTTGTAGTTACTAATTTCTTTTGCTTGTGCACTGTTTTCTAATAATAATTTTTCTATCTCATGTTCAGCAATTTTTAAATTTTCCTCAAGCTTACATATTCTATTTTTAAGTTCAGTTACATCATCTTGTGGGCGTAAATGTAATTCAGGGTAGCTTCGGTTTAAGCCGTAAGAGGATGTTGAGACCAGAGATGTAAATTCATCCTCCGTTTCCATTATTTCGGATAACGTTTCGAAAGAGTTATTAGTCGGAATATTTATTTTACATTTGTTTCTAAGTGTTACGTTACTCATCTGTTCTTCCATTATCTCAGTTTGGCCACTGAGCATACAACTAGTATCTAGACTGGCGTCTAGTGACATCTTGCGGTAAATGTATGCACTTTTTCCTCCAAAGTTTTGTGTTCAAAATTCCAGTTAGTTACGAATAAGTACTCCTACTTTTTAATACAAGAAATGCTCATTTTGTTGAGAACATTCACAAAAAGTCAATTTAAGTACAGGCAAGATTCGAACCAGAACGCCCCCCGATACTATTTCGTGCATTAGGCCATTCAGCCAAATGGTAATTATAAAGGAGTTACAAATATTTGTTCTGTTTCTACTTTGTAAACAACTTTTAAATGACGTTACAATTTTTGAATTTTGTATATACCGTCGGTTATTTTTATCACTTAAAATTTTGCGAATTCACTTATTTTGTGTTAATTATTCACTTTTAGTAAACAAGCGTTGTTTGTATTGTTGTTATGTAATTAATTCTCCGTAGGTCACTGTAGAAGTTTACATGTAAACAAACTTTTCAAATAAGTTTTGCAGTAGTTTTTATGCACTTTTACTTGGGTTCATGTCAAGATAACACTATCACACACTTATTATATTGTTTTATTAATGATGCACTAGTTATTTGACTTAAAACTGCGAGTTTAATATTTTTTTGAAATTTTTATACACAGAGCCGATGTTACGCGTGGCACAGCGCCATCTATCCCTTATTATCATCTATCTTAACAGAAAGACTGTATATGGCTTAAATAAAATCAATTAATGAATCAGTCAGATCACACAATAATATACGCATGTTCGTTCATTCATCAAAATTCAAGTATTTTTTTCCGAACTTAAAACACAAAAGAATTAACGATTACCATTTCTAGTTTAATAAAAAGTAAGCCACTAAATCAGAACAGCTACTACGTATTCGGTCACAGCCAACCCTCTCCTGCAAATGCTTAAAAAACAAAGCTCATCAAGTTTTTGTTGGAACATTTCCATAAGCAATACTCGTAGTTACGCACTGGATCATCTTGTTACGTCGCCGGCAGCCGCAGGTTGGTTACAATGGCACAATTCAAATGAGTTGCGTCACGCCGGACAGTGCGTGCGAGTTCGTTACTAAACACGCACATTATGCTGTCACTTCGCCACGAATCACTGACCGCACAGATGTTGATGCTTCATCAGGTTTTTGAGGGTTTAATTACTATCTTCAGGTAAAGTTCAGTTGTTCATTAGCTAACAATATGATTATATTTGTGGTGGTATTTGAGTATACCCAAAAATGCCACTTATTCATATAACGCAGTCGATCATTTTATTTAATTAGTTCTAACAAGAAGTTTCTGGTTGGCATGCTCCTTGTCATAATGCAATAAAAAATGTCATCAAGCACAAGCATAATATAATATTATGAAATCGAATAAAATGATCCATCACACAGGTCCAATTATAAAACAAAAGAAGAAGCTGCTGTCAGATGTAATCATAACGAACCATTGATATTATACAAGCGTGCGGTGCTAATTAACAACTAACGCATCTGCTTTATACACACGTCAATAGAACAATAGAAAAACCAACAGCGTGACGTAAATAAACCAATTTGAGTCACTCTCGGTCTCACTAGCCCCCGCGGCGGCCGCACGGTTATCGACCATCTCAACGGATTTTAGACAACAAAATTAGAATCCAACTAATTTCACTAGACAGCCGTGTCCACTAATATAGAGCAGTAAAAAACACGCTTTATATTTAGCTAAATAACCTTAATCTTAATGTGGGGTGGTAACATCTTTCCGCCTTCACCCCTAACTTGTACCGGCATTGTAACTTCAACTATATCATTTACGTTACAGGGTCGAATTTGATGTACAACAAAGGTCTTCTTTAAGTCATTTCATGAGCTGTGCTAATTGATATCTTGTTGTATCTGGACACAGTACGTTATACGAGTCGCAAGGTGGTCGGGCGCAAGGTGCGCGGCGACCGTTGGCGCACCTTCCTCGGCCGCCGGCGGTAATAATACCGGCACAGGCCGCGGAACCAACTGATTACTGGAACGAAACGGTGACACTTTTCCACATGACAATCGTAGATTTATTGACAGATAGCTCGTGATGAGCCACTTCCGCACTCGAATGGAGTCATTATCAATTTGGTGGGACAAAAAATAATGGGTCAAGAAGGTTTAATTGGCATCTAGTTAGGCTTACGCTGACAAGTTGGTCGTTACACAACGAACGAAACAACCTTTTATTGTTGCCATAATCCATCAAGTTTACTTCGTCAGCAGCAGTTTCCCGTGGTCTACCAACCACCTATATATACTTTATATACCAGGTACTAAACTACGAGTCATAATAATCTTCATCATAAATGATTGAGTAAAAAAAAATCTCTTTTGAATCGAATTTCTGAGCTTAATTATCTCTTAAGTCTTTGTCATTAGCAAATACAATTTTCACGGCAATAGTAGGCCTCTTAAATTAATGATAGCTTGAAAAGGAATAGACGCAAGAGTCGAGGGGAAGTTTTTATGCAAGTGCATCCCACCTGCAGCCAGATTGATCGCAGGTGGTATGATCGCGAACGATGCAACACATTTAATTTCGGTCGAGACGAAAGTGTTATTGAGTTGAATTATTTTGAAGTCTCGTTGTATTAGTTAATGTAATTGGCTATTGAGAAGATTGAAATAGGAGAGAATATCTACCGGCCTCATCTAGGTTTAAAAAAAATTGACGTGTAAAAGTGTTATTTTATAATCTATTTGCAAAATAAACATCATTTATAATATTTTTTTGTGATAATGTTGAATTTATTTATTTCTATGGACCTATTTTCCTCTAGTCCGAATTTAAGATAAAATTTCACACAGCTAATTTATAATAGTCAAAAGTCAAAAAAGTCAAAATTTTTATTTCAAATAGGCCTTTGCAGGCTCTTATGAAAAGTCACACTAGTTGCACGGTTCCAAAGAGTAGGTCCTATGGAGAAGAACCAGCAAGAAACTCCATGATTGATTTGCTTATTATAAAGGTTACAGAAATATAAAAAATGATAAGAAAGTTCATTATGCATCAGTTCATCCAGTTACCACAAATGTAGAAACCTATCTCCCTTAAGGACCGTCAACTATGCCTCTAATGTAAACTGATGAAAATTTGTTCAATCTAGCCATTAATTAGTTATAGCCGCACTATAATTAGCATGCCGTTCCTACGAATACATTCCAATAAATTCTTATCAAATTGAGCGTGTTATTACTCAGTCCATAATTGCATGTTTACGCATATGCGCATACGCATTTCGTGTATTACACACCTGTTGCTATGTTCCGTTTATATGACCATACGAAGTTTCAGAGTTAGTAACTGACATATGTACCTACAGAATCAATAATTAATTGGTTTTAATTTCATAAATTTTCTGTTGTGACTACAACAAAAATCGCAGACATAAATTCCTACACTAGAAACACAAAATGTTAGACATCAATTTCAATAGATTTTTAGTGATGCCACAATGTTGACATTTATTTATTAGATTACAACAAATGTCAGTATCAGAGACACTCATGTTCCCACATAATCACTGGGTGTAGACAGTGAATGTACCGTGAATAGCTCCGCAGTCTAAATTAAATAGTTACAAATTAACTGAGCCCTGGGTTTGTTTTACCCGGTCGGATAACTTTTATTGGGTTTTTCTACCAGGAATATTTCAGATGTGATGAATGTCAACAGGTTTTCATATATTAAATGCGATTTAAACGTAACTAACAATGAATTTAGGGGCCCTAATAATTTGCTACAGTTGTTCGTTAAAAAAAACTAATAAAAACTCTACCACTAATCACCTCCTTACATCGCAATACCAGTCGGAATACTTCGTAATCCCTCGGCTACACTGATCGTGTCATTGTTTTGTTCGTGTGTATGTGGAAAGCGCGACCGATACATAGCATTAGCAACGCGAGTTCGCTTGTAAACCGTTACAGAGCGTCGTGACTGGTGACGCGGAAAAATACGAGCTTATCTACAATTGTGCGGTAGATAAGGACAGAAGGCTTGCTGGATTGGTAGCTATAGCTATACTTTCTTCACAATCGTAACTTCATGGCTGAGGGACGTGGCTAAAGTGGGTAGTTCGCGCCACCACTGGTTTCCAAAATGCTCAAGATAAGTACTATAATTATGTTAGCTGTTTAATCTGAACATAGTAATTTAATCATCACATAATACCTATATGCAGTTACCTACACGAGATATATTTTAAAATTTATTGCATAGGTACATTCTCGTCTTCGTTTATTCTCAGCAAAGAAGAAATAATATCTAGAATATTTAGCAGCAGAGGCAGATGTTGAGGTGACAAGTTGAAGGAGGTAAGTTTATATCTATTACAATAAAATTATATTATATAAAAAAAAACATTTGGTCATTAGAAAAAAAAACAGAATAAAATCAGATGTATTGGACATTTTGCGTCTATAAAAATTCCGACTGGTTCACTTTGTGTGCGCTGCGTCTGTCGTTTTTATTTCTAACTTTATATACCTCCTTTGCAACAAAACTGGATATTCTGTATTTTTCACAGCATGTTAGCATTGTAAAGCCCACCTACGTTCAAAACTGTGAGGTTTACGAGGCAGTTAACTCAGCCAGCGCGGTTGTTAGCCGGGCTAGGATATGTCGACACTGAGGGATTGTTCGCAAGTATATCATAAATAGTTTACATTATTCACAGTAAAACATACAGCCTGCTGACGAGCTTGAAAGACTCACGAAAACCGTCACATAAATATTTGACTGGTCAAAATATACTACCCACAAATATTTGTACGCGTTGCATTGAATGAAAATTATTGATGTGTACGTAGATATGAGACTAGCCCTATAGGACTAGTCAATATCGTTGTAACAATGACAAACAGCCAATCATAATACAATTCCAGGCTAACTAAAATCTAGGTGTCCTTTCACTATCGTCAGTTTCATTAAAACAGGAAAAACTAAAATCTTAACGGCAGTTTAAAACCAGCGATCTAGTAAAAAACCTAAATCTTCTTCTGTTACACGCATGAACTTCGCCCCTCACCGTACTTCACCCCTACCGACACGACTCGTTACGAAGTCCTAAATAAAATGATAACCCATCTTCAAGGGCTCGCTGCAGGCACACGGGGCAGCTATCAGATGCCAACCGATCGCCTTAACAGACCCCGGGGGTGAAATGTCCAAACTTTACGTAGTTTCTTATTCTTTTTTTAGAACACCGTAAGTATTTTTGCTTGTTAGCTTCGTTTTAATAGCTGTTATATTTGATGCCATAACTGGACATATACGATTTTTGTGAAATAGAAGCTACTTTGGACAACTATGTCCTATTTGGTCATTTATCTATCAATCTACATCGAGGAATCTTAGCCTCAGATAGCAACATGTGTGTTCTAAACTTCTTTGTTATTGTTTGAATTCATCATTAACGCTATATGAAACGACCCATTTAACCAAAATATTTTGGAAACTTAACGCTTGATAAAATAACTTCAAATCATTTACGATCACTAACATTGCACATTCAAATCCTCTCACAACTTAGACAACGATCTTCTAAACTTCTTTATAGTCCACTTAAAGTGAGCAATAAACAGGGCTGGCATTAGCGCTAAACTGCCTGATAACCGCCTAGCCCGGGCCGGTCATCAGATACGTCCGCAGGGGCCCAGGGGTCAGATGTCACAGCTTCGCACTTACTTCAAGACGTATTTTTTCTGAAAACATAGTTTCGCGAGAGATTTTTATAGAGGTGCTATTACCACATGGTTTTTTTTATTTATTTGATTGTTCTTTACTCGTTTAAACATAACGTAGATAATGAAAAATTAAAAATATCGATAAATTAATAGGAAAGAATATAAAAACCGGTCCAGTGCGAGTCGGACACCAAAGTATTTGAAGTTTGAAAGTAAAAGTATAGCAATAAAATTCTATTCGCAATAAGAAAATCATTTACAGGAGGTAATTGATTAATGTTCGCTTTTATTCATAAAATAATAAAAACAAAATAGCATGCTTGAATTCATTTGTATCTATTAAACGCCTTTCATTACTGGGCAATGTTGACAACAACAAAATGAGTAAAACGTTAATATTGATAGTGTAAACGATGAAATGTACCTCGCGGCTAGTTGTGCTGCACCTTGCCGGTACTGATAGACTGCAACAAAGAGAGAAAGTACCAACATGACGTAGGTACTTGCCTTCTATAAAATTACTAGCTTTTCAACGCAGTTTCACTCGCATCCTGAAGAAACGACTTGATGTAGCCAAATATAATATGCCCTATAACCTTCCTCGGATTGTTATCTATTTGCATACCAAATGTTAACTTATTAGGCTCATCCGTAAAAGCGCAATCAACAAACAAACTCATAACACGTTTACATTACATTACATTAGAGTTTTATTTTAATTCATTTCAAAATGATTTCCCTTTTAACGAATTAACCGCTCTATACATATAAATGGCAGTCGACACATTCGCGTCAAAGAGTTGGCGGTATATCATGATAGCCCCCTTGGAAGCGTCCCTTCACATTACCATCCGATCCCACTCTTCTTCGATGAAAATGACATCGTTTACAGAATATGTGCTATATTTTGAATATTTAGACAATGTTTCCGTCGCCTATTCAAGTTTTATAGCTAGTTATGTAGACACAAGTGTAAAAAATATAGATAAAACTAACACATAGCAATAAAAGGACATTAACAGCGGATGCACGTTTTACACCGAGCTCAAATATGTGGCCGCACATACCATTAATTACTGCTGACCAAAGAATGCTATAACAAAAACTATACTAGAGGAAATGACAATTACTTAGGTACAAAATGTTTGAGTCATGCACATAAGTAGGTATATTTAGTCTGTGCTAGTGTACGACACGAATTGCATCATATTAGTGTCGGTCATTAATTATCTAGCCGCTGTAACTACAAGCTCGTGTTGTTCCCGCCTTATGTGTAACAAGACTTAGGCTAAAAAAACTTTCAATCCTTACCAATATTATAAACGCGAAAGTAACTCTGTCTGTCTGTTCATACATCTAGTTTTGTTGTATGATTCCATCGATTGTTTGTTTTTTTCTTTTTGACACATCATTTACTGAGATGTATTTTAAGATTATCGTGTGCTATGCCTGTGTTTAGCAAGTGACAAATTTAAGCTGATACTTAGAGGACATAAATGCAAACATTGCCATGTACCAGTCTACGTACCTACTATGTACTTCAGAGACATGTGCCCAACTCTCTATCTGCTAAATCATCAAAGCCCCAATTTGACGAATACCTATCGCCAACAGGCATTTAGAGAAAGCCAATGAAAATGCCCACTAAACTACAGACAAAGGTCTGTGTATAATAGAGCGTTATCCGAGGTGAGTAAGGACAAAGCAAATTGGCATGCCTCGACTGACCCTTGCTTGTTGGCTATACCACCGTCTTAGACGAGAGTGGCCCGAGCCTTGAGCGGCAGCGGGTACCACAGGCTAACATTGCAGGCAAAACTTGGTTCTACAACATTGTACATGGCTAATAAAAAATGTTTTTTAATAATAGTTAGATTTTGATTTACCATTGTGCAGCCTTCTTACACAAGTTACTCAGAATAGTCCTTAGGTAAGCTATACTAGTGCCGAAGTTAAGTATGCTAAAAGTTGGGATTATTTCCCGATCCTAGGTAAGCCTGCACTGGCCAGGATAATATTAAAATTCATAGCAACATGAAACATAAATTTGATTTAAAAAATCATTGCATCAATAGTCATCTGTATCGAATAAGTTCTATATTGACTTATCTAAATTTCGCTATCATCTCAAGACACGTACCGTCAGCTAATAAGCGTGGTCGCTGGACGTCTCGTCAATAATCCGGAGCGGATTAGGACGGCGGCCGGCTTACGCAAATACGATCGGATTGTACCGGACACCGGACCGGACCGGACCGGACACGCCACCTGCGCGCTGAGCCGATTTTAAAAACGGCCCTATTAGTTGCTAGATAAATTGTGAAAATTGTAAAGCCGATTAAAATTACAGCTTCGGTCTAAGTGGAGAAAGAAGGGTAAAAGGTTGGTAAGCAAAACAATACTTAGCTATTTATTTATCTACAAATGACTATTTGCTCCCTTTCTCCCGGTTGACCGTGTATATTTTTTATTCGCTATTAATATAATGACAATGATTTTACCAGTAATCCTAATCACTTCACATTATAATATACTAGCTGTTTCCCGCGGTTTCACCCGCATCTCGAGGGAACTACTTAGCGCACCCGGGTAAAAAGTAGCCTATGTTGTTCCTCAGGGTCTATTCTATCTCTGTACCAAATTTCATTTATATCGGTCCAGTAGTTTTGGCGTGAAAGCGTAACAGACAGACAGACAGACAGACAGACAGACAGACAGACAGAGTTACTTTCGCATTTATAATATTAGTAAGGAAAGTAAGGACTAGCGATTTACATACGACCTTTTACAAAAAACTTCTCACTTTTACTTTTCCCGAAACTCAGTGGTCTTTCATATTTACCTAGAAAGTATAGCATATCTACATATTAATGTAAACGTATTACAATGTAAAACTTAGGAGTTTGATGTACAACAAGTGTGGAACTGGGGTGCACACTGCGGCTCGCTGGCGGCGCATTAGTTGTGGGACGCGACTTGTGGTCGCACGCCGCGCCGCTAACTCAATGTAATTCCGCTTAATGTTTGGGCCGTTTCTTACTTGTTTGTTCACTGGGAAATTTTGTTAGCATTAAGGCATTTTTAAACTAACCAGATTTAAATAAATAATAGGTCTTATAGTGTCTACGATCACCGCAGAAACAAAAAAAAACCAAAATTTGAAAAAAAAATCCAAAATATCACTATTACAAATTATTATAACTACTAAAAGGAAAGCAAACAAGCTGTAGTCCTAACTTTAACATCGCAGACAAAACAATTAGTCTCCTCATATTTCTACACAAAATTTTCCACCGAACAATATTCAAATTTTCCCGTCCGTATCTGAAAGTATTCGCAAGATTTCGCCGAAAGCGTCCCGTAAGGAGTGTATAAACAGAACGACTCTGTTGGTCTGTTTGTCGTACTTTCTGTTGATATTTACGTAGCCCGCAATCAGGGCGCTGGGCTACGGGCAATTTATTCAGCCCAGCGTCTTGGACTTTGATTTGTGAAGTATTTGTCTTTCGTATAAAATGAAAAATAATGTTAGATTGTTAGTGGATGGAAATTTTTGGGCACTTGGTGGATCGGGACGTGATTGTCGAGGTTTGAATGTGACCCTATTTTAGTCTTGTTACGAGAATTATTGTCATACTTACAAATTCAAAAAGCTCACGTTGATTGATGATTTCAAAAGTTTTTGGACATATGAAGTAAAAAAGCGTCGATATGAGAAACAGCAGACACTGAATCAATTTATTTCCCCCAAGCCTGAAACTTTTCAAAACTATTGGAGTGTCTATTTCCCGTCGTCAATAACCCAACTTTAATCTCGTGGACGACATCGGTAAGGTGTGTAACCCTACACATTCCTCGCCATCTCTCGGACGTAGGGGACGCGACATTCCTAACATGTTTCTCCGAATTTTTGCAAGACAAATAGCGGCTGCTTGACCGAAATGACATATGGGGAGTGGGCGTCTCATACACTCCCCGGAATCCTCAGTTTTGGAGGGTTAGATTGTATGATTTATGCGCTGGCCGCACAAACTTTCAGGTCTAGCTCCTCTTTACGAGCGCGGCTATTTATGGCACTGTTTAAAGTTGGACCTCGGCTTCATATTTATTGTGTTGCTCTGAATTAAGTTTGTTTGCGGTGTTTAGTTTATTGTGGTGTGTGGTGTATGGTGCTCTTGATAATGTTGTGTTTGTGTAACGTGTACTAGATGTGTACTTAACTGATGGCGTGCGATTGCAAATTTCCATTTTGCAGGTTACCCTTAGTTTTATTTTGTAGTACAACTTTTAACGGCATTACTAACTAACATCGAACAAAAACAATAAAAAACTAAACTTGTCGAACAAACCACAATGTCCACAAAAAGGTCCTGACCACAACGCTTACAAATGACACACGTTCAAACCGCAGCCGTATTGAGTGCCGTAAAAAACCGGCCGGCCGCAAAACCGATGGCAAATGCGCTACAAATGCCCTGCAAAATGCCCTGAAAATGAGCGGAATTAGAGGTTACATTAGTGGCCGGGCGAAATGCCCCGCGTTTTTGTTGGCAGCCGGCCGGTAATTGATTCATTTGTTTTTTGCATCGTCCTCAAACCGCGGACGTTTAGGAAAGTTAAAGCTTTTCGGATCGCGTCGTGTGGAGTTAACTAACGTAAGTGTGTTAGCTGTCGAGCACTGAATAATGATGTTTAGGTAGAAAAATCGGTAGCAATAAGCTGCTCAAGTTTCGGTATATAAATTAGCAAATTAGTGTGTCAAAAGTAGATATTTTGCAAAGGACGTATCAAAACTTATATAACATCAATAACATTGAAGTCAAACTAGAAGCACACTGAAATGTATCTCGCCAAGCTAGGTAACTAATTTCTATAAAAAAACTACCTCACAAAGAAAACCTATGTAAGTATTAATGGCGGATACTTATAAAATCCCCATATAATCCCATAGGACCTCGGATTCAATAAGTGTTCGCAAAAAGCGCCAATCAGCCACAAATTCAACCGCCCATGAGATTTGTGCCGTCCGGCCCGAACGTTAGTACAGCTATTGTGACTTACATGTGATTATAACCACTATTTACTTACAAGTAAGAATGATTATTCTCTGACTTGTTAGCCTAAACTTGACATCTAAATCTGGATCCTACCTAAATCTGGATCTGGATATACTGGACCTAGTTCAGAAAATTAGTCATTTGAAAATTGATGCCTAGATTTTTGTCTTAATTTCTAAGAAGTGTGATTGCTGCATTAATAACAAAATGCCACTGTCCACTAGTAAACTAATTATCTATCCCCCATTACGTACAGCAATCTGTGATTAGAAATAACTTCAGTCATAAAAATATACATTTTATTCTTAACTAGCTTCTGCCAGCGACTTCGTCCGCGTGGAATAGTGATGCTCCGCTACTATTGGTCTTATCGTAATGATAAAGCCTGTAGCCTGTAGCCTTCCTCGATAAATGGACTACCTAACACTGAAAGATTTTTTCAAATCGGACCAGCGGTTCCTGAGATTAGCGCGTTTAAACAGATTTATTATAAGTATAGAAGATAGAAAAGCCTGTTCTTGTGAACATTTCATAAACTATCAATTGAAAGATAATCTACGTCACAGTTTCCTTTTCACTTCCCATTAAGACATGAGGCAGTCCATCTCGACGGCCCCACATTGGCCAGTGAGCGATGTCCGCCCACCTTGTGTCTCACAACCAGAGTCCGCCCGCCTTAACACACGTCTTATGTCTGAAGTTTACGTGGCCACGAAACGAGAGACTGTCGTGGAAGTGCGTAGCCCAAGAATTTTTATTTCGTATCTAATAGTGAGGCAACAACAAAACAGAATTGCATTTAAGAGTATTTTTTATGTAACATACAGGCAAAGTTATTTGAATTACTATTGTGGAAAAGAACCCTATTAATTTATTCTAGGAATGTAAGTTATATTTATTAGGTTCTAAGAGGTCTTTGTCTAACAGAGGTATAAAAAAGATGATGATGATTTAAGGACTAACTTAACCGACGTACAATATAACTATAACAACCATTGCATTAAAGATAAAAGTTATGTTTGTGAAAAAAAAAAGTTAGCAGCTTGTTTCGTGGCCGCACGAGACAACCGCAAAGTCCATCGGACTCCCATCTTACACTCTTTTACCCGTGTTATCTGATTTACTAGTGATTTATCCGGTAGCCGGACTTTCCCGGCTGTGGAAAACAATAAGCACACCAGTGGTCACCCATCCCTGGCTATTTTTCATGTATCGCCCCTTACATACATTTTAATTGTTTTTAATGTGGTCTTAAAACTATGGGAAAATATTTGAATAAGTAAAAATAGCTTTTCATCCATAGGTTCGAATGACCTAAAATAGCTTTCTCTATGTCGTTGCTATGGTTCAGAGTAAAGAAAATCATTGTTAGAAGACCCTGAATGTCGAGATTGATCATCATCATAAACAAGGTCTTTGTCCGTACTGAGACATTTAAATGATTTATCAGCGAAGTGAAATATTGTTGTATTAACAAAGCGCACACCACGCTAAATTTCCAACAAAAAACTAACAAGACCCCATGCTGACTGGACTAACATTAATTATAAACCAACAAACAATTGAAATCGAACTACTTTTTGTTGAAATCAATTCGCCCCATTCAATTTAGCTAACAGATCAAATATCCGCACGTCTATAATCAGAGCTTGTATTTATTTATTCGCACCTATCGATCGACACGGGCTATTTATCGACGCTTTTTGTCGACAATAGCCACTGACTTCTGACGGCTAAGTCTAGGTATAAGTTAAGGTACTTTTCAGAAAGTTCATGGCAAAATATTTCAAGGTAGAGAAGGTTTTAGGCACGTAAAATAGATTTTCCAAAGAATATACCTATTGCTATATCGAATTCTATAATTTATCGAACTCAGTACGGCACTAAATATATAAATCATCTTTTAGCATTATAATTTGGACTTAACATTCTGTTTTTATACTTTTTGCGTGAGAAATCACCGATGGTCATCAATGCCGATAAAACGTGAATGATTGACTGACAGCGTATGCGCTTTGCTGTAATGAAAATATAGTTGCTGTTTGTTTATAATTAATTTATTAATGTAAAGTGAGAACCAGTTTTATGATATGTAATTATTATTTAGTAGTAGTCTGATATTACTTTTTTGGATACGTACATAAATTAATACGCATTAAAAATGTAATAAATAATAATAAATTAACGTAAAATATAACCCAATTAGTTATTCAGCAGAGCTGCTGTTCAGATTTCAGGCTGAACAATAAACATGGCGGACAGCGGTCGAGCAGACACGTAGGGACATTACAAAAATACGTTACATTATACGATTCTTTATTTTGGAAACGGAATATTAGGAACATTGCCTCTGTAGACATGGGACAAAAGTACTGTAGTTTTATCGAATATAGAAATAAAAGTTATGAAAAACAAAACCAAATTGGAAAATCTATTTTTTAAACAAAAACGCGCCAGAAAAAAAGTTTTTAACATACATAATTAAATAGCAAAAGACAGATCACACAGATCGACAAACAGATCGTATATGGATCGCACATTTTTTTTTGTAAATTTACCTTTTAATAAGTGCTGATTTTCAGCCTAATTTGAATAAATCACTTTTAAATTTTGAAAAAAAAAGTTTATGAACATCTTCAGTAACTAAAGTGTTGGAAATACGTTACCACCCCAGTTTGTTTGAGTGTGTTTAGATAAACAATAAACAATGCTGAAATGTCTTATGTTTTATGTTGTATGTCTTATATTACACTTTCTTTTCTTCTCTTCAGAGCAACGCTGCATGGGGGCAGAAATGGTTATACCATTCCAGTTTTGCAGTATATCCCCGGACATGCTCTTGCATAAAGAGCTATAATAAGAGACAAGACAGGTATATTATTAAATGGGACATCATCATCTTGCACCTCATTATATTAGTCATTACTGGTCAAATTCCATCCGATTATTATCAGACTTAATACCAGCAGCAAATTGAAGGTCTAGACCACTTTTTTTGAACTCTTTTCTTCGTACAATTAACACCAGTCATCAGATAACAACATGAAGGCTACAAATGAGCCAATAGATCAGGTAGCTTGCTCACAATAAGCTATCTATCAAGTATTACTTTTAAATAACATGGCGCATATCGAATTTAGGGTTCGGTCAGTCAGAAGTTGATTTCGTTTCAGAATTTACGTGTATGTTATAGCGAGATTAAAGGACTACAGTTAAAGAAAATTTTGATTGACTAGCTTTAAGCTTACGAATAGTACCTACATTTGAGTACCATAATTATTGAATAATTACATTTGAGTACCTATGTGCAAAGTACATTAAGATTAACACTGTAAGAAATGCCTTACATCGTATTTTTTTAAATATTCGGTAATGCAGTTAATTAAGACATTTATGTGCATTCTATTTTTATTAATTTAAAATGATGTTGGAAGTCGTTTCAAAAAAGGTCGAAGACCGATATTTATCACTATCGTACCGTTCATACAAGTCATTGTAATGGAACCTACATAGTTATTAACCTTTTTTAATCACCTTACATTCGGCGTGAACCACCTCTAGAGACGATCCAATCATCGATAACCCATCACCGATGAATAATTGCTCGTTTTTATGATAGTGTAAACAAGTGATAGATGGACAGCTACCGGACTACTCGGTACACATTACTCGGTGCACGCCGTGATGTTTGATCGATTGCTCGTAAGCAGTCGATGGCGATGTTTATAGCGAATTTAGTTATTGTAACAGCTTCTGTTCTAATCAGTTGTTTTTTTGTCGGTTTGATTGTAGTATATAATTATTTTTGGACGAAAACTTCGAAATTTATAATCGTACTAGCTGTTTCCCGCGGTTTTACTCATATCCTGACAAAATTATCATATTATTATACATATATGTATGCTTCCCCAGGTATTTTTACCAAATTTCATCTAAATCGGCTTAGCAGTTTTATCGTTCAATATGACAGACAGACAGAATTGCTTTCACATTCACGAAATGACCATAAAAAGACAAAGTACCTACCAAGTTATCGCCACGATTTTCTGTTTCCATTTCCACCTAACAGTACCCTAACATATGACACCCAAAAGTGTGCAGCACATACGAGTGTGATGTACAGACACCGACGCCGTGCCCGCCATCGTGACTCAACACGCAACACAATGCCCATTGTGGACGGCCATTGTTTTACCAACTTTCTATTAACCTTTAACTACCGGGAAAAAACTGAGGCGACGCGTGCGCGAGGAGCGCGTGGGACGGACCAAGGTGATGCCCAATATTCGGTTATACAGGTTTATGTACGGTTGAAAAACGTTATACAGTAACCTTTGCGATTCGGAATAGTCAGGATAGATTCATGTGATACATATATAGGTACCAGGCAAATGCATTCTTCCTAAAGACAAAGCATGACCTTGAAAATAAACACAATTAAGGATTTTCTTGACTACATTAGAAATTATCAATGTATTAGTTTTTTAGATGTTACTAGCATCTACATTAACTTTTCAGCATCATTTCTCATGAATAAGTTCATGAAGAAATAGTGCTAAGAGATCCTGATCTCCTATCAAACTAATGGCCAAATTATGGCCTAGACATTGTTTGCTCAAAAATATTATTCCAAAGAAGACAAGGAGGTATTTTTGGACAAGTTCAAGATAACTGGTTTTTGTACGAAACAGTCGAGCTACTGTGACACCAGCTACATGTTTTTGTAATGGGTCTTGTCTTGTCAGAGGGAGGGGACTGCCACCGTCTGCCATGTCGTTCGGAAGTAGGCTGAACCGAAATACCTTGGAGGTGTGCTGACCGTTAGCTGTACCGAGTCAAGTTGTTTGTTGGTGGCAGTTTAGTTCCAACTGGTAAATTGGTTACAGAAGTCTTTGTCTATCTATATCTATCCTGATTTAGGATGATCTATAACGTAACGTCTATTTTTCGCCAAACGACTACGAAGAGGTGTAATATGAGCGGACAAGCCAATTTGTCTAGAGACAACTGCAAACTCCTAGGTGAGAACTCCAACATCTAAAACGCCAATAGGAATTTCTCTGATTCGAGAATCGAATCCAGGAATTCATGCTCGACATCGAATTATATTAAAAAAACTTGTAAGAAAATTAAAAATTACAAAATGACTTTAGTTATTAATATAGTACCGTTATCGATCTAGCATTCTAACAGACGCCGTATAAAATAGGTCCTCATAGGTAGGCTGTAGGTACCTACCTTATGTACCTATGTTGTAGGAGATCTTGTCGCGATCGTGACGACCTTCAGGCGCTGTGTTCCTTGTTCTTACTGTGCCGAGGTACCAGACACAATACTTGCATATCTAGAATGTATGGTTCGTTTATTATATGATGTTTTCTTCTCAGAAAAGTATAAGGGCTCTCTTGGGAGACTAGCCTTACTTATTTTTAGCAATAGAGTAAAGTAGGTAGGTACATTAGTAGCCTATTTATAGTATAAAATCAATTTCGAGGAATCCGTTTACCTAAATACAGGGTATATGTTCTATTTCTGACGTTATAGATTCCTTTTAAAATGCTACAAACAAAATGTTATTAAACTTGGTTATGCTGTAGCATCGTGCTTTTTGCTAAGATAAGCACGATGTATCTGAATCTAGGTGTATTGCTATAAAATAGTACTTCGTATTAACCTTTGCAATGCTACCTAATTCCTATTGCATAGTAATACCACCCCAACTTACTAACAGTTCCTACTCATTTCGCGAAATAGCCAAGATGGCGTCAATAGCAGAAGCGCCGCCACATACCGCAACATTACCTTATTTCATTGGAGATGCGATAAAATTTTATACCCTCAGCCTTATCATAGGGTTAATAGAAAGCAAATAAACGGATTTAGAAGCGACAGCCACTTAACCCTCCAAAGGTCAATGAGTGTGACCGCTGGAGTATCGCGGCTGTAGTGCGTAGCAATGTAGGTGAATGGGTGCTTCTTGTATAAGTACCGTTTTAGGGCACTTTCTACCCACGCCGCACCACATCGTATTCGCTACTGATTAAGGTTATTGGTGATTACGATAAAAATGCCATAAAAAGCGTGTCGTAAAAAAATATGCTGATAACATTTTTTAGTTTAGCTATTGCTTAATTACTTTGCTTAAAACGGTTATTTCTGATGCAGAAGCAGACGAATATTTCTGAACCAATTGAATATTTTATGAGCCTTCATCCGATTAACAGTTAAAACATTTCCGTCACTTTCTAAAATTACACACTTTAGCCGGCTAGACCGGGTAATGGCATACCAATATGACACGTTCCATTCCGCAAATGACAATGTTTTATGTATTTATGTAAATAAATGACCGATCAAAACAAAATCCATTATCGGATGTCGTTGCGTGTCAGTTACTCACGATATCCGCCAATACGGATATCATGGCGGCGTCACTGGTACGAACACAACGAGCCGGACTGCCGTAGTGATGGGCACTGAAAAACAAAATATCCGACCAGAGCTGCGCGCTGTGTTGACATTAACAATTCCGATGAAGCTCTCAGTATCATCAGCTGCGTGTCATTTTAGATATTTTGATACTAATACATAAAACATACGAATTTGAAAGGTTTGAATCCGAACCTATTTTGATGTTTGCAGATTTCTGTGATTATGCGTCCGAGTATAGCCTGCAGGCTTTTATACAAAGAGCGGCACTAAAATAACTAATACGTGAATAGTAAAGAGTATCGTTTAACTGGTGTTAATGTACTTTCTTAATGTGTGCATGGA